>SCLG01000139.1:167665-182990 GCA_004367875.1 Oikopleura albicans
AAGTCGAAGAAATAGTCAGCAAGTTTTCAATAAGGTCAAACCTTGTTCAGAGTAACCCGATTATTCAATTTACAACATATGAAGCAATTATAAGTTTTTGTTCACTTTGACATTGTGCGCATTACGCATTAAGTATCATAACGCGGTTAGTTTTCGAAGAATCATAATTTAGCGTTAAAGGTATTCTGGTTTAATGTTCAAAATTTTGGACATTATACAAACAGGCATTTGCGGAAAAGTTTTGGCCCCGTTTTCTATGAGGATTTTCATGTAAGGTCTTCTCGGAATCATTGTGTAAGTTGCGGCATCATAAAAAAACTTGCAATTTGTTAATTTACTCAATATGTGTATAATTCAGCCAAAAATGCGGGCCACGGTCACATCTAATATCAAAACGCTGCATTTTGGAGTTACATGAAAATACTTATTCAGAAAAAAAAAATCCTACCCATAAGAGAAAAAAAAATAAGCCATGACCATCAAATTTTTTCGAAAAAAACTGTTTTGGCCAAAATGGGAGCGCTTCTTTTGATACGCGTGATCGTTTACTCTGCGTTTTACATGAATTTCCGCCATTTTTTTCTCTCGGTTTTTCTAGCAAGCATTATTTGTGTTTTTGAAGTGCGGAAATATCGAGTTTGACCATCTACTGGTTTAGTCTCATGAAAATCGGCTGCGCGTTTCTAGTATACCGTGTCGGCATATTTTAAAATGATATTGGCCAATAGGAGCACCCCATTGCAAAAAAAGAAGAAAATTGCTCTATTCTAGAAACGCTCAGCCGATTTTCATGAGGCTAAACCTGTAGCAAGCATTATTTGTGTTTTTGAAGTGCGGAAATATCGAGTTTGACCATCTAGAAAATACGGAAGACAAAAACGATGGAAATTCATGTAAAATGCTGAGTAGTACTACAGTNGAGGTAGACGTATTTTTCAATACGCGAATATTTAATTTGGTTCACCTCTAACCAATCACGTCAATATAAAATGAGATGACCTCTTTCATGGCCGCCTCTTTTTTTGTTTCGCTAATTGCGTCCCAAATTCAGCCTTAATCGATTTTAATCAAAAATTTTCAGTTTATATTCTAGAATCTCATAAAGTTCCGAAAAATGAAAAATAAATAGGTCCAAAAATGTAGTTCTAATGCGTTTATCGCAGAAATCGACAAATGTGCCTTCAACTTGTCTCGCTAATTACACGTTGATTTCAATCATGGTCTCTGATTGGTCACATGAATCTAACTGTCTCGCGAGAGACAACTTGCAAAAAACGAAATAAAACTACTGTAGATATAACCCTTGGACTTTGGTCGCTTTCATTGGTCACCTTCGGCGGACATATCAGTTTAATCAAAAAAGTATTGAGTGTTTATTCTATTGCCCAATCATCTGACCACATGATATCTATCAATCACATTCTGGTCAGTACTTAAGAGAAAGAAGCAGTGTAATAAAAAAATGAACGCTATCGCGAAAGAGCGTTATTAGTAAGAGTTTCCAACGAAATATTTTCACGCAAAAATTGTTTTTTTAAGGGTGGGAACCACCCTATTAATATAATTTGTGTTTGTTCTGTGGGGCGGGTTTAAATTATTGAGCTGAAACTGACGTTATTTTTCTTTGCATTGTCAGTGTCAATATATAGGAAAGGAGAAAAGAAGTAATATTTACAAACAAACTGTATTTACATTAAATCGCGAAAATTTCTGTTTGTGAAATGTTTTAGTTTTATAAAAAAAAAANTTTTTTTCTTTATATTTTATGTTCAGTGCGCTTGTATAGTTGGAAAATACTATGTTACTTTTTTTTATAAAATTTGTATGAAAAACCTAATTTTTATAAATGCACATCGAATATCACGTTAATTAGTAACCCTTTTGAAAAACAATGGTTAATAAGTACTATCCACTTTTTAAAATAAAAAAACTACGTTACTAGTAAAAATAGTAAACATTATTATTTCGTCAATTAACCTTTTTTAGAACTTTATCTCTTTTAGAAAAAATTAGGACAAAACACGAAGCATCAAAAATTTTGGCGATCTGAATCTAATTTTTCAAGAAGACGCATAATATGCATTACATAGGATAACCCCGCAAAGTGCACTATGAAAAAACAAATTCATAAACAGAAAAAGTGTTTTCACGGTAAGCGATTCGGACTTATTCTAGAAAACGATATTATCATTCAAAAACATCTAAAGCTTTTTGATAATGCATGCTAAAAACATTGACGATCTTTTATTGTATAATCATTCAAAAAATTACGTTCTAAATATTAACGTTTTACCAAAACGTGTACAAAAAAGTCAGCTTGTAAATGAGGGTTCTAGAAATTTATGATAAAAAATTAACTTTGGCCAAGCACCAGAAATTTACGTTTTTCTAGAAAACAGTTGGTTACTAAACGAGTTGACACTTTCGTTTCCGATTTTTTCGTCAAAAACTGTCAACTCGTTTGACTTTGTCAACTCGTTAGGTCACTTTTGCGCCTTTTTTGCCTATTTTTGCCCAAAAAACGCCCAAAAACGGTCAACTCGTTTGACTTTGTCAACTCGTTAGGTCACTTTTGCGCCTTTTTTGCCTATTTTTGCCCAAAAAACGCCCAAAAACGGTCAACTCGTTTGACTTTGTCAACTCGTTAGGTGTCAACTCGTTTAGTAACCAACTGTAACTCGAACTGGGAACTCGATAAAAAGATGAGTTTTAAGGACCGGTCAGTCATGTTTTGTACAAACTGTTTTGTAAACAAAGGGACTGACCGGTCCTTAATGTTTTATGACAGCGAAAACTTGGAGCTTTTGATCGCCATTTTTTTTGAATTATTCGGTATTTTGTCTTTTCGCTAAATATTGCTAATTACTGGGAAAATTTGGTTCAGACGTTATTTTATGTTTTTTAGTATATACTGGACCTAACACAATCAATTTTTAGTTGATAAGTGGACAAAAAGCTGTGAACGGCCAAAAATGTGAAAACTGAATTATTTAACCTAATTTAAAAAAAACATTCCAATATCCTATCTGAAACATAAATTAAACAAAAAAAAATGAAGAACGTCATTTGGAAAACTCCCCCTATATTAAAAGCAAAAATAAAAATAAAAAAAACGCTTTTTGAGTATGATCATATTATTACTTCGTTTGTTGCCAAAATGTGATAACATAGACATACGGTAGAAGTTAATATTTGTATCTATCGTATCAGCACACGCAAAAAAAAATAAATTTTACCTTCTTTTTTGGCGTAAAAGCAAATTTAGAAGATATTCAACTATCGGTGAAAAAGAAACATCTACGCTTTTTGTATTTTGTTGCTGTTAAGTTAGTGCAATGACGAAAGGTAGCAAAAGCGCATGAGCTAAAAAACATTCTAGAACACCAAAATAAATAAATAAAACCATTTGAAGAAATGCATTATTTTTCGACTTGTTCTGACCTGAAAATTTTTAAAGAATTCCGAATTAAAAAAGACGGATTCTGGATGATTAAGCAAAAAATTCAAAAAAATTCAAAAAATTCAAAAAATTTCTGAAGTCAAGGTTTGAATTTAATAATCTGGTTCAAAATCGAGAAATCGGATAAAGTCTAGATTTCGCAGAGTGAAAAAAAAAAAAATTAAACTACTACAGGGTGAATAATTGAATTTTAGCATGATTTCTTTTCTAGAATTATTATTTTTCAATTTTTTTATTATAAAAAAAATCTTTTGATTTGCAAAAAACAAGATTTGAAAAATAATCATTTCATCATATGATTAAAGGGTGTCCTTAATTAATACTGTTACTGATGCTATTTTTCAGCAAAAAAAAATGTGGTTTGGGCAAAAAGTATCCTATAAAAAATATAAAAAAAATTTCCATCAAATTTCATGATATTTCAACTTTTTTGATTCAACAAATTTACTTTCGTAAATTGTTATTTGTCTCTCTTCAGAGTTCTGGTAAAAAATAAAATAATCATACAGGATTGACCGGTCTGTTTACTCTTCATTTCAAAACAGACCGCCACCACGTGGTGAAGTTTTTCAACACATTACATTTTTGTCAAATTGTTGATAGTGAAAGATAAGGTACCCGCATGAGTACCGTGAAAGTAATGACAGAGAAAGATTTTGAAAATCTTCGGTAAAAAGTTAGAAAAATAAAAGTGTAAATTTTTGTACAGTGATTTTGTACAGTAAGTTGCGTTTTTTCGTGATTTTTTTGTTTTTGTTTTGGTTTGTTCTTGCTCGTGTACAAGTTCGTGTACAATCATGTAGTTTTACACGAAACCGGCATTTGTCGGACATTATACATGTACGTGTGGGTTAACACGTAAAACAAAAAAACCTGGTTTTCGAGACAAGAAAATATATTTTTTATATGTGAGAAAAAAATAAACGTTTTTTTTTTCGAAACAAACCAATATTACAACTTTAGGTTTCTAGAATAAGATAAAGTGGATTGAAGCTTTAGATGAGAGAGTCGCATTTGTACAGTTCACAAAAACGCAAACAAAAAGTGGAGAAAAGTAAAATATATAGCTGGCTTACAGGAATATGGCGGGTGTGGAGGAGTTAATTGTGGAAAATGCGTGATGATGAGTCTTCCTTTACATTCCAACATTCTTCAATTGAACCGAAACTCGACTGTGTTAATAATACCGGAATGTATTGCCCTGAATAATTGATTAGCGGCTGTGTACGTGTGTCCCCTCCAAAAAAAAAACGCGTCACATGTTATGGGGTTAACACGTTACGGATAAAGCCCCCCCCCAAATAATGAAATTTTTAATATTAATATTTTTGCTAGTAAGTTGTAGGAGAATTTCTGGGGTATGAAAGAATTGTCACCATGAATAGATTCCATTTCTAAATTCGAGAATTGTCACGTGCACCACAAAGAATTTGAAAAAACGTGTTTTTTTAAATATTTTGAGCCACTAAAATAAGGCATAACCACCAAATTTTTTTTTTCGAAACTTAGCCATTCGACGTAAAATTAAAAAGTGGATTGTAGTGGGCTTATCCAGTTTTGGCCCAAGTTCACCCTTTTACGTAATAAATTTGATATAAGGCCTCCAAATGGGCCAAAAACAACATTTTCTTAAAAATCTAGGTCGTGGAACGTTTACCCGGCAAGTTTTGTATTTAAACAACTTGCTTGACGTGTTTTGGGTATCTGATGTGAAACTGATTTACATAAATCAACCTCATCTTGTGTACTGATTTTTTTTGTCTATTTTGTGAAAGTCTATTCAGCAGCGGACTTCTTTCAAGTACAAAATCAGGGGACAAGTCGAAAAAAAGTAAAAAAAAAACATTAAAATGGGTAGACCACAAAGCAGCTCAACAGCAGATTGCTTTTTAATCGCCACACGGTTAGGAATGAAAATGTGGGTTTTGTTAAATCCATATTAGTTCCAGAGTTTCTTCTTTCCGTTCTCATGACTGTGCCGATTTTTGTTTTACTTTGTTACTTTTATTTGTTGATTTAGTAGAAACGGGCAAATCGCGAATTTTTCAAAAAAACACACATGTACAAATAAACAAAAAGCGAGCCCTTTTGTTCCGAATGGTCGCGAAATGCTGTGTTTAACAAAGTTTCGCGACCATATTGTTCGACCTAAAAACCAGGGCTCGGCACAATTGGCTGGGTACAAGTGGTCGCGAAATCTCACCCAAAACACAATTTTTTGAAACAATTTTTGAACCATATTTTAAACAACAATTCGCGATCACACATTTGGTCGCGAAAGTAATCATAAACGGGTTTTTTTGCGACCACTTGTGGTACCCCGCTCCAAATTTTCTATGAATTTGAAAATAAATTGTTGAAAAAATTTTACAGACCACCGGCAGAATAGTGACTGTTAACTCTCAAGGGGAAGTGCGTGTATATAGACACGCTACTACTTTTTTCGTCGATTTAAGGCATATGGAGGCCCCGTAGGGCAAAACGGGTATTGCTGACCCCCCCTCAACGTTTCGAGAAAATTCGATTGACAGTGTTTTTTTGCGTAGGTTGGAGATTTCAATCAGCTCTCTACGTTATGAGCTCTCTATTGTGAATTTTTTAAGTGTGTGTTTATAAACACACCTTTTCCCCCTACGGGTTCTCAAAAACTCCTTCCCCTGAGAGTTAACTATATTGAATTTTGTTAACTAAATTGGTAAGGCGGTGTATTATACAATAAGGATGAACTGGATTTCACTGGAAATCACGATTGTAAATGGCGCGTGGTGTATATGTATGCTAAGTAGCCCATCTGTTTGAGATGATACTCAGAGCTTTTTCTGCACGTTAGACGCCCTTACCTAATATTTATATGTGCAAAAAGGGGGACGTGAAAAAAATCAAAACAAAACCAAAAATGCTTCAAAAAGCCCGTTATCTAATGTGTTGGCTGCGTATCTATCCGACCACATCTGCCCGGTTACACGGAAAGATAGTTTGTCCCCTTTGATCATTACGATGAGTTTGGTTGCGGATTACATGACAAAGATACATTGTTAATTCTAGCAATAGCTTTTAAAAGTTTTGAGTTCAGGGAGGTTGGTTATAAGGTCGGAAAAAACAGCCCTTATAAGGTCTTACGGTCTTTTTTCACTAAGGTCTTATAATCTTTTTTGAGACTACAGTCGAATCTAAAGGATGATTTCTTGGAAAAAATCTATAAAATCATGTCTTTTTTGAAAAAAATTTATCGTCGAATTTTTTTTTTCAGATGGTTATAAGGTCTTATGGTCTTTTGCATTTTTTTTTCATCAAGTTGGTAAGGTTTATTTTTAACGGTTTCGAAATGGAGGAAATTGTAAATTTTACTAGACTCTTCAAATGGCCAATTTTTGAGATTTTGCAACATTTTTTAGCATTTAAGTGCGGTTTGTCAGAACGTTTTTTTTTTCTCCTTGGAGTTAAACAGTTGTTTTGATATTTTTCACAACCAGCTATAGACAGCTATGACACAGAATTGGTCAAAATGGTCAAAAATGATGTTCAACAATATGTTTGTGATAAAAGGTCTATCTATCGAGATTGTGACAAACCCATCCGACAAGTAACAAAAACGTAAATAAATTTTGTCACGGGTTATTTGCCTCCTATCGCATCAAAAGGGGTTAAATAAAAAAATTGGTAATAGACGTGTCTTATCGATTTTAAAGACCAACAATTTCAGAAAAAAATTGGGAGCGCTTCTTTTCGTACGCGCGATCTTTTTGTACTAAAGCTTCTTTTGGTACCAATGTTTTTTTTGATACCAATGATTCTTTTGGTACTGAAGCTTTTTTTGGTACTAAGCTAGTACCAAAAGAAGCATGGGTACCAAAAGAAGCATTCGTACCAAAAGGAGCATTGGTACCAAAAGAAGCTTTAGTACCAACAGAAATTTCAGTACTAAACGAAGCCTTAGTACCAAAATATCCCACGTACCAAAAGGAGCGCTCTCAAAAAATTTAAGTGACGTTTTTTTTTTCTAAATTTTGCGTAATTTACATTTTGTCAGACGAGGTCAAAATTTCAAAAAAAAAAAGATTGTAAATTTTATAATACAAAAAAAAAATTTACCATTAATCCACAGCGTTGACGTTTGATGTTGTCTCAATGTGTTTGTTTCGATCAAGCTGGCATCAAATTTTGCAATTTGGGCCATCAGACCTTGTTTTTCCAGAATGTCAGCGTCGTCAATGTTAAACACTTGAACGTCCAAGTGGTTCTCAAACTGTTGGGTTCTAAACTGTACCGAATCCATCAGATGAGTAATCACCATTATGTCATTATTTTGCTTTTCAATCACCAGATTCTGAAGCTTAAAAAGCTTTTGGGAGCTGTCGATGGCCAGGGCGACGCCATTGTCACTTGCTCGAATCGCATCCATCTCCACTTCAATTAGAGCCGAACCAGATCTAGGGGGGTTAAATGGTCAGTACTTTTACTTGGGATATTATCGAATAGTTCGCGGAGTTGGCACCACGGTATTTGGAAAAATATTTTTATTCGAAAAAAAGTTCTCCAAAAGTCCTTTTTTCGAAAAACTTTTTTCTTCAAAAAACTGTAAATATAAAAATGTAAGATACTTGTTGCAAAAAACATTTAATATAATGATTTCTAGATAAATCGTGATAATTATTTTTATTCTTACTATTTGCCGTTATATTTACGATTATTTAGTTTTAATTATGTGTGTTGACCCTAGACAAGCCTCAAGTAGGTTAAAGGGCGCTCTCTGATTGGCTTGCCGCCTTTTCTCTCTCTTGGCCGCCCATGCTTGGGTTTTAGGGTGTCCTCTTTTTTTCGATTATTTAGTATAAAATTTTTAATATAATTATAAGGGTAGAGATAGAATAATGATCTGTACTTTCTCTAAGTTTGTTTGTTATATCGACAGTTTTTTGAACAATTAAATCAGTTGACTGAAATGCTCTACTAAAAAAGCTTATGTGGGCTAAGCCAAGCTAAGCCAACAAAAATTCTGGCTAAGATAAGCAAAGCTTTTTGGCTCACATGAGCTACATAAAATGATTAATTTTCATAGTGTTTTATTTTTTATCAAACATCGAAGATATTCATTATTATAGAAAGTTTTTTTTTATTCAAATTTAGCGTTAAAAATCCGGATTTAAGAAACCAAGATTTTGATTATTACTTGGTCGAATTGCATCCGTATCGACTTCAATTAGAGCCGAACCAGATCTAGGGGTTAAATCGTCATTTACTTTTGCTTTTGGTTACTATCGAATAGTCCCCGAGATTAGTGCAAAAAACATTAAATAGCCAGATTTAAATGAATCAAGGTTTAAATCAAGGTTAATGTGATTGTTGCTGATTAGAACGCCAGACACGACTTTTGTGAACGCCACAGTACGTATTTAAAAGGTGTCTTGTAAGTACTTCGAGGATACTTATTTTGACTACAGCTCTGCGCCGTTATCTTAANAAAAGGGTAATCGACCGTCCAAACTAAAAAAAAGGCACCGTCCGATAAATGGTGAAAACGTTTTTTTCGCTCAAAAAGCGTCCGATAAATGAGCATCGTCCGATAAATGAGCGTCCGACAAATGGTGAAGGACTGTATATGTTTCGACTTGAAAAGTTACGATATATCACGGTATACCACGATATTTATGCATTTTTTTTCAATTGTGCTCTTTTTCTACCAAAACTTTACTCTCAATAACATAAAAACGGTTAGGGAACCATCACTGGTCGCTTTTTTTAGCCTATGGTATGGAAACTCTGAAAAGTTGCAAGATTTTGTATCTAGAAATTAATACGCATTGGGGGAAAACTTTCATCGCTTCTCTCTTTCACAATTATTTTCCTTTGTTTCGGAATCGGATCTCAGTTAATATAAATATAAAGTGACACATCTTATTTTATTTTCCCTTTTTGTAATAAGAAGCCTTAAAAACAACAAAAATAATAAAATATATTATAAAATGTATATTTTCATTGTAAACCATCTACAAGAACCGTAACCCAGTCAGGCGTCTCTCTCGATTTTTTTCAAGTAAACCTCTCGATGTGCACTTTTTCCAGGTTGATGTTTTCAAAAAATCCATCTCGATGTTCACTTTTTTGTTTTTTTTGGCGCACAAAGAGTTTCTAAGTGTACATATTTAATATTTTTTGAGCAAAAAGATCTACATGTACTAAAAGATCTACTGTACTAAAAGCGTAGTTTTGATAATAAAACAAAGAAAATGCATTGTCGCATGTCTAAAAAATATCATAAACTTTATGACATAAAGAGAAGGATACGACCGTGGCTAAAATATTTACGGAAAAATATGGTCAAAACATTGGAAGAATGACTATCAAAAGACTGTAGTGCAATATGGAAAAAATTCCAACCCGTATTTTAAAACAGATTCCGAATCGGAATTTCCGATTACAAATTTTTTCAAACGTTTAAAGTTTTGAATGCACATCGAGAAACCCCTGACTGTAACATCTACAATAAAATTCCGCCCCCATTTTTTGGTATATTTAACTCGCATGTCCACGCAAAGTGCTTTCGATTATCGAAATGCCGCTTTACTAGCCACGTCTTGTTCCCTAAGCGTCGCCATTTACCTTCGTTTGCGGTCAGATATTTCCGCACCGTTGTGTGAGAGCAGCCTAATAGGCCCATCAATTTTCTGCTGGAGACTTTATGCGGCATTTGTTTGGACTTTCCACAGTTCGAAATAAATGTTAGGTTTTTTGAAAAAATGACCCTTATTCGGCAAAACGACGCTAAGGCAACTTTGGTGTTATTACTTCCCGCGGGATCCCGTAAAAAAATCTTTTTTTTGTACAAATTTTCCCAATCCAACGGCAAACCATTTAGATCCAAATATTCTTTCACAGCTTTCCCATAAAAATCAAAAACGCCTTTATTTTTTAGTTCCAAAATTTTGAAACAGAGTTTTTTCTCTGTTTCTATGTCCAACTTCGGAATTATCATTTTCAATCTTTTGAAACTAAAAAAAAATTGTCCATGAAACAATTATAAACTCAGTCTGACTCAGTCTATCACATGTTGATCGGCGCCAGTTAATTGGCGCATAGAAACGTTTATGATTTCAACAATTGAGAAAACAAAAATAGAAATAAGAAGTTTCCAAACTCTATTATTGTGAAAGAGAGAAGCGACGAAATTGTTCGCCCAATGCGTATTAATTTCTAGATACAAAATCTTGCAACTTTTCAGAGTTTCCATACCATACTCCAAACTTACAAGCGATTTCTAGAGCGGTGATCGGACATGTGGGGTTTTGGTCAAAAATGGAGTCTATAGATTGAGGCCTTGGCCTCCGTTTAAACATAGAACATTTTCAATTTTTTTGTAAAAAATTTCGAAAATTGCATCGGTCGCTTTTTTTTAGAACGCCNTACTTCTCCGACTATCTTGGGTCAGTGAATCATGGGTCAAAATTCCCTAAGCGGTTAAGTAAACGGTAAACTTAACGTCAAACGGAACGATATTGTTTCTGGGTCAAATCGTGGGGTACCGTCCGTTTTTAATTGTAATAAACCATTACAAGAGTTAACAGAACATTGGCTTTATGTCCACAAGCTCAATTGATCAATTATAACCACCGAGAAAAATTGAGACAAAACAAGAACAAAGTTTCAATTAAATTGCGGACTTTTGCATTTTTATTTTATTTTGTTCGCTACACAAATAGTGAATTTGACAAAAATTGAGCACAAAAAGTGGTTTAGTGGGTGGCTTACGGCCTCAGAAATTCGCGCGATTAACTTTATCGAATTTATTTCGTTAACTAAATGGAACCAACGCAAAATGGAACATACAAAATTTAGTATGCATTGTACTTCACCTAATAACCAGTTATCGCAACAACTGTTGCACTCGAAAAGTGTTAAGATAATGGGGTAGGGGTGTTTGGTTGTATAATTGATATCAAGATACGGTGTGGCCCAAAAACTTTCGGTCTAAATATCGTTAAGATAATTGACCTTTGTTGATAACTTGTTTTGGGGTGAAGTTGAAATTTGTGCGCGCACTTTTTATGATGATACAATATTGAACTGTGCGCACACAATTTGAACTGGCTGATTCATTGTTGGACCACACAGTAAATTATAAACACCTCAGTTTTTTATCAACGACAGCGTTGAACAGATTTTTTGGTCAAACTTAGTCACCCCTTTCCATTAAAGAATATATTTTATACACCCCCTACGCACTTATCTGGCCACCATTTTTGGTGAAAAACATTTTGTTACGTTATAATGGCCAGATACTGCGTAATGCGTATCTGGAGTAACTGGAAAATGTTTGCTCGAAATTTCGGCCAGATAAAGCAACGAGCCTCACATCCAGCCAGATAACTGCGCAGGGGTTATTTAATTCCTTAAGGATCATTGATAACAGCAGAATTCTTATGAGAAGTGGAAAACGTTAAAAAAATGATGAAGAATTATGTAAGTTTACAAAATTTTTATGAAAAAAAAATTGAGTACCGTATGACTGCACGTTTATTTATAGCTATTCACGGCCCACGTACGATTAATGTATACAAATGAATAGGCCCAGATAATTAACGTTTTTTTAAACATTGAACACTTGTTAAGTTATTCCCGCATAACTTGAATTAACGGTGATTTTCAATTATGTATGATAATTAACGCACGGTTATTTTGGGCCATTAACGTGTCACGTAATCAACTCGGTGAATAGATTACATTTGAGAAAAAGTGTGACTTTTTTGGGTAAATTAGTGAATTTATCATGAACGTGTTTGGATCGGCAGACTTAAACGCGATAAAACTTTTTACTTTCTGGAGATACTGGCATTAAAAATACAGGGAGTTGACACATAAGTCGACACATAATAAACACTCCAAAAATATTATTCTCCACTAACATATTACTCACTAACGCAGTTTTCGAAATACAGTTGGTTACTAAACGAGTTGACACCTAACGAGTTGACAGTTTTTGGGCGTTTTTTGGGCAAAAATACACAAAAAAGGCGCAAAAGTGACCTAACGAGTTGACAAAGTCAAACTAATTGACAAAGTCAAACGAGTTGACAGTTTTTGACGAAAAAATCGGAAACGAAAGTGTCAACTCGTTTAGTAACCAACTGTATCTCATCATTTTTTGTGCCTATACTATACTACTTCGTCATTTTACGACTACGCCCTGCGCAGTTATTTTGCCAGTTTTTGAAAATACTTTCACAAGATACATGCGCAAAATTCAGTACTGCGCTCAATTAGGTGGTGTACACCAACCTAACCATCTAAGATAACACTTTTGTCTAAAAATTGTGTTATTTCAAATGCAAATTGTTATTTCAAATGCAAACNAGTACCGTATGACTGCACGTTTATTTATAGCTATTCACGACCCACGTACGATTAATGTATACAAATGAATAGGCCTAGATAATTAACGTTTTTTTAAACATTGAACACTTGTTAAGTTATTCCCGCATAACTCGAATTAACGGTGATTTTCAATTATGTATGATAATTAACGCACGGTTATTTTGGGCCATTAACGTGTCACGTAATCAACTCGGTGAATAGATTACATTTGAGAAAAAGTGTGACTTTTTTGGGTAAATTAGTGAATTTATCATGAACGTGTTTGGATCGGCAGACTTAAACGCGATAAGTCTTTTTTACTTTCGGGAGATACTGGCATTTAAAATACAGGGAGTTGACACATAAGTCGACACATAATAAACACCCCAAAAATACTATTCCCTAGTAAAATATTAACGCATTTTCGGAAATATCTCATCGTTTTATTTGCCTACACAGTTAACGTTAACCCAATTATCCTGCATAAACCTAATACTTTGTTATTTTTTCGCCTACGCCCTGCGTAGATATCTTGCCATTTTCTGAAAATACCTACCGTATGGGGACTCTCTGGCTCTGAGCCTTTGATCAATTTAGCGTTACAAATCATAGGAAAATTGCTCAAAGGCTCAGAGCCAGAAAGTCCCCATACGGTAATGTCCACCATCCTACCGTCTGAGATAACACTTTTTTCTAAAAAGTGTGGTATTTCAAATGCAAATTGTTATTTCAAATGCAAACTGTTATCCCAAATGGTTAGGTGGTGTAGTTCAAAAAGTGATACAATGAAATTTCTAACGCAAGAATCATAATTACGTAAATTACAAAATTTAAATAGTAAGTTAACAATCTTTAAATACGTTAACAATCTTCAAGTAAGTTAACAAAAAAATTTGTCCAAAAAAACGTCTAAATTCATCTAAGTTAACACTATTTCTTGAGCACTTCCGCGTACACACTACTCAAGTAAGTAAATAATATCGAAGTAAGTTAACACTTTTGTTCACTTTAATTTTGTTAACTTACTAAAGCAGTGGTGTGTAGCAAAAAGTGCCTTATGTGAGTGATAACTGGTCGGTTTTGAGAAGTGGGGTACTCAAACGGTCGCGAAAAAAAACGCGTTTATGAGTACTTTCGCGACCAAACATGTTTGGTCGCGAAAGGGTGTTTTGGGTGAGCTTTCGAGACCCCCGTTTTTTTTAACCTACTGTGGTCGCAAAAGTACTCATAAACGGTTTTTTTCGCGACCATTTTTGGTACCCTTCACCGGTTGTGATATCTGACTACGAATATCCTAAAAACACCGCATTAAAAACAATTCGGTATATTTGCTGTAACACCAAAGTTAAGTACACAATTACTGATTGCATAAGTCGCCCAGTTTCTTTTTCAACACAGTAAAATAGTCTATATCTGTCCTAGATCCCGAGAAAATCGTGAAAAAAATGGAAAAGTGGCTCGAATACAGCGATAAGAGGCTTTTGCAGATAATTATGTGTAAGGCGTGTAATTTTCTAACCGATGGTGATGATGTAATCAGGTTTGAGCGCGGCGTGAGACGACCCACGGCTACCCCCCCCCACCGAGCCTACCACTTATCGTTTAGATTGTTTCAGATGATTAGAAAATTTTTTTTTTAAGAATATTAGAAATTTAGTAGGCAAACCGCTCCCTGCTCATCTATCATCTCGAAGGAAATGAAACAAACTTATTTTAGCCGACCCCCACTTGGTATACGGCGGTCGCAAAGTAGTAATTTGGCACCGAATTTTTTTTTTCTCTTTTTTTTTGTGATGTGGAAAGTTTTGAGTTCAAATTAAAAACCGTCCCGTGGATGGATATTTTTACCGTAATTTGGCTATGAAAACATAGCTTAAGAGCCAGTCAGTTCATGCAATAGACATAAAAGCCAGTTAAAAGAACCTACACGGCTTTCATCTTTAACTCCCAGGGGTCACATTGTGACGATTGTCACAAAGCGGCCTATTCGCCCCATATCTGATGAAAACGGGATCAAATCAAAAATCGCCGATATACGGGTCAAACCAAATTCCATGGAGAAAATTTTGGAACAAAAATCGGAAATTTTTTTCTCACATTATTTTCAAAAATCTTCTTGAGATGACTTGGGAGACATGTGGCTAATTTTTTACTGGTAAAGTTGGATTCAGCATGTTTGAATACTCCATAAAACACTATTTGCGAATTTGTTTTTACTTTAAAAATAGTCGGGTTATGAGAACACCTGTGACCCTTGAGAGTTACAACTAGCCGTTTTTGTCCCTTTTTGGTTCGTTTTCGGTTCTCGAAAATAGCGTCCGAAAATGGAGCATCGTCACAAAAAGGATCACTTTTTTAGTTACAATGGCCCCATATTGGCCGAAAAAGTGTCCCAAAAAGAAGTAAGTACTGTATATCTATTTATTATTAATTAATAGGTTGAATAATGATAATTTAGTTAAATTAATTAATAGGTTAAATGGAGCCGCTGGAATGCGGTTATTTAATTTCTTGTTC
>SCLG01000139.1:188573-203806 GCA_004367875.1 Oikopleura albicans
GGAAATGCCGTTAATGGATATGCGATGAGAGGCCAGGTCACTTATTCCGGAAACAATTGATTGGAAGTCATCTTCGCCGACTCCACCGTCGGTGAGGAATAAAATAATCGGGATGCGGGTTAAATCCGTCAAATCCGCCAAGTCGATAGCGGCTTCAATTGCTGCCTATTTCAGTGCTCAAAAATAGCGCATATCAACCAGAAAAAGTAGTACTAAGCAAAAAACTGTGATAAAATATATATTGGAAAGTCTACGAAAATTACCGATCACTCATTGGCTAGTCAATCTCTTTTCTACTTTATTATTGGTTGATTGTTTGTGTGACAATTATTTGACCATTTTTATTTTCGATCTTAAAATTGAAAAAAATGATGTTGAGTTGTTAACAAATCGAGCATACCACCCTTAAAATTTTGGGGAAAAAAGCGAACGCGTGAGCTGAAAATCGCGCTAGGCCTGCAGTACACCACTTACGCAACTATCTTACCGAAGTTTCTTCTAAACCGGGTAACATAAGTGCGCAAGATGTAGGCGGCAAAATGAAGAAATATTGCATGTCTGTAAAATAACTGGGTACGCGATAATTGCGTAGGCGAAAGCATGATGAAATATTATTCGGCAAGATAACTGCGCGAAGAGATATTTATGGTGACTCATTAACGGTATAAATGGTGACTCATTGATGACTCATTGCGGAAGTTCTGAGCACCGTTCCTTTAGATTTGTTGCGCCGCTGGCTTTGGTATCTGCCAGGAATGAGGCAGCGGCGTCTTTGTGTTTCTCCACGGCCGGCAACATGAACTGCCGCCAAGTTCGGACATTATTCCCATATCTGATAATATTAAACGTATCTGTCTCCGGCAGCGACTGTATAATCGCGTTGAGCGCATCAATAGCCGCAGCCAACTTTTCGCCGTACATTGAGCCGGATGAATCAAGCATCAGAATAACATCGTAGTTATACTCGCCTAGAATAGAATATATAGTTATTTGCTTATTATTTAGAAATTTAACTCCCAGGGGAACCAAAATAAAAGAACCTGCAGACGGAAATTGTGTGACTAAAATAAACCGAGCTCAGAAATGGCATAAATAATCTTCTGGGAGTAAACGTTGAAAATTGGCAACACCGAAAAATGAGAACTACGAAACCGAAATAAATAGATTTTCTCCGGTTTTGTTTTTCCGTGTTAAGATAACCGGTAATAACCGGAAATGAAAAAGAATTGAAAAATATTGACACCGCAAACAATAATTGAGCCAAATCCAAAAATAGGAACTTGAGTTATCGCGATTTTAGAATTTTAAGGACAAAACCGGTCCAAAACTCACTGTTAGGGGTCGCCAAAATTTGGGGTGAAAAATAGTTAAATTTGACACAAGCTTCGAAAACGCTAAAATTAGGGTCTCAGGGTAGTTTGTCCAAGGATCATGAATTTGTGGCCGGTAGTTTGATCCGACAACCGGTTAACCGGTAAAATAACCGGTATCGGTGAAACAGTTCTTCCAGGAGACAGTTCTTCCAGGAGAACAGTTCTTCCAGGAGAATTGTGCCTACTTATAGGCTTGTTGTTCAAATTAACAAGCGTCCCTCATGGAACTCTACGTACCTAACGTGGCATTATCGGCGACAAATGACGGCAATGGTGGGTCACAAAATTGAACGAAATAGTCCCCATCTGCCGACACGGTACAATAATCGTCTGCACTGAGTTCCTCGGTTTTGTACTCCATATTGAATTTTGCTTCTGGTCATGGGTTTGTCACAATTCGCATCGTTTTGAAATTCATCATTTTTTTTACCCAAGTGGCAATTATTGAGTTTGGGGGAAAAAAAGTAAAACTAGTACTCATCCAAGTGACAAGAAAACCGTACAAACAAGGATAAGGGAAGGAATAGAAACGATTGGCCTCGACGGAAAAAAAAAGTACTATTTATGCCAATTTTTTGTTATTTTTCGGGGCTGTACCAACGGTTCGACCTTCTAAAGGGGGGTATTAAACTCGAAATTGAAATAACACAAATCTGAAATTCATCAGCCGAAAATTAACTCGTAACGAAAAACAAAAACTTGAAATTATTCACGTAATGTAATATTTTCTACCTTATTCGTATTTTAGATAACTCAAAATAAAATAATTATCACGAAAAGTTTTGTTTCACTAAATATACTAGATTTGTTTTTGCAAAAAAAATTAATAAAACAAGAGCACCAATAACTTAACATTTTGAATGCTCAAAAAGCGGTTAATCAATCAAATTTTGATGAAATAACTCGATAGGGCGTAGGCAAAAATCTCGACACGTTTTCGTCCAAAAAGTGACAAGATACCCTGATTTTGGTAAGATAAGATCTTAGGTGTTGTACATCAAAAAAAACTTACTTTTAATCAAAAAGGTTTTTGACCCCTACACCCCCTAACCAGTTATCTTAACAAAGCTTTATAAAGTTGGGTTATCTTAACACTTTTTCGACCGAAACGTATACCGAGTTCCAATTATCTCAACAAATTCGATTATCTTAACACTTTTTGAGCATTTTTGGGGTTTAAATAACTGGTTAACTCTCAGGGGGAAGGAAAGTTGAGGGGGGTCAGCAATACCCGTTTTACCCTACAGGGCCTCCATATGCCTTAAAATGACGAAAAAAGTAATTTGCGTGTCTATTTACACGCACTTCCTCCTGGGAGTTAAGTGGTGTATTTGACTTTTATTGACTAAAAACTACTTCTAGCGAAAAATAGCTTTTATTTATCAGATTTATGCTCAATCAACTCGAGTAATTAAATTGCCTTTGAACATTTTTTTTTTGGATATGATGCTGGAAAGAGGTAGAAACATTTTCTTCGTACAGTAATGAGCATACAGTCATATACAGTATATAACAAATGTAACAGTTTTTTCCTCGAGCCACACGATGGTTAGACACTCGAAATGATACTATGGAGTTGGATGACAAACAATAATTCATGAAAAATCATGAAGTAGAATTCGTTGCGGTTGAAATTTTCTAACATTCATTTTGCATCCAATAAGTCTCAGTAGGGTTGCTTGAGAGGTTTAATATAATAAAACATTGAAATTCATTTTCTATGACGTTATGGTCTGTACCACAACAGGTTTTTCAAAAAAAGTAAATTCGGGTAAAATATGTGATTTTCTCAAAAAAGACAGTTCTAATTTTTTTTCCATTCTGTAAATTTTCCAATTCTGTTAATTTTAAGAAAATGCCTTTTTTGTTAAGGACCGGTCAGTCATGTTGTGTACAAACTGAACCCAAAAATCAGTAATGTCCATTTTTGTCACATATTTGATGTTTTTTGTACTTTTTGTAAACAAAGGGACTGACCGGTCCTTACAATGCATGTAAAACAGTTTTTTTGAGTTTGAACACCTTTGTTTCAGTTTTTAAAATCACATAAGTGAACGGCGTTATGTTTAAGCCGTCAATTTGAGCGTACCAACTGTAGCTACTCGGCGTCTTACATGAATTTCCGTTGGTTTTTCTTTCGTATTTTCTAGATAGTAAAACTCCAATTTTTTTCGCACGTCAAAAACTCTAATATCGCCATCTACAAAAAGCGGGAAAAAAAGACGGCGGAAATTCATGTTAAACGCTGAGTAGCTTTTTACCAATTGGTAATATACAGTTTAGCGATTCTTGTGCAGTGAATTTAAATTTTGTACAGTAGTGAAAGCTGAATCAAAATTTTATAGAGTAATCATAAAAGGATATCAAAATATTTTTGTTTGAAAAAAATGCGTCTCATGATAAGTTGATCATTACAGAGCATTTTGATTTTTTTCCGTAATGTGCTTTCAAGCTGAAATCGACCCGGTTAAATTATTTTCCACGCAATTAGTAATCTTAACGCGCCAAATTGAGGGGATTTTAGCCTGTAAACACATTATAATGTTAAACATTAGGGGAGTTATAAGGTCAGTTATAAGTGAATTCCATCAATATTTAAAATTGTCGGCGAGATTTTTTTAATTTCTTGGAAAATATGTCTTATCCTTGATTTTTTTCGCGAAAAAATAGAAAAACAATAATCAGGCGAAATGAAATAATTTATGAATGATGAAAGGCATTCGAAATATTGATCAAAAATCTTTTTTAAAGAATATTGATCGAATTCACTCTAAGCCGGCCTTATTTGGTGGACAAATTGTAGTGAATTTATTGATTGAAATTGAGTAAATGGCACATTTGCGGAATTTGTTTCAGTTGTGACATATTACCTACCCCCTTAAACGTTTTCACAATTTTGATCGAAAAGATATTCTTGTTTGACGGTAAACAATGTTCAGATTGAGCAACATTCATGCAAAAAAAAAATGAAATCGGATTTTGAGTAAAAAAGTTTAGTTTTCAATATCTTGTTGAATATTTATCGCGTGAAAATGTTTTCAAATTACGCCAGATAAAATGCCTTTATTAATCAATCAAAAACTATAATTATTGTAAAAAAATCATACAGGCAAATTTGAGCCTAAAAATTGTGGCTTGGAAAATTCTGGAAAAATTGTTGCAAATCTGCAACGCGCCCCCCTGTGCAAGTATGCCTAATTTTAGACAATATACAAAACAATAATTACAAAATTAAATCCTAGTTTGGTTGTTCAATTCTCATAATTTAAAAAAATAAAGTGCTTAGGTTATGAAAACTACCGATCGATTATTTGCTCTGAGCGTGTCCAATAGAATCGGCAGAAAAATCTGGTGTATTACTCATAAGCAGGTTTAGTAACAACGGAAATCCGACGTTGGGTTAAAATCTGGAAATAAGTGACGGAAATGTTTACCAGAATTTTCGATTAGAAGTTTTTTTCTTGTCAGGTACATATGTTTTCAGGTATAGGTTTCCGTTTTTTAATGAAAAGAAGGTCAAAAATAACAGGTAAATAAATGGTCGAAATAATAAAGAAATGACGAAATCGAAAAATACAAAAATTCTCTCTGCAACCTTTGGCTAAAATATTGTTTAATAAATAAGCAACTGCGTTTTGTATTCCAATACAAAAATATGTTTTTTTCGGGGCAATTAATTGAAGAAGCAAAATACAATTTGAGTTTTTGTGGGCAACAATGTTTAAACTAATTATAATCTTAATTGATTTTTATTCGTACATTAGTTACACTATCATTTCCTAATATTCAAAATATTGCGTAATATTCAATATATTGCGTAATTTTCAATATATTGCGTAATATGCCATTATAAAGTACGAATGTTGTAATTTGGGATTTAAGAGTCTCCTACATAGGGAAAAATAATCAAAAAGGCTATATGGAAAAAATTAAATTATTATTATCATTTTAAACTACATTATTTTAATAAATAGTAAATTGCTAATTGTAGCTCGAACTTATCAAAAATTTCATGAATAATTTAACGCTAGTTTTTAATGCCGGATATCAACAAAAAATGTGCCGAAATGGAGTTTATTTATCAAAACATGCGGTATGATTCATACCGTATTAATGAGGCAAAATAAGTTTAATTAAAATATAATCCAGCTTAGCTGACCCCTAGTGGTGCGTATTATGATTTTTACGAAAAATGTGCGCACATTCATAACTAGCTTTGAGCAACGATATACTGTACCTTTGTGTTTTCAAACAAATAATTACCGAAATCACGAAAAAGCGGTGAAAAAGACATTCTTATTTTTGATATAACAACCCATGTGCTGTTATCGTGCAAAAGCAAATTTTCTTTTTCAAAGCTGTAATTCATGATTTCGAAAAAAAACGCGGCGAGAGTTCAGCGAGATGTCGGCACCAGCTCCTTTGGACTTTCGCACATTGTACGCAAAGTGTATATTTCAAAGTTGAATAGCAAAAAAAGCAAAAAAATTGTGAAACCCGGGCTTCGAGCGGTTCAGGCTCAAAAGCTCCTGGGATTCCTTTCACACGCGTTTTATAATATCCCCTAATGATACACCAACTTTGTGAAAGTTAATACGTTAAAGCCAGTCCTAAGTCTGGCACTCCAATTTTACGAATTTTACTAAATCTAGGCTAGATTAGCCAGCCTATTCTATTTACTAAAAACTATATCTATGATCCCCCGTATTTTACAGCGAAACCAAATTCAGTTTTTTTTTTTAAAAAGTCATTTTATAGCCCCGTTTAAACCGGTTTTGCCCTAATTTGGCTTGAACTTAAGTTTATGTCCCTAAAAACAACAAATGCTACAGTGTGATCCAACAATAAATCAGACAGAACAATTTTTACACGCACTTTTTTAGGTGAAACAATATCAAACTGCGTGCGGAAGTTTGCCCTGGCTGATTCATTGTTCGACCACACGGTAAATCGAACGAATTGAACTAAACCCAATCCTACAAATGACCAAATGACTAACACTAACAATCAACAAAAACTTCAAAAAAAAAAAAAAACTGAGCAGCACAATATTTAACAACACAACATTTAAGAAAACTGCATTTAACATCAAAAAGTGTTTCCTTTATTAATACTTAAGTAACAAATTATATTATAAATTGAAAGGCTCTGAAGCGCCACCAACGTGTGAAGCGTCGATTGTGAAATAAAAACAACAAAGCTCCTTAACGCCCAAAAAAAGGTGGGCAACTTGAAAGAATACGGAAAATATCTCAACTAAACTAGTCAAAAACACACTAAACAACACGAAATCACTAAACTACACTAAACTACACTAAACGACACTAAACTACACTAAACTTCACTAAACTACACTAAATTACACTAAACTACACTAAACTACACTAAACTACACTAAACTACACTAAACTACACTAAACTACACTAAACTACACTAAGCTACACTAAACTACACTAAACTAAACTAAACAACACTAAATCAAACTAAACATAATGCAAGAACACAAAACTAACCAACAGACAAAAAAAACTTAGCTTAATAGCTTTACTAGACCTTATCTTATCTACACAAACTTCAATCTACTCAATTAAACTCAAACTAAACAAAATTAACGTAATAACTTTCACATTTTAGTGCATCATCGTTTAATATGACAAATAACTTATATAGTTGATGGCTTTTATATTTACTGGTTTAAGTCAATATACCCCTAATGGGAGTTTTTCTTAATAAAGTTTTACTCTTAAAAATAGTTCTGAATATATTCGTCCATAATGTCTAACAATTTAATGAGTGAATTAAAAATAACATGTTATATACGTAAGTATATAATAGCTCGACCATAATTCAAAAATCGCCAGAAAAACATATTGATTTATCTTCATATTAGATTTTTCAAAACTACTGTATGACTTATTACTTTAAAAGCGATTAAATACAAACGGTTTTATTAATACATTATAATTCCAGGCATTTATTTTTTTTAAACCTACACGAACGGCGATTTCAACTCGTCAAGGCTTTACAAGGTAAAACTCTTATAGTCTCGCTTTGAAAGACTGTTTTGTCATTAACTTGCTGCCTCGCTCCTTCGGAGCGTTTTTTTTCGAATATCTAGAATTTTCAACAAAAAAAAACTATGAAAAATCGGCCAACAACAAATATAATATTTCTAATTTATAGTTTTCAAATAATTTGGGATTTTTACGCGGTGTTCCTTGTGATCTAGACATTTCCGGCAGAATCGAGTCCATTGGATTAAAAGAAATTTTGGCACTTTTGTGATTGTCGGCAATTTTAATATCGGCAGTCGTGAGTGGGAAGGGATCAAATAAACCGCCACCAGTGCGCCCGATCCCGCCACCGACTGTGTCAAGTCCGCGAAAACCGAAGCCATTGAGCGGTGAATCTGGAATTAATTCCTCGTCGGGAATAACCGCCACATCTTTTATGCCATCATCATCATAAAGCGCCACTTGAATATCCAAATCGTCAATTTTTTGTTTTCCTTGGAGGTTGACCTTGTAAGGATGTTTTCCATTTGCCTTCGTGATTGGCTGATCGTAAACAAGTTCGAAAAGCGCTTCGCCCCATTCTTCGAGTCTTACTTTGACTCTCCACTCGTGTTCGTCTTCCATCACGACGGTGCTCGGACTTACCCAATCGGTGGGGGCGCCCAAGTGCTTGGGTTCGATAATCTCCCCCTTGAACGTATGATTTCGGATATACAGTTGGTAGCTGGTTATGAAGGCCGAATGTGGCAGAAATAGGGTTGCTAAATATTCAATTGAAAAATTGTTATGCGAATGAGAAAATGCGTAAAAATTACGAATCATAATAATTTATTTGGAGCCATCTCTATCATTTTAGTGCATGGGACATCGCGTGGATTTCGCTACAAGAACACTAAAGTAACTCTTGTGCGTATCAGATACAGTACAGTCCTCAGTCCCTTAAGTGCCGCACGCAAACCGCCAAAAACGTGGCACTTAAGGGAAACAGTTACAGAGCAGTACGTTTCAATATACGAGAATGACAAATTAAATTTGAAAAGTGGCACAAAGGTGGATTTTTTTAATGAAAAACGCGGCACTTAGGGGATGGTTATTCAAAACCAAAAAACGGCACTTAAGAGATGGGCGGAACTTAAGCGACTGAGGACTGTATATCGTTAAAGGCGGTTTTTTGAAGAAGATGTTATTTGGAGAATTTCTTCAAATTTATATCAAGGGACCCCTACGGATTACATGCCACTTGGGACCCATAGGAGTTAAGATCCCTTTTTGATTTCCGTTTAGCAACCCTAGTCAAAAAGACGGAGAAAATGGCGTCACGGGGCGAGCGGTGTTTGTTCTCGACTCTGGATTGAACAATGGTTCGACCGAAGCGATTTTCGATGACGGAGTCGACTAACATCTTTTTCACCTCGGGATTTTCCGTTTGGCCAACTGCCAGGACGAATTTGACCGATTCGATGCGGTTCAGGTTGTTATTGCGTGCTGTTACCGTAACAGTTGTCTCGTGACCCACTCTCACGTCATTGGGCGCTGCACAGGGGATGTCTATGTTCAATTAAATTACAAAAAGGTTCAATTCGAAAAAAAAAAAATTTTAACGCCATGGAAGGGAGTGGGGTACTTTCGCGACCATTTGTGGTCGCGAAAAAACCCGTTTATGAGTACTTTCGCGACCACACCCTTTGGTCGCGAATCGTTGTTCAAAGTATGGTTTCGCGACCAAATGGTGTGGTCGCGAAAGTACTCATAAACGGGGTTTTTTCGCGGCCATAAATGGTCGCGAAACTACCCTTCACCCATGGAAGGTTACGCCATGTAAGGGTCGATTTTAAAAACTACAGAACCTACCCTTACTTGGCACTCTCCCAAATTCAAATTGAATCCAAATTCAAAATTGTACAAATTAAAAATATAGTAGACACCCAAGCTATAATGCGGACTTTAACCAGCGAATTTTTATCCAGGGCTGATGTGCTGGCTGGGGAAATGGACTGTACCCATCCTTCATAGTCGGTGGCCGTTAAATGTAGTGTTTCGCCCATATTACTAACACGAATAGTAACAAAAAGGGTACTGCCCGGTTGAAAGTCCATTTCGGACACGTTGTCCTTAACTTGGAGGCGATTTTCGTGTTGGGAAAATTCGCGTTGTACTTCATCGTCGTTTTCATCAATGGCGATAATTTGTGCCACTAGGGGCTGTTGCGAGCTAAGTGGTCCGGCAACTTTTTGCGCCACCAGTGTCTTGGGCTGTACCTTATCGGCGGCATAGTCCGCGTCGAGGTGATTGCCCCAATTGTAATCAATTTTGCCAACGTCGTGCCCAACGCCGGTTTTCTTCAGACGCGCCACTTGGTGGTGAACTGTAGCATTTCCATAAAAATCCACAGTGCCCGCCGAGCCAATCATCTTTGCCGCCGTTAGTTTTAGTTTGGGAAGAGAGAGGGATTTTACGACTAAATCGGGTTCTTTATTATCATGGGTTAACTGTTCGACCTGAAAGTTAATAGTCGACTCTGATTTCACTACAATATCTATGGGGCCTTGGGCACACGCCACATCGACTTCCCATTTTCCCGGAATAATACTCTCAATGAGCCAAAAACCGGTTGTTTTTAGTTTGGCGAGCTCAACAAACTCAAAATGACCTTTTTGATGTGGTTCGTATAGCTTTAACCTAGGGGCACCGGTGCCGCAGTTAACTTCAATCGTCATCGCTTTCATGCTGCGATCAATGGGAATGAAAAAGTTGCCACTCTTGCCGTCAACTACACGCGAAAGAACGAGGGCTTGATTTTCGACTAGGCCGTACTCTATTAGGGGTATGAGTTTATATAGGTCCTCTGTTGAGCTCTTGTATACTTTGCCTTTTGTGAATTTTGTCATGACGGCGTATAAATCCTGGGAGCGTGGGGGAATATTTCGAAAAGCGGAAACTAAAACGACACTAATGGCAATTGATGAGGTCTGGGCGGCGCCAATCGTCGAAATAAAATTGTCCGAAACGGCCGGCAGTGGGGAAGAAGTGACTAAAAATTCAAACGGAAGACATTAGATAACTTTTTTTAATTTTTCGTCGGGCCTTATTATTTGGCAATGCCCAAAAGTTGCCTGTTTATTTTCTAGAAATGATACGGCGCATTTAAAAAAGACAACTAAAAAGACAACTTTTGAGCCTTGACATTCAATAGTTAGTGTTATTATGGAAATAAATAATTAAAAGTGATTAGAGTTAGTTATTCCACCAACCAATAATGACACAAATTACAGACTTAGTGAAAAAGTTACACATCAGTAGTATATAGCGCGAGGGCAAATTCCACTTATTTTGGGGATAGGAAAAAAGAACAAAGGAATTTGACTCATCGCGGCCGTCGCGGTCATTGAAATTGACAATGGGTCATTTTTATGACTCATTTTTTTAAATACACTACCTAACCAGTTATTTCACCCCTTCCGCCCAAAAATATTAGGTTGAAAAACCTAAAAAATGAAAAATTTTAAAAAATCTGCCAAATTGATTGGCGGTCCGTTTCGCTTAATTGGCAATCAAGCGAAAAAATTTTTTGCTCGGCCAATTAAGCGAAGCGGCCCGCCAATCAGTCCCGATGCGCGCACAGCTGTGCGCGTATGCACAAAAATTCAAATTGGGCCAGATGCGCGCACAGCTGTGCGCTCCAGCACAAAAACCGTCTGGCAATTTTTTTATTTTTTTTTTGATTGGTCACCGGGTGGCGCGCCAATTAGTGGCCGCTAATGGCGCACCACAAAACGCCGCACAGTGGCCGCCAACGGCGTAACTCGCGAGCACGGTAGTGGCCGCTAGGGTGTGGAAGGTTATTTAAGGGTGGGAATTTTTTTTCACAATTAAAAATATTTTTTTGAAAAAAAAATTCAAGGTCGGCTGAAAATGAAATCTCGATCTGGGAAGCACTGACGACTACCACAGCAACCACGGCCTAGCCAGTCTGATGGAACTGTCACCCTCCCACTTGAGTTTCATTTTTTTCGGATTTTTAATTTTTTTTTCAAAAAAATATTTTTTTTTGTCCTATTTTAAAAAATTGTTTGAATTTTTTGCCAAAATAAAAATTTTTTTTTGACTTTTTTTTGTCAAAATAATTTTTTTTAATTTTTTGGTATAACTTTTTTTNCCCGACTGTACATCTCGCATAACGTCCATATATAAGGTCTGTGTGTTTAGATCGGCGTGGTTCGAAACGCCCAAATCAACAATTTTTGCGCGGTTTTCCGAGGCTGAGGTGTAAATAGCCGCCGGTTTGTCGGTCGCCAGCGTAAGTCCAACCCGTGACATGGTCAGTTGACTGCCTGAAGACATGTGCCCATTGCGTAGGTTGATAGCCGGCTTCGAGAGCGATTTAAGGCCAAACAATCGCGCAAAGTTATCATTACCGACAATGCCCCGCACTTGAGAATACAGGGTTTCGGCACCGGCCATAATCATCCGTTGTTGGTCGGCTGTCGGGCAATCGGTACCGGTCACTACGCGGCGGTAAATATCAGACAAAAAGGACCCAATTGCCCGTCGAGCGGCACCATAATTTTTCATCTACCACAGGGTTCAAAATTTAATATTCCTTATAAAGGGGGGTACTCGAATTGCGATTTTCACTCAAAGTCCACTTTCGACCCGGAAAATGAGTAGGCGACCCGGAATTGGAGTTTTCACATTTTGTGTATGATAGTCTTATAGTTTTAGCCAATGAGATCACCGGAAACGTTACTTAGTACTTTAGTACAGTCCCGACGTTCAAATTGTCCAATTTACATTTTCGAAAAACATGCACAATTTCGATTCCAATTTTTGGCAGTCCTGCACAATTTGAGGGTGCAGAATTTTAAACACGGACTGTAGTTGAAAGGTTAACTCTTAGGGGGTAGAAGTTTTTGGGAACCCGTAGGGGGAAAATGCGTGTAAATAAACAAGCACTTAAAAAATTCACACTAATTTGCAATATTTCAAAAAACTGGTAAAACCAAGTTGTAGAGCTCGTCAAACTACGTCGATTTGACTATTCAGAAATTGATTTGGGCCACCAGGGCCCCCTAGAGAGCTGTTTGAAATATCCAACCTACGCAAAAAATAACACCGTCAATCGAATTTTCTCGAAAAGTTGAGGGGGGTCACCAATACCCGTTTTGCCCTACGGGGCCTCCATATGCCTTAAATCGACGAAAAAAACAAGTTGCGTGTCTATTTACACGCACTTCCCCCTGAGAGTTAAATTAATATTTTATAAGATTTTCAAATAACGTTTGTTTCCTAAAACGGTTTTACAACATGCCGGGTTGCTGTATGTAATTTCGAGGGAAGGTTTGTGATTTTAATTGATTTCGAACCCTTAACTTCACTTTGTCAGTGAGTGTGAGAATGTAATCGTAATTGTGATTAACATCCCGATCCGGACGCCACGTTGCGTCTAATAGATCAAATATTGATGTTTGAAAGCGCGCCATTGAGCCAGTCGAGTGGCAAAATTTCTCAACAACGCCATCCGGTGTTTTGACATCTTCAATTTCCGTCATGAGCGCTTCGGAGGCGGGCGCCGTGGCCAGACAGTAGTGGAGTAGCGCGCGCGCCGTTGACTCCATTGTCAAATCTGTCACAGTCCATTGGCAGTCCTGACTGCCTAGACTGTCCCAATGGACAGCCTCGGCCAGACCGGGAGGCACGAAAAGACAAAATATTAACTTGAGCATTCCCATTTGCAAACTAAAATAAATAAAATGTCAAAATTCGCTTTTTTAAATTTACAGTACAGAGGGGCCGCCAAGTAAGGGCCCGCCAAGTACGGGACAGTTTCTCAAGTAAGGGCCGGGGGCCGCCAAGTAAGGGACGGTTTTTTTTGGAAGAAAAATTTTGACGCCAAGTAAGGGACAAAAGTCGTCAAGTAAGGGACGGTTTTTTCGAAAAAATCGTCAAGTAGCTAAGTAAGGGACGGTTTCGCCAAAAAAAATTTAAGGACTATAAATCAGGCGAAATTACGATCCCAAGTCCCTTACTTTTGTGTTGTACAAGTTTTTCAAAAATTCCTGGAAATTTCAATACAAATTTGACATTTTCCAAGAAAGTCTTTTTATCAATTTCATGATATTTTTGCTTTTATTGTTGGCTTATTGAAATCATTAGACACGACCTGACCCTTTAGTTCAAGTATCTGTACATTTCTAATTTTTTTTATTGTTAGATAAGGAAACGTGGAATTTTCTTTTTGCTAAATTAAAAAAAACGCAGTTTCTATAAAATCGAAATTTGATTATGTAATACATTATGTGATATTTCGTCATTTTGCCACCTATGCTCTGCGCGGTTATCTTGTGGAAATAATTTGTGAACAAGTCCTTTATATAAAAGGGGTAACCTACAAGGTATTAGAAAACAAAAAACGAGAAAAATTATAACTTTAGTTTGTTTTCGGACTAGAACAGCTAGAAGAACATTCCGACTGCCGAATTCACATTTCCAAACCAAAATAAACAATATGTCAAGTTTGATTTTTTTAATTAGCAAGAAAATCGTAATTGGCCTACATTCGATATTGCTGATCGATCTTGAGAAATAGTGATTTTTAACACAACTATTTGTGAGAGCGCGATTGTAAAAATGTTCTACAAGTTTTTTTTAATAACATGAGTCTATGATAAATATAAGGATCTACAAAGATGAAATATGTACTATTTTTCAATATAAAAATATTTAGACGTTCGTTAAAACGGCTTTGAAAGAGGTGGGATATGATTGGTGGAAATCAAATCGCGTAGGTTAGATCATACATCGTAATAAATTTGGCTCAGTCTTTTATTTTTTGTCTTTTTAGATCCAAATTGGCTGTAAACTTATGTGCCGTACAATGGTGAAAAAATAAACTAAAATTGTTGACGAATTTTTTTTTAAATATTTTATGCTGGATATTACTGATAGAGTTTAACACGACAGAACACATTGCACGCAAAACAACATCATTGAGAATGTGACCTGCATTTCCAAATTGGTCACTTTAAGGAAGTACTTTCGTTAATCGCAAATATTATTCATGTCGACGAAGTTGAAAATCCTTTAACTCTTAAGTACACCACAAATAATCTGTGTGCAGTTTTCATTTGCTCATGTTGGTTTATTGAAAAAAAAATAAACTTTTCAGGATATTGTTATATACCATATACCGTGTGGTCCAACAATTAACCAGAGAGCGTATATTTTTACACGCACTTTTTATGCTTAAAAATATAAAACTGCGTGCGGAAATTTGCCCTGGCTGATTCATTGATGGACCACAGTATTGGTTTTCATGGTTTTTTTTTGTTAACTCTTAGGGAGAAGAAGTTTTTGGGAACCCGTAGGGGGAAATGCGTGTAAATAAACACGCACTTAAAAAATTCACATTAATTCCCAATTATTCAAAAAATGGTGAAGCCAAGTTGTATAGCTCGTCAAACTACGTCCATCTGATTATTAAGAAATTGATTTGGGCCACCAAGGCCCCCTATAGAGCTGTTTGAAATCTCCAACCTACGCAAAAAATAACACCGTCAATCGAATTTTCTCGAAAAGTTGAGGGGGGTCACCAATACCCGTTTTGCCCTACGGGGTCTCCATAATATGGAGTCCATATGCCTTAAATCGACAGAAAAACAAGTTGCGTGTCTTTTTACACACACTTCCCCCTAGGAGTTAAAATTTAATAAAACAGCGTTTTAATTAAATCATTTTTTTAGTTAACCAAAAAACTAGTGTAATTCATAATTGAGCATTCTAGTCGAAATATATAATAGTCTATTATTAATAGAATATAACGGGTTTTTACATTCAATTTGCGTCGAC
>SCLG01000139.1:213261-227816 GCA_004367875.1 Oikopleura albicans
CTGATGGACTGAATGGCCTTATTTTTTACCTAACAGACTAGTTACCATACCGTAAATTCAGTACATACAGTACATACAGTACATACAGTACATACAAATGCATTTTCAAGTGAGCACTAATTTTGTCTTATTCCTTGCTTTCAAATACACTACTCGCTTTCATTAGGCAAACTCGCAATGAGAATGATATTTTCAAATTCTAATCAATTCAAAACATTTGCTGCATTACGTGAACAATCGTGAATTTTGAGGATTTATTTCAACCCGAAAAGTAGACTAGAAAGCTCTTATCATTTTTCAGTCAAAATGCATTATGTGAACAGCAAAGCAAAAAAAAAAAATAATTTCATTGAACGGCACTTTAAACCAAAAAAAAAATCACGAAAATAGTCAAGCATGAAATCGTGGGGGGAGGGCCGGAAATCGACACGCCACCGGCCGGTTCAAGCTAAACCGATAATATAAGGATTCAGCATGATTAAGGTGGATATTTTGACCAAGTTAACGTGAAAGGCAAAACCCGCACCGAAAACAGCAAAAAGAAAAATGTTGCATAAGGTACAGTTTACATGTGACCATGAAATACATACAGTGTGCCACGTTTTTTAGTTCAAATGCACCTCAAATAATAATCCGCTAAAATACAGTTGTATTCAGTTATGGATTCATTTTCGCCCCAAAAAAAAATTTGTTATATCATATAACTTATATGATTATGCTTGGCCCTTTCTGCAAATTGAAAGTAGACGGAAATTGTAGCCACGCAATTTGGCCGAATAACGAGAAATGTTGATCTTCAAAACGCATTTTAATACGAGACTTTGGATAATACTGTGGATTTGACCTTTTCCATGAAAACATAAAACAAAGGAAAACCAAACAAATAACATTACAAGCAGCGCGATGAATTGTTTGCGTGGCTTAAGAACGCTAGCCAATAGGAGGCGCTTACAAAAAAGCATGAGCCAATAGGCGCGCTTGTAATTTAGTTACAGACGCCAGCGCCTTATTACAATAGAACAAAGAAATATCCAGTGGTCTCTAGATGTGCATTTTGGACTTTTTAAAAATGTGCACATCTAGGGAGATATTCACAACTTGAGAGTATTCAGAAGGGGCACATCTAGAGGTATTATATCTAAAGACCCCTGAATGTACTCAGAGTATCGGGTATAATAGCGTGTAGACCGCCTTTCTAGTTTTTAAGCTTAATAGAATACAAAATTTGTGAAAGCGGTAAGCACTTTATTTTACCCCATACTGTGAGTCAGGATAACGGAGATCAAAACTGAGATGCGTAGACAAAATAAGATATATATGCTAAATTACAAGGCATTACTTGTGAATTCGACGCACTGTCATATGACCTAATCACTGGTATACGTAGTCGTAGCAATCTTAGGAATTAAAAGATGGATTCTCGGTTAATTTTTCTCTCCTTGTCAAAAGCAAAACAACATGAGAGAAATATGCTGTAAATTAAGCTGACGCGTCATGAATCGGTTAGCGTCGAATTCATGAGCAATTCATTATAAATATTAAAAGCCAAGATTACGCCTACGCCCAAGATTACACCTACGCCCGAGATTCCGCCAACGCCCTGAGCAGTTACCTATCACCCTACGCAGTTACCCAGCACCCTGCACAGTTATCTGGCATGTTTTTTTAAAGCAAACCTGCCGGATAACTGCTCGATCCCTTAAGTGACGGCCTGAGTCTGGTACGGTACCATACCAGTGGTACCCGAGGTACTGTGGCTTATATTAAAATCAACAATTTAGCGACGATTAATTTTAGAACCATACCCTCATTGGAATTACAGGGCGTGTAATGAACATGCATTTTGGTCTTAAACCGTGTAAATCATAGTCCGTGTTCGTTGTGTTTTTTTTTTACTTGTAGTACAAATTTTTGAGTATTTTGTTTATTCTTACCGAGCGAGTTTGGGGACTGAGACAAACGGCCTATGATTTCGTAATATCCATGAATAATTGTGTTACGGCATCTAAGGTGTTCAATTTGGCATCATTCTAAATACGGGCCACGAATAGAACTTGATTAGTTCCCCTTGGCAGTTAAAAATCAAAGCCGATATGTTTCGGTTTGTTGACCAAAGACAATCTAGAGTAACAAGATTGACCTTCAACAAAAGTACACTTCCGACTATTGTCCAACACAAACAAAAAAAAATAGACAATTTTGAAATCTCGTCAGAAATTCAATTTTCAGTCTTACGTGATATGACTTTTTCGGATTTGAAATGTTTTCATCGTTAAAAACTTGATAACCTTTGTTTTTTGTTTTCTAATACACCCTGCGCCGTTATATGGTGGAATTCCTGCACGTTCCTTCGTCTGGCCCGAAATTTGAGAAAAAAAAAAAGCTAATCCGCCTACGCTCTACACTGTTATCTGGCCGGAATTTCTAAGAAAAAAAAATCTGACAAGTTTTGGTCGATAATCTTCCAAACAGTCCGCCTACTCACTGCGCCGGTAAATGGCGATTATAATGTAATAAAATGTTTTTCGGCGAATATATCGGGAAAATAACGGCGCAGGGGTGTGAATCGTTTTTGGTGGGGGTCTCAATGAGACCGTCTCTTATTAATAGAGATTAATAGATAATTATACACCCCCTGCGCTGTTATCTTGTCACCCGTTATCTTGCAGATTTTCCCGTTGGCTCCGTTATCTTGCAGATTTTTTTCGGCCAATTTTCCAGGAATCCCTATCTTTATGTGTTGAGCCCTGCGCTGTTATCTTGCAGATGTTCCCGCTCGCTCCGTTATCTTGCGGATTTTTTCATGCGATAGTTGCAAGATAACAGCGCAGGGGGTGTAGATCTTAAGAGTGGGAAATACCCATTTTACTTAACAAGGTGTGATCGGAAATTACTACATTTCTCTGAAATTATACATTTTTCTCCGTTCTATTAGGACATAAAAAAGAGCGTCACTCAGGGGACTGTATTAGATTCATGAAAATTTGATCCGAAAAATTTAGAAATATAACGTGGCTTGAACTGAGCGTACCGCTCAACTATGAGACTTAATTCATAACTACAAGGGCTCACGCTAATACCACCCACGACACATAGGGCTTGATGCTACTTGAGTAACACATTGTAAAGTCGTGCAGTTTAATATTAATTATATAACTAGAAACAACTGTGGCAAACATGAAGTAGCATACTTGGCAGGAAAGATAAGGGCCTAGGCTGTTTGTCGAAATTGACACTCGTTTTGGTTCATTCGTTTCTGAGCGGGTTACCGTAAATAAACGTTATAACATAGATTAGAATTTAGGGAATTATTTTGTTTTCTAGGTAGGCACTACCTAGTTAATTTCGAGTCAAGTATGAGTTTGAATAATCGTGTTTTGTATACTTCATACAATGGGAGATAAATATCCGACAGTGTCATTTCAATAATTTGGAACGATTAGCGATACTTAGTCGTTATGTAATAGGCATATCAAAAGAAAAGTGTTTCAAAAAGCCTATAGGCTTCATATGAAGAAAGGACCCTTAACATCAAAATATATTTGATGAAAACGTGTAGGTTAGATCATACATCTTAATACTGTTAAAATTTTACCTCTTCCATAGTTCTCATTAATCCTTTTTTAAAGGGTAGCGGACATTTTATTTAATAAACCTGTGGTTTAACTCCTCGTTATATAAATAAAACTAAGTATTTTGTTAATTTCAGTTTTTAGGAGCCTAACGCCAGAAACAGAGGACAACTTTAGGATTCGGTAAACCACCTCACCAGTTCGCTTAACGGGTAGTGCGTGGGCGATTGTTAAGGTAGTTGTGTAGGGTGTGAGCAAAAATCGCTATTCGTTTCGGCCATGAAAGTGTTAAGACAACCCAGCTCTGTTAAGATAACTGGTTAGGAGATTGTTTTGAGCGGTTAAGTTCGCTGATTACACCCCCGAACAAGTTATGTTAAGAGCAGTAATATTACGAAATCTGAGTAATTGGATCTCCAATGATCTTACCAAACGCCCTATCGAATTATTTTAACACTATATGTGCATTTTGGTGTATAACTGGGTAAGTGGTGTATATGAATCCAAACGGTACGAAAAATAATTGATGTTTGGTACAACGTAATTTAACATTCAAATGCCATATGCGATGGCACTTAACCCAGTAAAGGTAATTTTTGCGGCTGTACACCGTGATGTACCGTATAATATTTTTCAACGATTGACTACAAAATAACGGGTCAAAACCTTTGATTTAAAATTATGTTTACATCAAAATGGGTTTGGAGCATGTATATATAAATATGTTGGCAATATAATATCGCGACTGACGTGTCAAAATGAAATATGTTCTGCGGGGTTTTCAGTTCAATTGAGGTTAACTTACAGCGGGTAGTGTGTGCCTTATGTTACCAAATGCGTTTAATATACCAATATAACGTATACGAGGTCCTGGTTATGAGTCATAATCGTTCCGAAAAGAAGATCGGCGGTATTCCAGGCAAGTTTTACGTACCGGAAACTTCAATTAGAAAAGGTCAACATTTCCGGTTTTGGCTTAAATTTTGAGTTTCCAGAATGGATGAACATCATGGTTAACTCCGCATTCTAGAATTAATATTGATTTTTGAGATTCATAATCCGGTTCTCGTTAAATTCATTTTCTAGATTTAAAACGAGCTAATTTTGAACATTGACATCTATTATATGTAAGTGCTCAAAATTTGCTCGTTTTAAATCTAGAAAATTAATTTAACGAGAGCCCGATTATGAATCTCAAAGCTCAGTATTAATTCTAGAATGCTTAAATTTTGAAGAAAAAAATATAAATATCAACATGAATGTATGTTTGTTTCAAGCTTGATTTCAATTTATCAGCTATTATTAAGCCAATGTAACAATTAATAAGTTAACATAATGGCAAGATGAAAAAAGTATGAGAAAATAACTTCACATGCGGAACACGATTGCTGTTTTCTAAATAAAAACTAAACCGACACAATAAAAACGTCTAATTCTGCCATTTCACCTCTGAGAAAACGCATTTGCAAATGAGTTATGTATGACAACATCTATCGTAAGCTCCAACTTAACGTTAAAAGCACTCATCATTAGACAATGAGCTCATACGAGACCGAAGAAAAAAGGGATCAAAATTCGAGTTTTTTTCAAACCAAGAAACTAATTTCTTTCAAGGTCGCATTAAAACGCGTTCGTTCTTTTTATAATTCGGCTTTATTGTTTTCGGCCGGCAAGAACAGAAAAAGAAAACGAGAAACAGAACAATATAGCCACGTTTTGGTAAAAAATGATGAAATTTGCAGATACGTACGAAGTATGATAATTGACCAAAATATTTCGATGTATCTTACTTCATACAATATAATGATTTAACTCTCAGGGGTCCATTAGTCCAAATTTGGACAAAACGCCCTCAATGGATGAAAAATGATAGTAAACCTGGCCTAGACGAAAATCGTTGAAACTCGGGTATAGTTAATTTTCTTAACTCCCAGGGGGAAGTTCGTGTAAATAGACACGCAACTGGTTTTTTCGTCGATTTAAGGCATAAACGTAGGGCAAAACGGGTATTGCTGACCCCCCCCCTCAACTTTTCGAGAAAATTCGATTGACGGTTTTTTTTGCGTAGGTTGGAGATTTCAAACAGCTCTCTAGTGGGCCCTGGTGGCCCAAATCAATTTGAATAATCAAATCGACGTAGTTTGACGAGCTCTACAACTTGGTTTTGCCAGTTTTTTTTTGCGAATTATTGTGAATTTTTTAAGTGCGTGTTTATTTACAGGCATTTTCTCCCTACGGGTAAAGTGACCCGATAAACCCTCAGGCGGTGTAGTATAAATATTAAATCATAGAAATTCGAGTAGATAACTAAAACATCTTATAAATAAAACTGTTATTATTGTAAGTGATTTTGTGAAAATATCCCGGTCTAGGCATCGTCTAGTTCAGTTATATTTTTTTAAATCATGCTTTGAGTGCTAATGTTCTAAAATACAACCTTGCGCAACTAGACGATTTTTAAAATCATTTTAATGCGAAAATAATAACCACAAATCCTAATTAATTCCCCATTGAAGTATGAAATCCCTGGGTGGTTTACGGTGACTTAAACATTATGTCATGGATATGCTATTTTTTATGTTTGCTTGGTCGAAAGTAACCTTTAATCAAACAGCTAATGAAAAAATAATAGCATAGTACTCTAAGCAAATTTCAACCAATCCAAATGATGCTTTACGTCTCTAAATGAAAATTGAAAATATACCGAAGGGAAAAACGACAAATATTCTAGATATTATGACGCAATTAAATTTTTGTCTATAGTGTGTCAAACCTCAAAATTTGCCAAATTTTTATTCTAGAAATTAATACGCATCGGGATTCGAATTCCATTGCTTTGTCAATGAGAAGAGTGATGAAATTCTTCCCCCGATTCGTATTAATTTCTAGAATACAAAATCGGCAAATTTTGAGGTTTGACACACCGTAATTAAATTTTAATAGAAAAATATTAAACAAAAAACGGAACTTATTTTTTGTAAAAAAATTAAGCTTAACATGGTGACCAGGGCATTTAGTTAGTCCAAATTTGGACTGAAGAACTCTTACGGATTACATGCCAGTTGGGACTCTTGGGAGTTAACAACCCTTTTGATTTATTACGCTTCAGTTTTTTCCCCGTGGGGCCCGAACTTTGCTCTATATGAAAATATTTGCATACCGGCGATCATCGAGACCCTTGGGAGTTAACTTAATGTTTAGAAGGGAAACCAATTTGTCGGGCGTGTTTAAGATTTGAAGAGGGCATATTCATCTAAATGAAAGCACACTCCGAATTCCATCCTTGTACATTTTTTGCGGTGGACTTTTGAAGTAGTTTGAGTATTTCATATGAGTTATGTATGACTTTTTTTTATTGCGAGTTCCATTTTTAATGAGGTTCTATAATTTTTCATCTCAAACCACGTTATTACACACCACTGACTAATCCACAACTTTAAACATATTTGCAAGCAATTTGTCTTTAATTATTTTTTCTCAAAATAACCATATTTCAGTAAGTTTTTTGAACTTTGGTGAAATAGTCATATGATATGATATGACTCATATCATATGAGTCATATCATATGATATGACTCACATGATATAATATGACTCATATCAGAGTAATTATTTCAGGAGAGGTATTTTAAATACCGTATTTAAGATAACCAGAGATTATGAATCATATGGACTTTGCATATCTTGCGCCTGGTTGCATTGGGGAGTTCCGGTTTCCAAAAAAAAAATACCGGTATTAACCTTGTTTTGTTTTATATTTGTTCTCAAAAAAATTAACTAGACCCGTGTTTCAGCGATTTTCGATAAAGCCCCGTTTACTATCAATTTCGGTCTATTTAGGGCATTTTGTCCACATTTGGACTAATGGAGCCCTGAGAGTTAACAAAACAACAGAAAAAACAACTGGTATAACATTTCTACAACGGTCAATATTCTCACTATGTTAAATCAAGGGTAAGCACCTATTTCAAGTTTCGTGTTCGATTAAATCTAATGGATCATTTCCAGCACAATAATGTTTATCTATTTGATCTAGTGCAATGAGTCGACGCCACTTGATTCAACATACGGTACAGTTTTTTACTTGTTGTCAAAATTCGCCTCCTGAATTATGAGCAACAAATCGAGTTAATTCAGAACAATATGACATAAAACAGTCACTCGCATTTTCGTAATAATTGTGCGTTGATAGTAAAAAAAATCATCAAGACCAATCATGTTTATTTTAGATGGGTCAACGATTCTTAAAATTAGTTCTTCGAAAAATTAGGCAAAAGTTTCTGAAAAAATTATTCCGAAATGTCCGAAACTTTACAAATAGAGACGAAAATGTTTAAAGCAAAAAAACAATGTCGGACAATTTTTTCGACCAAAATGTGGCCATTCTAAGAGAAAACTGATCCTTTTTGTGACGATGCTCCCTTTTCGGACACTATTTCCGAGAACCGAAAAAAAGCAAAAGTAAAAAAAAAGAACAAAAAATAGGTAAAAATCATCACTCAAAAATAGAACTTCTAGAATGTTTTAAAAGATACTCAAAAAAGTAATACACAGCGTTTTACATGAATTTCCGCCGTTTTTTCTAGTATTTTCTAGATAGCCAAACTCGATATATTTTTCAAAAATTGCGATTTTAGTCGAGTTGATCCCGGATTAAAAGTGTGCCCCAGCAACAAAATGTTAAATTTAGGTCATTTGTCGTAAACAATAATTGACTCAAAATACAAAAAAAAATACTCGTCCGACCATCGCTGGCTGGCCTGTGAAGCAAAAAGAGAAAAAAAAAAATTCAAACCGATTAGGCAAATCGTGACGACAAATGTGTTTTGTAATCACGGGCATTAGTTTTTAATCGATTAACGTGGGCCAGGCCTAGGTCAAATTCACCTTTTTTTTTATGAAACTCTACGAGGCTGTATTTTATTAACGCTGCCAGACGCCCGTTTCGTTTTTTTTTTGCGTTTTGATATGGACTTTGATGAAACGGTAAACATCGGGGCGCGTCTCAAGTCGTTACCTTGAAAAATGCGTTACATTTCGGCGATGGTCGAACGTCACCGAAAAAAAATGCTTATTGATCCGTTTAGTCGCGCATGTTTATGGCGCTGGATTTTTTTGATTAGTGTTTAGTGGTTATTTTTGTGAGTACTCTATAAGTACTTTATGAACACTTAATTAGTACTTTTCAGATATATTGGGAAGACATGTGCGTAGTTAATAGTACAGTCTCTCAGGGAATGTCCTAGCTGCCTGAGCGTTACGATTTGATATTTAGAAAAAAAACGTAACGATTTTGGCTATAAGTTATGGGCCATGACGTCATTTTGTGACCCTTTTTACCCTCAATTTTTTTTTTTGGTGAAAGAAAAACAGTACACCCTGCGCTGTTATCTTGTCACCCGTTATCTTGCAGATTTTCCCGTTGGCTCCGTTATCTTACAGATTTTTTTCGGCCAATTTTCCAGGAATCCCTATCTTTATGTGTTAAGCCCTGCGCTGTTATCTTGCAGATGTCCCCGTTCGCTCCGTTATCTTGCGGACTTTTTTCATGCGATAGTTGCACGATAACAGCGCAGGGGGTGTACTTCTTAATCAATCGAAAATGTATGAGTATAAAGGTCTATAACCTAGCGAGTATCACAAAAATAAATCATTGACACCCTAAAACAGATAATCATAGTCAAGATAGGAAACAAAGGAAGTAAGCCAATCAGCGCGAGCCGCCTAACCTACACGACAGCCACTTTAGGGCGGCCACGCCGGAAAAAAAGATGAGAATTATTATGGTGAGGCTAAAAGGCACGCGGTTCCACCTGGGAGTTAAGAAAACGCCATTTGTAGTAACTCGATTAGTAACAGTGGGTTGATTACGATACAAATTATGCGCGAAACTACTCAAGTTAAATCCGTAAACAGTCAATTTAAGCCACCGTCTGATGAAGGCTACTTCGTTTACATTTTTTTTTATTTGTTAGTGTCTTTACTGTAAATCGCCCTCAAAGTTCACATCAAAATAAATTGAATTAGCGTTTGGTATTGAATCCTCATTTTAGAATGGCGAAACTCAATTGTCGAAATTTGAAACTTTAGCGGTTCAAGAGTAGTTAAAAACATATCTCTAAACAACAAAATGCTAAATCATTATTTTTTCCAGTTAAACGCAAACATAAAAATGACTGGGGTCGCCGAATAAGGGCCAATTTCATGATTTAATTACTTTGAGTTTGCGATACAGTCCTCCCTCCCTTAAGTGCCGCACTCAAGCCGCCAAAAACGCGGCACTCGAGGGATAGTTTTAAAATAAGCAAACTGCCTCTTAGTGTGAGACCTCCTGTAATCATTTAAGCGGGCCAAAAAGTAAAAATGTTACCGCAGGACAATTATTAAATCACCGACCCTTAACTCTCAGGGGGAAGGACTTTTTGGGAACCCGTAGGGGGAAATGCGTGTAAATAAACACNACCGTCAATCGAATTTTCTCGAAAAGTTGAGGGGGTCACCAATACCCGTTTTGCCCTACGGGGCCTCCATATGCCTTAAATCGACGAAAAAAAAACACGTTGCGTGTCTATTTACACGCACTTCCCCCTGTGAGTTAACACAGGACAATTATAAAATCACCGATCCTCAATAGGAGCAATAATTTACCCCATATAGCTCGAAAGATTTTTCACCGGATTACGAACCCCCATCTTTATCGTCCTGTATACAAATCATTTATTTATCATGTAAAACAAACATATTTACCCTGCAATTATTTAGACAATCGAACCAAGATTATACTGAATTTTACGAAAAAAAAAAATTCGATACAAAATCGTGTACTAAATCCAGTGTTACTAATCAGGTTTTACGGCATTCGACTTGCTCCTTAAGTCAACGCCAATAATGTAATTTCTTATTAAGGACCGGTCAGTCGTATTGACTAAATACTGTTTCTTAATAGGAGCTTCCGTTTGAACGCTTATATAAGGGGATTATCAGACCATTAATATTTTTATTAACATTAATGTTTTTGGAGTAGTTTTGTTTAATAATTAAAAAAAAATATTTTATCAAACGGAGTTTGGTAAAATCATAAAATATGTAAATGTTTAACATTTTATGAGCAAAAATAGTAAAAAAAGATCTAAAGAGATTATTTGACGATGCCGGAAAATGTACAAATCAAGAGGTATACTTGGGAAAATCGGTTTGAAAAAGGTGCACATCTAGAGGTATTTAAAAATGTTCCGAAAAAGCGCACATCTTGAGAGACATGCTCATCTAGAGACCCTTGACTGTAGGTTTTAAAATGCTGTCGCAAAATTGTGTAATATCGCTAGATGTTTTTAAAACTAATAATTTTGTTTTTAATTTTCCATTCAACAATCTATTAAACTTTTTTGACTTCACAATTGCAAGAAAACTTTAACCAATTGATAAAAACAAACAAAAATAAGGCTAAAATATACTTTCAGTTCTAACAAATCAACAACTCTGTTGAACCGTCCTTAATATTTCTGTAACAAGATTTAACATCAATAGTCGAAATGTACTAAAGCAAGTAATTCCAAATGTTAACATTGTTTTTGGTTGAATTTTATTTTCAACGGCTCCTTAAGTATTAACACACTGCATGTTTTTTTTTCTGGTTCGCTTTTTGGCAAAATAAACATAATTAAAATTTGTTAGGTGAAATCCGGTGGATTCTTATAATCGAAATTCTCACCAAAAATAACCGGCTTAGTTTTTTTTCCAAAAAGACCATAAATGTTTCTGGAAAAAGTTGTTTTTTGGCTCAAGGTCGGCACTCGGGTAACCTGATTTTGGCGAGCGCAAAAATGGCGAAACGTGAAAAGCGAAATAAAATGCATTTCACGCCGGGTTTTGATCTGATATGGACGGTACGGATAAGAACGGATATGAAGCAGTTCAGTTTAACGACAGAGATGGATTTTTTGTACCGTACCCTTCCATACCCGAGTAACATTACACTTGTGCCCGGGGTACTGAAAAAGTGGTACTCGGATGGTACCCGAGCAAAAAAGTGGTACCCTGCGATACCCTAATATTGAAAAATACCCTAGTTTACCCGTACTCGAGTTTTAAAATTTTTCTCGTTTTCGTGAAATCAAATTGTTACGTAAGGTTACCCTAAAAACGAGAAAAAAAATTTGAAACTCGGGTACGGGTAAACTAGGATATTTTTCGATGTTAGGGTATCGCAGGGTACCACTTTTTTGCTCGGGTACCATCCGAGTACCACTTTTTCACCACCTGGGGACAATAGGCTATCATTGAAAGTTACCCGAGTTTACCCTTGTCCGTGGACAAAGGTACAAAATCTGCCGGCCTCTGGTTGAGGATATTGAATTTTTTTATAAATAAAAACTGTAATAAAAAAAACTTTTGTGTTGTAAAATTGTACTATGCGATTTTTTAACAATATTAACGTTGTATCAATTGAACACAGACATTTCACGAACAAACTGTTTTCAATATAAACTCTTGCTCTAAAACTCACTCAGAAAAGTTGAACCAATTTCGCGTTGCCAAAAAGTGAAAAGCAAAAAGATTGCGAGGCAAAAATAAATATCAAAACTTAAGGATTTGAAAAACGAAAAAAAAAAACATATCGTCATTTCATCTAATCTAAACGCTCGTTCGCTTTTTTATTTGAATTTTAGAAAATATTGGTTAATCGTGGACAGGGTGAAAATATACTAAAATTAGGATTAAAGAACATCGAGTTAATTGCAGTAAAATGAATAAATAATTGAAATTAACTCCTGAAGTCGGAGTAGTGTTAAATTGCCTTCATTTCTTTTAAAATTAATAATTATAAGTACTGTCTATTAAAGGATTACAGCCCCTACCTAGTTATCTTAACACTTGTTTGATCAACACGTATCGTAAATTCCAATTATCTGACCAAACGTTCTACTCAATTATCGTGACAAAATTCAATTATCCTAAAGCGGTTGTTAAGATAACTGGTTAGGTGGTGTATATCTGGGTGAATTTTCTGATAATAATTTCATGAAAAACTGTATTGTGTTGTCAAATATCGTCCAAAAATCTGAACGTGTTACGATATGAAAATTTGAACGTGTTACGATATGGCTTCAACGATTGTATACTGACAATAAACAATCGTGGGAGCCATATGATATGACCCATATCGTAACAGTTGTAAACATCAAATTTACAACTGTTATGTTATTGCGTTCTTATTTGATTTTTCCGTTTATTTGGACAATAATCGTTAACATACGAGTAAAATCGTGACGATATGAAATGATATATACACAGTACTGTATATACACCACCTGAGGGGTTATCATACCAAGATTGGGTTATCTTACCACTTTTTGGACCAAAACGTTTAGAGGTTTCCGCCTACGCCCTGAGTGGTTATCTTACCAAAGTTGGGTTATCTTACCATTTTTTAGCGTTTATAAGGGTTAAAGGTAAGATAACCCCTCAGGTGGTGTAATTGGTAAAAATTTGGCTGATTGTTTTTGTTTGAACGCTAGAGAAAAAAAAATTCTAAAAAACGATATATTTTTAATTCTCTCGTGCGATAGCAAATGGTCTAAGTAAACTATTACCTAAAAGAGCATTAAAAAGACATCATTTTTAAATTAAAGTCAAGTTCTATCAGATTGCACCACGCTTATCACGAACACTTAGTATATGATGAACATGCCAGGTTATCCATTTAAGACGGTTTTTTGTCTAAGATAGCTTTATTCGATGTGAAAAAACAAAAGTGTGACAACTTTGCATATCCCGGTATTTTAAATTAGAACTTTTAGCACGATTATTTCAACACGTGCGGTCCAGTTTCAATCTCCTATTGCGCTTCAGATAGTGCCAAACGGCACTGCTGCTTGAAACTAAAGGGTCAAGTCATGTCTAATTTTTCCTCAAAAAGCATTATTATTGCCTTTCAGATATTTATTGGAATTGCGAGACACACAGTGTGGAAATTTCCAGTCTGGAAATTTCAAATCAAGATTTCCAAAGCTATAGCATTTCGTCAATCCGCTTCGACTTCTCGATTTTTTTGCAATTGATTCTCGGGCGCTTACCTAAAAAGAATAGTTAGATTTTTTGTTTGCGAAAAACAAATATATTTTCTGAATATATTAATCGTTTATAATCACATAATAACAAATATAATAATTAACTCGATAATTCACTCGATCCAGGATTTACTTGTCAAATTTTCATTGTGGGCAGGGGTTATATTGTCAAATATTTAAAAAAAATATCATATATCATCCCTAATTATTACATCTGGGTGGTCAATTATCACATAAGGCCGTGGCGAGTTGAAATCGCCGTTCGTGTAGGTTTAAAAAATAAATGACTGGAATATAAACAATGTAGTAATGAATTATTCAAGTCAATTATCATCTATTATCATGTATTACCATATGTTATCATAAGTTATCATTTGTTATCATAAATCTTCATAAATTATAACATACTATCATGTATTGTCATGCATTATTGGAAAACGCGAAATTGGGGAGTATTACCCGAAATTGGGAAATATTATCATGTAATATCAAAAATTAAAATACAAATTATTATTTGTTACTAACGCCCATTATAAATGAAAGCGGGTCGAACGGGACCATTTTTAGTCATTTTGACCCGCTTTCATTTGCAACGCGTGTTATAACTTAGAATACATAATTGATATGTTATGAATTTCAATTGTTCGAAAAACCCGTCTTATTCGAGCAAAAATAAATGTGATTTGGTTTAGAATTGAATTGTGATTAAGTTGGGATGAACACGAGGTGAAATATGTGAGCGAACACGAATGGTTCCATCAAATTCAATTATTCTTGTACCAAAAATCTAATTTATTTGATTTGCCTTTCTTCACATTGCACCTCGGCTCGCGTCTAATCACAATCCCAGACACAAAAACACGTTTTCTTTTTGTATTTTTTGTCATGAAAAAAATGAACTTTATTTTTTTTT
>SCLG01000139.1:230837-276982 GCA_004367875.1 Oikopleura albicans
CCCCAAAATCACACGTTTTTTCGATCCCTGGTGCCATATGGCACTATCTGCAGCGCAGGAGTTAATAATAAACTAAGCCCATTTACCCAGAGAACGCCTAACATCGTGAGTCACACGTAAATTTGCAGCTTTGTTTAATTTCGCGTTACTGAGCGAGTACTGTCAATGCGTTTTACTGTCGAATTGCTACTTTGTAAAATTGCTACCAAGAAGCAAGTGATTGATAGCTTGAAAATGTTCCGCAAATAAGATTTACGAGTAAAAAAAAAGTAGAAAAAAAATAGTTAAGGATCAAAAAAAAGGAAAAAAGAGAGGCGATAAGGCGTGGTAGACTATTTATGTAATGATGGATATCGATTAGCGAAAAGAATATTCAATTTCCATCCCCTGCTTTAAAATTGGGCAAAAATTGTTTCAAAATACAGCATTCGAAAAAGCACGTTTTTTTTAAGTGAAAGATTCACCTTATGTATCTTAACTTCGAAGGGGAACGAGTGGATACTAACCCGTAGTGGGAATTTCGTCGGCCAATTTGCACGAAACCGTTTTATGACTGTTTTATAAACTAATTTCAAACAAAAAAGATGTTTAACAACAAAAATTGCCAAAATTTGACCACCTACGACAAAACCCCGATTGTGTGATTTTTTTACCCCCAATTAATTTTTCCAATTTTTTTTTTCAGGTAATTTAGTGAGACCCCTCTATCAGCGATTTTGGATATTTCATCGTTTTCCTATAAATTTTGGCATTTTAGAGCGATTCGTGCAAATTTGCACGAAATTCCCCTTGGGAGTTAATACTTCCCGACAGTGACCTCGTGGGCTCGTCACTTATTGATCATGTAATTGATCTTTTTGCTCTATTTTTCTACATATACTACACCCACTACCCAGTTATTTTCAACATCAGTTATCTCACAAAGTTGGGTTATCTTAACACTTTTTGACCCGTAACGTATCGCGATTGCCAGTTATCTTATCAAATATGCTACCCAATTATCTTAACACTTTTTAAGCAAAACAGTTGTTAATATACACCACCTAAGAAGTTATTTTAACAACTATTTTGCTAAAAAATGTTACAATAATTGAATTTTGTAAAGATAATTGGGTACGGCGCGGCGTTGGGTACGATAATTAAAAATCGCGATACCGTATCGCCGATACGTAACGGTCCAAAAAGTGTTAATATAACCCAACTTTGTTAAGATAACTGGTGTTAAGATAACTACTTAGGTGGTTAATTGGTAAGGTGGTGTATTTTGTGGATCATCTAAATTAAAAAAAAACACAAATAAATCAATATCTGAAGTTCTCCGAGGCCGCAAAATAATATTTTGAAGTTTACTGACTAAATGTTATTTGTATGTTTTGAAGACGGCACATTTAAATTGAACCGTGATATCAAATTCGGATTTTCATCAATAATCTAAACCAAGAAAAACCTTGACTACTTTGTATGTAGTACAGCAAATCACTACCCGTCTTTTACATTCACTTTATTTTCCCAAATTACAGTAAATAAATGAAAAATGTCCGTTGAAAACAAATCTAATCTCAATGTGCATCAAATAAATTAAAAAAATATACTCTACCAAAACATGGATCTGCTTTGGTCTACATCACTTGAAGGGTCGGGTTATACTGACTCATAACATTTTTTACACGTTGGATTGTACACTCGGGTGCGCAGTTATCGGGCGGGTTTCGCGACAAAAAACCTTAATCGGGCGCCCGATAACTGCTTAGGGCGGAAACGGACTAAAGTAAAAATATGCAAAAAAACCGCCCGATAACAGCACGAGGGTGCCCGATAACAGCACGAGCAGGAAACTTAGTCATACATATCCAAAAATATGGAAAAAACCGCCCGATAACAGCAAAGGGTGCCCGATAACAGCACAAACCCGCCCGATAACTGCGCACCCGGTATATTATGAATTTTCGCGGGAAAACGGGAATCCTAAATACTTTTTGACGAAAAAATCGAGCGTCATGCGAGCGCTCCTTGTGGCAGAAAGGGCTGTAATAACTTGAATTTCACACATTGTTGACGACACGAACAAACATAAAATACCTATCAGGTTATAGGGTATATAGGGCTCCCTATGGCCCATAGGGCACTGGTGTTTGACATTTGAAAAAGTCAGGCCGTGTCTAATTATTCCCATAAGTTTGCAAAGCCAAAATTATGGACATAAATGGAAGTCAATAACAAATAGGAACAATGCGAAAAAACTAGTTTTTTTCGTAAATATAAAGCGCGTAGACGTTAAAAGCGAACCGAAAACCTATGTAAGATGCATAATGTCTTTTTGAGGTGTCTCTTTGGTTGATTCGAGTGATGCCGTAAACAGCGCTAATGTTCACTCAGTCTGAATTTCAGACTACGGCCAATTAGGTGTCGCGACATGTCGTAATGTGAAACCGAAAATGAGCTTGTGTTTTTTTTAACATTGCCTCCAGTCATTTTCGGTTCGCTTTTAATGTCTACGCGCTTTATTATCACTTTTCAGGTCCGAAACAGGATTAATAATGGCTTCAACGGCGAGTCCCCGACTTAAAAAGGGACAAAAAAAGTAAAACTTCTTATATTTCGTTTTTTTCTTGCTGTTTTTGATTCCCGCGAGTACTACCGCGACATTTTTAGAGGATTATAAATGGCGCTTGTGATTTAACAATAACTTGGCAGCAATAATCCATACACCAGAAGCTGGGAGTTATAAAAACAGTGATTTTTCGTTTTGTCTGTAAAGTTATGCTCGAAAACGACGAACCAAAAACTATATCGAACCGACGTGTAAATAAATCGCCTAGTTTTAGGGCCAGTTAACCCGCGGTAATCGGCGAGTATTATTGCAGATAACTTGCATGCAACAAATCCCTACATGCAACCTGACCAGCATTTGTACGTAAATGCATTTGGCACCAATTGGCACAGATTAAATTGGTAAAAATTTCAATTCGTACAAGGTTCAATGTAATGAATTAAAAAAAGTTATAATAACTACAGTCCCTACTCAAAATCGTTACGACTCGAGAAAATCTCGCGAGACTCTGAGAAAAAAATCGTTACGATTTTGAATCATTTCGCAACGGTTTTTAGGTTGGGACATATTAACCCCGATGCGCCGGTGCTAAAATTGGTGTGCGATTTCGACTACATGTGGCTCTCACGGTTAAACCACTTTTTTAAGTGGTTGATTTGACTAAACTAAATAAATTAGACGAATGTTAATTTTCTATAACGGGAACTTAACACTATTTTCGTACAGCAGGTCTCGGGAAATTCGCCCACCAAGGCGACCGATTTTGCACTGTTTTTCTCGAGAAAATCCAGAAAATCACGCNCTACCAATAAGATGCTTCAAATTTTTAGGTGTTTTTTATTTAATTTTTGTGCTAAAGATTCATTATAAACATAACTGGCGACTCATTGATTACTTGGCGACTCATTCATTATTTTTGAAAAAACCATCCCTTACTTTACAACACGTGTCCCTTACTTAGCGTCAAAATTTTTTTTCGAAAAAAAACCGTCCCTTACTTGGCGACCCCGGCCCTTACTTGAGAAACTGTCCCTTACTTGGCGGGCCCTTACTTGGCGACCCCTCTGTAATTAGAAAATACACAATTCCATTTTTTTAAATTTTTTAAATTAAAATTTTTTTTTTTTTTAATATTTTTTAATCATTTTAAAATGATTGGCAGAAAAATGGCTACCTAAAAATGCAGAAACAACGGAGAAAAACGTTACGGAGAAATTTACGGAAAAAAGTTACGGAGAAAAAAGGAAAATTTATTTCCGACTATGAGTCATAGTTAACAACCGGTTAACCAATGTGTGACCAAAAGTTATTTCACATTACTTTATTTCTTAAACGCATTAAATGACCAATTATTGATTATCGCGAGAATATTTGATATCTAGAACCCTAAAAGAGCGATTATGTTCGTCCAAATTCCAATTCCCAAATTATGGTTAAAGACTTCCCATTTAAGTACTTGATTTAGGATACACCTGGAGTTTTGAGTTATGAAATTTTATCCGAAATGGGGTGCGTATGAAGCAATGGAAGCAGTCCAAAGAACAAGATGCGTTTTAGTACTACAAGTGACGGTCCACTACCACAAAAATGTTATACACCGGGTGCGCAGTTATCGGGCGGGTTTCGCGAGAAAAAAGCCTTAATCGGGCGCCCGATAACTGCTCAGGGCGGAAGCGGAATAAAGTAAAAATATGCAAAAAAAAACCCGCCCGATAACAGCACGAGCGGGAAATGTGGTTATTTATACACATATATGTTCAAGAGCAATGCGCAGGGTGGCCGATAACTGGACACAAGCCCGCCCGATAACTGTGCACCCGGTGTATACAGTCTTTACTCTCAATACGAACGCACTAAATACGGACGATTTCTTCCAATACAGACGCTTTTTTTTTTGTCAAAAACAGTCCAAAAATGGACACTTTATGGCAGTTTACTCAAAAACGTCCGTATTGGAAAGAAGGACTGTATGTTTTTTCACTTAATGTTAATGCAAGGGGTGCAACATAACAGAAAATAATAAATAAAATCAGCGACCCTTATTTCGGGCAATATTATCGATCCCAAAAGGCGAACTTTATTTGGCAAGGGTGGCCTTTATTTGGTTTAAAGGCCCTTATTTGGCAACCAGCTGCAGCGCCCTGTAGCTGATTCGTCTAGTACTTTGCCCAATAACTTGTAACGGCAGAGTTCGAGGTGCCCTTCCTGGAACCAAAAATATTTATCTGGGTAAATATTTACGTTGGTTGAACTTGACTTATCGGATTAATTGACCCATTCAATTGTTTTCAACTTTTTTTTTTCTTATTTTTATTTGTTGCATATTTTTCAATATGAAACATATAGTCAGAATTCGTATAATCTAGGCAGCTTGAGCAAGTCAAAATGACCGACCAATCCCCGATTTAGCGCCGCTAAATCTATTTTCCACCATGTTTTCGACTTACAAAAAGATTTACCAGTCAACATTTTTTTTTTATTCGCCTTTACCCCTATATATCAATTTCAGCATCTCTGAACTTTTACAGACACATTTCTATCAGACATTCAGCTCGTAAAATTACCTGGCGGCTCTGACAGCGCCAAATTACACTGTTTTAATTTAGGTCGCCAAAAATCCGTTAACGGATTTTTAATAAATTTATACCGCAAAATATGTTGCTCGCAAGAAACGGTTGGTACTCAACGAGCCGTAACGTGAAAGTGACCCCATTTTACGAACAACAGGACTTATTGGAATAATTAGACATAACCGTTAGTTGGAAGGCCCAACGCCAGATGGCATTGTCGGGGCCGCAACAGGATATAGAAAACGGAGCCGTATGTACTAATGAAATACGCCGCCTGTCTACGGAAGTTAACGCCCTTTAAGTTAACAAACTGCCCGGAAGTTAACAAAACTCGCGAAAGATAACAATTGGTTCTCGTCATTCTTTCCAGTCTTAGCTGAAGTACTGTCTACTCAAGTTAACAAAATTCCTAGAAATTTACAAAATTCTAGAATTTTACAAAATTTACAACACTTAACAAAATTCCTAGAAATTTACAAAATTTACATAAGTTAACATCTTTTTCCTCCATCGTTGTGTTAACTTCCGTAGACAGGTGGTTTACGGTTAACTCCCAGGGGGAAGTGCGTGTAAATAGACACGCAACTTGTTTTTTCGTCGATTTAAGGCATATGGAGGCCCCGTAGGGCAAAATGGGTATTGGTGACCCGCCTCAACTTTTCGAGAAAATTCGATTGACGGTGTTATTTTTTGCGTAGGTTGGAGATTTCAAACAGCTCTCTAGGGGGCCCTGGTGGCCCAAATCAATTTCTGAATAGTCAGATCGACGAAGTTTGACGAGCTCTACAACTTGGCTTTACCAGTTTTTTTGAATTATTGCGAATTATTGTGAATTTTTTAAGTGCGTGTTTATTTACACGCATTTCCCCCCTACGGGTTCCCAAAAACTCCTTCCCCTACGAGTTAAGTTTTGAAAACAAAAATGTCTCGTCAAACCGTATTCCGGCTAAAATTAATTGATATTTTAGGAATGTTCCATTTGTGAATACATGGGAAACGTTATGGGCGGAGGAAGTACGGTATGTATATTGCCTAAACGTACGTATCGCTTTGTGTATTTTTTTTTATTTTCCCAGCAAAAAGCTCAAAAACGTCGCTTCAACAAACATTCGACACGATCCTTCCGTAATGTTTCGGGAAATGTGACATATTCTATGTAAAAGACGTGCTTTAGAACATACGTGTTTACGTCTGCAGTTGTACCTTCAAAATATTTATATAGACACGTTTTTTGATGTCGGTTTTCTGTTTTTTTTTTGAAGATATAAAACAAAATGTTGACGTACTTTGACGAGATAAGTGTCTACGGTTTCTAATTTACGTGACTGATAGAAAATAAAGAATAGTCATTCACATCTTCGGTTACGTAACCATCCTACTTCAATTTAATCAAAACCATCTGAAATCAGAGTTTTTAGATGTTATGTTGTTCTCAACAGGGTGCGCAGTTAACCGCCATCCTCGACAATGATATATATTGCTCGTCGTTAACGAGCACAATTTCACTTAATTTAGCGCCAGTTTTTCTTGTCAGTCGCCCACGCGCGTCCACCGCGTTTACTCATTCCGTTCTACAAAATATTTCTAGATTTGTTTTTCGAAATAACATGATTTAATAGATTTGTCTTTCAAAAGAACATGATTATCTAGATTTTTTTTCAAAATCACATGATTTTCTAGATTTGTTTTTCAAAGGGACATGATTTTCTAGATTTCTTTTCAAAATGACACGATTTTCTGGATTTTTGTGTTTTTTTCGAAAAAAAAAATATGTTTTTTGATTCAAAAATGGAACTATTTTGCAAAATGGCTTTCCGAAATTTCGCGAAAAAGACATCATTTATTCATGAAACTCGTGAACATTGAAATATTGATTCGCGACAATATATGCCATTTATTTATTTATTCGACTATTTACATGAAATAATGATAACCACTTTTTATAAAGTTATGTAAATTTTCATAAATAATTTTTTTGGCCTCCATGAAATAAGACAAAATGCGACAAACTGGGAAAAAACATAATTTGCTCAAAAATTATTTGTAATTCAGCAATAAATTTTGGCCACTTTGGTACTTTGGAATCCATGTGAGATTATTCGAGGATTTCGTCCTTTTTTTTATATTTCGAATGTGAATCGTTTGAGATTTTCGGACTATCCGGACTCAATTACACTCAAGATCGAACGAAATAAATGAGATTTCATTATTTTATCTAGTTCTTGATTTAATGGATTTAGACGTTAACAAAATTGCCATTTCCGGTCTTACTAGACTTCGTTTAACCAAAAAAGAGGAGGTTTTCTCCCAGTACGGACGTTTTTTGTGAACAATCTCCCCGAAACAGCCACAAATGTACACTTAACTCCAGGGGGAAGTGCGTGTAAATAGACACGCAACGTGTTTTTTCGTCGATTTAAGGCATATGGAGGCCTCGTAGGGCAAAACGGGTATTGTTTTTTTTGCGTAGGTTGGAGATTTTAAACAGCTCTCTAGGGGGCCCTGGTGGCCCAAATCAATTTCTGATTAGTCAGATCGACGTAGTTTGACGAGTTCTACAACTTGGCTTTACCAGTTTTTTTGGAATTATCGCGAATTAATGTGAATTTTTTAAGTGCGTGTTTATTTACACGCATTTTCCCCCTACGAGTTCCCAAAAACTCATTCCCCCTAAGAGTTAAGGGAAATACAGAAAAACCAAGATACCTTGGGAAAAATGACATTAAATAATGACAACACAAAATTCCTCATACAGATTTTTTTTGTTGCCGTACGGTACGGCCCGTACCCTAGGAGTTAACAACAATATAACGAACAAAATAGAAAAATCATTTATATCAAAAGGAACCAGACGAAACGGTTGAAAATCTTACAGATTTATTTGACCGCTACATGATGAAGAAATTTTGTTGAACTATAATTTTTGGCATTTTTGGCTGATGATTATGTGAAAACAAAAAAATGCCAGAATGTGGTGAACTAACAAAACCATTGAGATTCATTTGGTATTTTTGTGACCGAAAAGTGTGGGTCTTGGTACATAACGATGACTCATTTGAGGGTAGAATTATGACGCAAAAAACAGATACCAATTCGTTTAGTATTAACAGAATCACTCATATTTTTTTATAAAATATTAGCAAATAACAGTTTGTTTTAATATGGCGTGAATTTTTGACTTAAATTTCCGGGAAATCTTCCTGGGAAATCTGCTCATATACCGCTCCCCCACCCTAATAGGTAACGACATCGTTGTCAAAAAATCATTACCGGTTGAGTTTCATTAAAATAGGCGGTTAACCGTGGTTGCTAATATACAGTGTCGGCATATTTTAAGATGATATAAAGACCAATTTTCCCCTTTTTATTTGGAACTGGGTTGCCACTCCTTTCTCCCCTCTTTATAAATGCTACATTGATAAAGAGGGGAGAAAGGAGGGCACCCAGTTGAAAATAAAAAGGGGAAAGGAAATAAAAAGTGGTCTTTATATCATCTAAAATATGCCGACACGGTACACTAGAAACGCTTTCAAGAAACTCAACCGGTACCTATTTTGGTAATTTTGTCATTTGTTAACTATTTGGGTTTTACCTATTTGGGTGGGGGACTGTAGTTGCATTTTATTCTAAATTCATGAAAGCAAGATTTTAAACAGTAACTCAATTACTGTATTATACTTTTTTAAGTAGAAATATAAACAGTTATCCCCCAGGGAGTTAAGGGCTTTGTCTAAAATTTTTCTGATCGATTTCGTAACTAGTACTAATAGACCCTCCCGATTTTTCGAGTTTGTTTGTCAACAAATTTATGAACCGGGCCTTAACACAATCACTTTTACGTTTTTTGGTTGAAATGGACGAATAAACAAGATATTTTGTGGTGATTCATTAAAGGAAGGTCATTTTGAGTTTGACCGGAAATGTTGCTTAAATGACTCGTGCCCCTTCTGTCTTGCTCACAATAATAATTATGCAAATTTATCCACGGTAAGAAACAGACATGGCGCTGTGAATTTAGAAGTTTTGCCTAAAAAAAAAAAAATATGGAGTGTCAAGGTTCAAATCGAACAGCTTTAGTAATTTGTTAAAAAATATTGGTATTATTGCGGCTGAATTGGCGGATGAGGCCGAGATTTAATGATTGGAAACGCTCTCTGGAGCCAATCAGTATTTTAGCAAAACATTGCTCTTTAGCGCCCACGTTTCTGTGCTTATACATTTTAAAGGACTTTAAAAGACACATCTTAAAGGATCAGGCCTTGTCTAATTATTCCAATAAATTTATACCAAAAATGATGGAGTAGTTTTTACATATTTGTTGGAATTCTTAGACATGGTCAATTTTTCGCTAAACAAAATGTATTTTGAGCGATAGGCTAAATAAATGTAAAAAAAACTCCTAAGGGTCACAAGTGGAATATAATCCGTAGGGGGACTAACGTGCAAATTTGCACAAAACGCCTTTGCGGCCATTTTAAGCTGAAATAAAAAAACACAGTTTCGTTTTCTGTTTTATATATTTTTTTTTCTGAAATTTGACTAGACCCGTATTTTTGCAGTTTTTCGATTAAACCTGGTTTACCAGCATTTTAAGTCGATTAAAGCTGTTTTGTGCAAATTTTCACATTTGTCCCCCTTGGAGTTAACAGGGGAAAATATAGAGCCGAGAAAATAAATATATGTAAATCGGCCTCCATGGAGCATCAATAAAATGTGATTAAGAAAGTGACCTTGACAAGAAGTACTCCAACGTGAAGATTATCCTTTTTCTGCAACGTCAGGCATTTTTCGCGATTTTCTTTTTTTTTCTGCGTTTGCGTTTACAAAAAACAAATAATTAAAAAAAAAACGAAAGAAAGTAAACTGTCCAACTTTCTAATCAATTGGTTTGGTGATCATCACTATTTTGGCAGTTATTTAAAAAAAAAACTGTAGATAGTAGGAAAGCCATGATAAGAATACTTCTGATTACAGCGAATTATGACTTGCTTCCTGAATTTGGAATGGCATAACTCAAATCCTTTAGCGATACGTTTTAACCATACCGTATCGATTTCCTAATTTGTATAAGCCGTACCTTATAGACAAATAGTCGAACAGATTTGAGTGTGCATTACTGGTCAGCATACTCATTTTGCGCAAATTCGAGTAAAATTATGTTCTCAGAACGTTTTCAGTATTTTCTGTATTATGTGAAAAAATATAAAATTGTATCCAGAAGGTCTCCGAAATTTTTTCAAAAATATTTTCTCAAAAAACAAACAATGTTTCTAGAATATTTCTAAGTTTTGTCGAAGTATTTTTTTTTCTACCGTGTGAGTTTCATGAAAATCGGCTGCGCGTTTCTAGAATTTTATTTTTCCTTTCATAATGCCGTTTTGAAAAGTGGGGAGAAAATGAAAACTTGTCTATTCTAAAAATGTAGATTTTCATGAAACTCACACGGTAGAAGATAAGTTTGGGGAGTACTGTATGTCAAAGCCCAAAAATTGCCCTTTTTATTCTAGAAAAGTAATATAACGGAAAAAATGCTCCATATTATTTAAAACCGGCAACTTTTGGGCTTTGACAGCTAATAGTTTTTTTTTTGGAAAACTTCTCTGACACCAAAACGTATGCAGCATATCGTATGTTTCAGCCAACAAATGTTTCCTGCCGACGGTCTGTGAAAAATATTTTTGGACAGCGTATGCGTAGGCGGATAGGTTTGCGACTTGTATGATAATTGTTCTTATTAGGGAGAACAGGGACGTATATGGACGATTCGATTACCACTTAGTTTCGAAAACAAATCAAATTTTGTATAGGAAATGATCGTTACAAATTGAAGACATGTTTCCCTAACATCTAAAATCCAGCCTAGTTCAATTCTGACATAAAAAAGTGATGTACGCGACGTTAACTCGCAGGGTTACGAGCGTGACGATTGCACATCACCTGAAATAGTCAGTCAATTCAGAAACAAGATTTATCCTGTCGAGTTAATTTACAGTCCTTACTCTGATTACGGCTGTTTTCGGTTCTCGAAAAATAAGCAACGAATCAAACCTCTGGGTGCGCCAAATAAGGGCCGGATCGTCAACTTATTATCGGTCTTTAACTCCCAGGGGAAGTGCATGTAAATAGACACGCAACTTGTTTTTTTCGTCGATTTAAGGCATATGGAGGCCCCGTAGGGGAAAACGGGTATTGGTGACCCCCCCCTTAACTTTTCGAGAAAATTCGATTGACGGTGTCATTTTTTGCGTAGATTGGAGATTTCGACCAGCTCTCTAGGGGGCCCTGGTGGCCCAAACCAGTTTCTGAATAGTCAGATCGACGTAGTTTAACGAGCTTTACAACTTGACTCTACCAGTTTTTTTGAATTATTGCGAATTAATGTGAATTTTTTTAATTGCGTGTTTATTTACACGCATTTTTCCCCTACGGGTTCCCAAAAACTCCTTTCCCCCTAAGAGTTAAAGTTCAACCAAGTTTTTCGGACCGCATACTTATTTATACATTAATGGCTAGGTCAACCGAGGTACCTAGTTAGTAGTACTTAACGAATTTCAGTCTCGTTTGCATAAACAACTGCGATATTTAACTCGTAACGTCTAAGTTTGTTATGGCAGCATGAGCGCGAAAAAAAAAATACAAAATAAATTACAAAATTCCTCGGGAGATTTCATAATACGAAATAGCGCGAAGTAAATGCTCTCCACAAATAGCTGCTCAAGTTTGTGCAATTTCAGTTCAACGACAAAATCCAACTTAAATTTTCTAACTAATAACGCGTTCGCTTCATAAAAGTGATTATAAAATCGGATTTTTAATTAATCGGAAAATAAACACGAGAAGAAATACATATAAATTATCTGCAAGCTTCCTATGTCTATAGTGTTAAAATAAATTGCGAACAATTTCCTTATTCGACAAATGAAAAAATTATATATATGTCTAGGGGGAATTCCTAAATTGCCAACCTATAGAAGTAATAGTCGCGCAGTTCTGAAAATTGGCGTACATTTGGCCATGAGCATTTTAAGGTCACAAACAAAATTTTATCTTCTTCGCCCTCAACCGCTTCGAGATCTAGCGGTTAGGACATTTTTTACGGTTTAAGTTGTTGTTTGGTAAATACGACACCCAAAGCAAAATAAAAAAATACTGGCGGATGTAGATCGTTCAGGCGCTTCTGTTGAGCAGTGTTGGAAACGTTGTGCGTTGGGATGCGTTGGCCAAATAAAAAAATTTCACATACACAGGGTGCGCAGTTAACCGCCACCCTTCGCGGCGTCCTCAACTGGCGGTTAACTGCAAAAGTGGCGGTTAACTGCGCAGTGCGTAGGCGATTTACTTGGAAAAAGTGGCGATTAACTGCAAATAAGGGTGAAAGTGTCAAAGTGGCGGTTAACAGAAAATTATGTTTTTGACCAATGAGAATTGGACAATTAGGGAAAAACCCAAAAAGGATGAGTCATAAGTTTAAATTGAAAAATTATCATGATATGAAATTTTTTTTTAAATTACATTTTTGAATTGAATAAATTTAAATAAAAGTTTTAAACCAGTTTAANCAAACTTTTTTTTTTTAACGTAATGGGTTTTCTTCATGAAAGCGAGGAGGGATTAAACAAGAAAACGTGTATCATATTTTCAAATAATGCGCGCACTGATTGGCTAGTGCGACTTGAGGTGTGTCGTCATTGATAAAACGTCTCACTATTTCTCAAACGACTTACTTTCATGAGACAGACTCGTTATTCAATTTTCCTTCAACTCTCGTTTCTCCGTTTTGTCTCGCGAGTTTTTTAACCTTCCCTATCTGAGTTTCCAAAATGGTAACGTGTAATCACCCTACTGCCGTGGGCCGTGATTAGACGTTGCGAAAAAAAACCTGACAAAAAATATCAAAAAGCGCTTCCTCTATGACACAATTATCTTATTGGATTATTTTTTGTGTTTTTATCTTTTTGATGGAAATTGTGCACAAAACCTTTTTTTAGTAAAATACAAAAAAACGGTGGCATTTACGATTTGACTTATCTGTAAACAAACAGGACAGCAACGTAACGATAAAAAAACGAGCGGTAGTTTGAGAAGATCGCTACTGTTATCTCACTAACTTTATCCAGCTTCACAGATGGGTTCTTTTCCCGAGCCGATCTTGTTACGAAACACAAAAAAAACATTTAAAGGTGAAAACGGGAACGGTCAACGAAAAAAAGACATAATGTCAGAATTCTTTTCTCAGATTTGAAAGAATTCTTTTGTCAGTTTTGGTAAAAAAATAATTTGTCAGATTTCTCGAAAATTCTTTTGTTAGATTTGTAAAAAAAAATGTCAGATTTGTAGAAAACTATTCTGTCAGATTTGTGAAAAAATATTTTATCTGATTTGTAAAAAAAATCTTTTGTCTGATTTGTAAACAAAATCTTTTGTCAGATTTGTAAAAAAATATTTTGTCTGATTAAAAAAAAATTGTAGAAAACAATTCTGTCAGATTTGTAGAAAACTATTCTGTCAGATTTGTGAAAAAATATTTTGTCTAATTTGTAAAAAAAATCTTTTGTCAGCTTTGTAAAAAAATATTTGTCATATTTCTTGAACATCCTTTTGTCAGATTTGTAAAAAATCCTTCCTCTGATTTGTTAAAAAAATTTGTCAGCTTTGTGAAAAAATCATTTGTCAGATTTCTTGAAAATTCTTTTGTCAGATTTGTCAAAAGATCATTTGTTAGATTTGTAAAAAACTATTTTGTCTGTTTTGTAAATAATTTCTTTTGTCAGATTTGTAAAAAAAAATCATTTGTCAGATTTCTTAAAATTCTTTTGTCAGGTTTGTAAAAAAAAATCCTTGTCAGATTTTCAGAAAATTATTCTGTCAATTTATAAACATTTCTAAAATATTTTCTCAATATTTCTAAACACTTCGTGTTTTCACCAATTATTTCATAATTCGATTTTCTATATTCCCATTTGAAAAATTTTATTCTACATCTGCACTTTATCACTGTCTCCGCATCTTATGTTGTGTTAATTTGTCGTCATTTTAACTCGAGTCGCATGACCTTTTAGAGTGAGTTATTGTCTGTATAAAACTGGGCGAATTTTCGTTTCAAATTTGTAAATTCTCGTCCGTTTAATCATCATGGGAGGAACATGAGGTTTAAACTGTTTCACTAATGCCATTATCAACCTTTCAGGTGCCAAAAATCGGAATATCTATTGACATGGTCCAATATTCTTTGGGTCGCTGAATTTGCTTTCGGAGCGTGAAAAACAGTGTTGAATCGCTCAAGTTCTTTTAGTGCTACTAATACGCACACGGTAGCAGCCAAAAGAAAATTTAAAAATATTTATACGGTAGACTACTGGTTTAGTCTCATGAAAATCGGCTGCGCGTTTCTAGTATACCGTGTCGGCATATTTTGATATTGCCAATATCATATTGGCCAATAGGAGCACCCCATTGCAAGAAAAAAGAAGAAAATTGCTCCATTCTAGAAACGCTCAGCCGATTTTCATGAGGCTAAACCTGTATACCCATGTACATTTCTTTTCACACAAAATTCATTATGTTTGGCGAGAAATGACAAAAAATGGGAATTTTAATACAAATTTTGATTTAAAAAAAAACTTCCCGATGACAGTTAGTGTGGTAACGAGGTTACAGGTAACAAGTTGACAGTTTGGAACGAAGTGACACTTTTTGGGAGTTTTGTTGGGCAAAAATATGCAAAAAAAATTGGCAAAAGTGACGGAACGAAGTGACAGTTCGGAACGAGTTCACAGTTTTTGACAAAAAAATCGGAAACGAAAGTGTCAACTCGTTAACAAACCAACTGTGTTCTTATACCGTTTGAGTTTTTTGAAAATAGCCACTAATTCTGGATAAAAAAGAATATCACAACGCCCACAATCATATTCTCATAACACTTCACTATCTAGTACAGTTCTCCGAAGTGTGGTCTTGATGCGTAGAAATTCGAGGGCGTTGATTGGCTTAAAGTTCACCTAAGATGAGTCATACGCCTTCTTCTTTTGTTCTTCGCAAACTATCAATTCCTCGCTTGTAACAAACTGTTTTGCTTCGAAACGTCGAACTCGCCAATTAACTTACCTGCCAGAGTATGGAGAATTTGTGGCTATTTTCAAAAAACTCAAACGGTAGAGTGAGATTTTCTCTTTCGAACTGTTTTTGTAAAAACTCACTTAAGGGGGTAAATGATGCTCAAATTCTCGACAATAAATGTCGACGAAAATCTATCATAAAATTTGAATGGCTAACATTATCAATTTATTTTTTTTTGCATAATCAAATTCAAACAATTTTTCTGGTCCATGAGTGCTCAAATTGTGCCCAGATATATCCGTACACACCGGATATCCGCAAGGGAAAAAAGTGACCTATAGTGTTATAACTTTTCCTACGTGAATCCAAAATTTCTGAAACGCGGAATATCCGTTCGCATTAGTAATCCGCACATTTATNAAAAATTTGAGATTATTTGTTACGTTACTTTCAGAGAAATGTAGTAATTTCCGATAACACCTTTTTTAAGAAAACAGAGCATTTCCCACTCTTAAAATTGTTTTAAACTGTAAAAAAAACGTAAAAACTGTAGTTCATATCAAAGTAAAAATAGATGTCCCAACTTGCTCCAAAAAGTTCAAGTGACGGCGAAAACTTAAAAAAAAATGAAAAAAAAGATATATCAGTTTACCGAAGCAACACACTGAAATTTTCCCTTTTCTTTGAGTTTGCTTTCCAAGGCTGCTAAATATGAAACTTCTGTTGCGCTTATGACAAGTGTCAAATAACCGGTCCAGTAAGACCGTTTCTTCACCAAAAAAACAAAAAAGGGGAAACGAATCATGATATATCATGAATATATACGACACGCCCAGGAAAACTTACTTTTTTTATTGGTCAACGTGGGGTTAGTTCTAATCAGGAAGAAACACAAAAAACATAGTTTAAAGCGTTTTAGTTTTAAACCCTTGGCGATTTAGTCCCGGCCAAAGCGAAATGGGTCAAAATAATATAGCTCAATATATTGCTATATATAGTTTTAAGCTCCTCAACTAATCGTTAGAAAAATAAAATGATACAGATACAATACGCCGAAAGTAAAATAATACAAAACGTACGGACGAAATGCGCCAATTTGCAGACAAGATTGTTCGATTCTAACGTCCATTGGTAAAGCATTATATACTATTCGAAATAATAGAACTTAAAACGCTGATACCGAAATTTCCAAATTTATTTTACGAGGGCAAAAGTGGCGGGGTATTCAAGTTCAATCACCAATTTAACGACCGAATTGGATATTTTGCGTTTCAGAGTTATTAACTCCAAGGCGGAAAAATGTCCAAATTTGGACACTACGCTCTAAATTAACCAAAAAAGATAGNTAAAATGATACAGATACAATACGCCGAAAGTAAAATAATACAAAACGTACGGACGAAATGCGCCAATTTGCAGACAAGATTGTTCGATTCTAACGTCCATTGGTAAGGCATTATATACGATTCGAAATAATAGAACTTAAAACGCTGATACCGAAATTTCCAAATTTATTTTACGAGGGCAAAAGTGGCGGGGTATTCAAGTTCAATCACTAATTTAACGACCGAATTGGATACGCCACCTAACCATTTGACTTAACACCATTTGGCTTAACAGTTTGCAGTTGAATTAACATTTTTTTGTCCTTTTTTTTGTCCTTTTTTTGTCTTTTTTTTTTCAGCATTTCCGCCTACGCCCTTGGGGTTTTTCACGCCGCCTGAAGGCTTATCAGCTCGGTTTTGGAAGGAGAAAGTGGCCTGACAAACCCTCAGGCGGTGTATAACAATTTTTTGGATTTTTTCGTTCATTATATTTTTTATAGTTTCAAGTTTTCCAAGGTTTTAACCTACGCACTACCCATGTGGCTTAACAGTTTGCATTTGACTTAACAATTTTCATTCGAATTAACACTTTTTTTCGGAAAAAAATGTGTTGAGTCAAATGGTTAGGTGGTGTATTTTGCGTTTCAGAGTTATTAACTCCAAGGCGGAAAAATGTCCAAATTTGGACACAACGCTCTCAATTCACCAAAAAAGATATTTAACCGAGCTAAACCGAAAATCGCTGAAACACGGGTCTAGTCAAATTCAAAAACAAAAAATATTAAACATAAAACGAAACTGTTGGTTATGTAGAAATACAAAGCTTAACATGCAAACAAAGTTATGTCCAAAATTCGACATTTTTCATCTACTGATTATATGACACCTAGGACCTTTGAGTGATTTGAAGTTTAAAAAAAATTTTTTTTTTGAAAAAATAAGTCCTTTAATTTTAATATTTCTCCTACTTTACGTCCGTTAATTAGATGTCCCTTAATGTGTGACCCATGATTAAATCAAAAGAAACTACAAAAAACGTGTCTAAATTGCAAACGTGGACAAACGTCCACAATATGTGTTTGGGGGTTAAAGTAGAAAACCGCCAAATCGTCGCCTTACTGACCCTGTAGTATAATTGGTTCCGAAAGTTCGGGTGAAAATTAAAAAAAACAGGTTAATTCAGTCAGGTGCTTATAAAAGTAACAAAAAAAATATTATATGTATACACGTCAATACAAAAACAATATTTGTATACGGATATTGAAGGTAATTACGCAACCTATTTCGTAACTAAAGACATTGCCGTGTGTCAAATATCAGACTGTTGTTAGGCTAGCTATGTTAATACAACCGACACCCAAATCGTATTATACGATCATCAGCATTATTCGTGCATTAAAAAAGTGTCAAAATAAATGTTCCTGTGAGATTTTCGTTATTTAAGTGCAGTTTATGTAACATAGGCCGTGTTAAAAATAAATCACGACAAATGAGAATACGATTTCGGAACAAATTTCGCAAAACTCAAGTTAATAAAAATAACACGTTTAAAAGTCTAATTTTTAATATCATACCAATATAAACTTCAATTACAAAAAAGGCGTAGGCGATAGAGATGGAAAATAGGGATTACGTAATATTGGAGTTGATGTTCGTACATTATGTTCGATTAGGACAAAAATTGTTTATCTCACGGGGGTTATTCGTACAAATTTGCACCAAACACGCTAAACGGATAAAAAGTTATATAGTTGAAAATCGTTGAAACACGGGTCTAGACAAAATTTATGGGGAAAATATAAAAAAGGAGCTGATTGTTTAAAATAAATATTACAAGCTGCGCGGTGAGTTGTTTGCGTGGCTAAGGACGCTAGCCAATAGGAGGCGCCTCTAAAAAAGCATGAGCCAATAGGCGCGCTTGTCAATTCAGTTACAGACGCTCCGCGCCTACGGCGCTGGCGTCTGTAACCGCATATTCTTGAATCTGAGATTTCCGAAAAGAATTCCGCAAGGTTTTCCCGAGAAATTACCGAAAAACTTTTTCTATCGGAAACTTACTTTCCTAAGAACATATCGGAGAACCGGATCGATATGTGCACATAGCGAATATATCAACAAAATATTGTTTTGAAATAATCGGTGAAAAAACTTGGTACCTATTTTAGACATCTACCGTTCGGTCTAGGACTTACTTGATAAAAATATTATACTCAAATTAACCAATGTTAGTTTTTGTGGCCAACTATCAAAACCGTACATGGAAAATTCAGATTGAGTTTATCTTAAACTTTTTAATCGAAAATTACTAACCGAATAAATTGTTATCATTAATCTTGTAATCGTTTAACTCATAAATTATAATTCAAAATTTATTACGTTTATCCGTTTTCGTAATTTGTGTGTCTAGTCTATATCTAACAAAGTATTAAAATCTTCAGACGACTTCTGATAAGTACAAATGGCGTAGGCGATGAAAAATAATGGAAAATAGGGATTACGTAATTCAAGTACACCACCTGCGCCGTTATCGGGTCACCCTTTATCGGGTCAAAATTTTGACTAAAAATTTTCCAGCCACCCCACCTACACACTGCGCCGTTATCGGGTCAAAAAATTCGTCATTAAAATATGTATGTATCCTTTTTCTGTATTTTTTTAGCCTAATGTTTGAATTTGTAGACGTTGATCTTTTCTCTATTTTTCAAAATATTTTATAGACAAGTTTTAACATCATGTTTTATATAAAAAAATCAACTAGGAGACTCCTAGTAGGAGTGCATAAATGTGAAATAGAGACAAAGACATATGAGATATTCCAGAAAATTATCGGGTCAAATATTCATCTTGTCAGAACAAGTCAAAATTTCCGCTCGTGCCGTTATCGGGTCAAATTTTTCGATTCAAATTTTCCAGACAATCCGCCTACGCCCTGCGCCGTTATCAGGTCAAATCCCGTTATCGGGTCAAAATTCTTCCTCAAAATGTTGACCCGATAACGGCGCAGGTGGTGTATATTGCGCAATTATCGTAAAAAATTGAAAAATTGCGCAATATTGACCGGTTAACTGCGCATCGTGTGTATGCTAAAAAATCGTAACTTCCGAATTCCGTAATATACTATTGCATGATTATACCGTATGGTTTTGAAATGTCTTCTTAAAATTCATAAATCTTTGGATGTCAACAAAGTGATAATAGAAAAAAAAATGTGCACAAAAAATAACAAAATATTTCACATGACCTTATATTAACTGGGTACTAATTAAATAGAGTGAAAGTATTATAACTAACGTACGAAGCCTCTTAACTGCTCACTGAACTACCGACAGATTGCACATACAACGTATGTCTAACCACTATTGCATTAACCTCTGCGCGTTGTTGACTCTAACCGGTGAACCAGAATACAACATAGTGTAAATTCGCTTATTTAGATTAGCCCATTTATACCGCGCAATTTTTTAACTCTCAATACTTACGGTGATACATTGACCCGTTAACGCATGAGTGTCTGACAAAACGTTTTATTAATTAGCGTTGAACTCACCCACATATTTTATTTCATTATGTCGGAGCAATGACTGTCGCGGTATTGCCAAAATCGCCATGAAAAGGATATGACGATTACGTAAAGCTCCTTACTTGGTGATAAAAATCGGGAAAAAATTAGCTCGTTAAAAATAACGTGTTGAAAATAGCTTGGCTTTATTGAATTCTAGAGTTATAATTGCCTACCTCGTTAAAGTAACAGACAATTTTTCCGCCTACGCACTACCTACTTTGAGTTGTTGCACTTTAAGTAACACTTTTTTGTTCCATTTTTTTGGAACTGTTACTCTAAACAAGTAGTGTTTAGGCAGAAAAATTTACTGTTACTTTAAGCAGGTAGGGCTGTAACTTATATTACACCCCCTGCGCCGTTATCGGGTCAAACATTGATTAAAAAAAGGATTTACACGTATTTTAACGCCAAATTTTTTTTTTGACCCGATAACTGCGCAGTGCGTAGGTGGGGTGGATGGAAAATTTGGAGTCTAAATTTGGACCCGATTACGGTTTTTGATCCAATAAAAGGTGACCCGATAACGGCGCATGGGGTGTATAATCAACATGGGTCTGGAAATCGTACATATTAAAGCCGTTACGTGAATTTACAGGTGCAAATTATTAAAGGCTGAATTCATTATACACCAAGTGCGCAGTTATCGGGCGTCCAGTTATCGGGCGGGTTTGTGTCGCGAAACCCGCCCGATAACTGCGCACTCGGTGTATTTGTTACGAAGAATTTCACAATAAAAATCATCTTATTAGTTTTAACTTTTTCTCGTGAAACTAGGAAAATGTGAGTATTTGGACAGAGCTGATTTTCGGATAAATGTCAATCTGTGGTTCCTTTTGAGCTTAGTCTACTCTTCCTACTTCCGGTTGGTATAATACCAATTTGGTCAGAATTATTTCATTTTACTCGCAATCGACATGTACCAAGTCCCCCAGCATTACTCTCATATCAAATTAAAATAATACGACAATGTTATAATAATACGATTACATTTAAAATACTCTCCATGCGCTCAACGCAATATTCTGCCTTGAAAAGACTTTCACCGAAAAAACATTATGTCGGGTTTAGGTTGTCCACGGTACAAGGGCTAGAAATTATAGATATTTTGGGGTTGAGAATCCGATTTTGGTTTTTTTTTGGGGATTTTTTTAACTATTTGTTGCTGTATTAGGGACGGGGACTGTACTTTTCATTTGTTTGAAGACAAATCGGAAACATGTTTGCGTACGGCGCGGCGGCACTCTAACCGGAAGTTGGCCTAAACTTCCGGTTTTCGAGCCGGTATTAACCGAAATTATCGGTTTTCACTAGTTCTAGGGGTAATAGAGGCCAAGGATTCCAAATTCGAAGCTTATATTCTAAAATGACCGACAATTGTCCGGTTATTTTTGGTTTTGGTCTAAAAACGCTCAAAATTACCGTGTTTTTCTATTCTACCGTGGAATCCATTTTTTAACACGAATTTTTTTTTTTCATACTTTTTCATACAAAAAATTTCAAACACGAATATTGTTAACACGGAATTCTTTATAGGTGATTCATTTTTAATACGATTGATTTTTGAACACTGATATTAAAAAAATATTTTAAAAATGCCGCGTTAAAAATGTTGTGTTAGGTAAGTTTCTCCCGGTTTGTCAAAATGCGCGAGAGCGAGTTAAATGCGTCATTTGATAACTTATTTGATCACCGTAAGTCGTAGGATGTTCCTCTTCTTTGTTAAGACCTTAGTTATCATTAACTAAGACAAAATAGTTACATTAGCTAACCACACAACATAACACTGTAAAATGATAATCTTGATTCTTGTTTTTGTCCATTCAATCGGCCCGCACGGTATATTTGTTAATCTCTACTCTCGCTTGAAATTGGCATTAACCCGAAGACTAAACTGCATCGTACTTGCTTTCACAAATAAAATAAAAAAACGCGCAAAAAAAAATAAAAAATAAAAAAAAAATAAAAATTTTGTTAAAAACAGAAACACACCAAAAACGAAAATTGGAGGAAACTGAAAGTGTCGGAACCTTCAGAGATTGATGTTAATCCAGTACCTCAAAACGCTCTTGCTAAGGGATTTTTTTTTTGCTCAAAAAAGTTTTTTGATAAGGAGGCTCATGCAAGTACGTTTTTAAAAGTTTAAAGTATCGATTTGGGACTTTAAAAACGTTGATGTAGGTCTCTTTGAGGTTAAAACCGTCAAAGCGGTGACTGTGTGGCCCAACAATGAATCTTACAGAGCAAACTTGTGCACGCAGTTTTATATTCTTTCAGAATAAAAAATGCATGTAAAAATTTGCCCATACTGGGTCATTGTTGGACCACACTGTATACGTCTTTGGAAAGGTTTCCCATGTGTCTGTTTAACTCGTACACGTTTGTTATACCATGATATGGCACAAAACTGTCCGCTTCAATAAGTTAATATGCTAGGGTGCCCCAATCTAAATTCAAAAACTGGGGCATCCAAACAAATTTATCATAATAATCATAATAAAAGTCCCCAAAATACGTAGAATGCCTTTTTTTTTCGAAAATATGACTTTTTTGTAGCATTAACAAAACGGCCAATCAAATAATATATTCTCTCAATCTTGCAATTTCAAAATTTTTTTTTATTCAATTTTGAGAAAATTTTGGGTTTATTGATATAATCAGAGCTGGGAGTAATTTCCAACTATTAATAAGGCCTTGAGAACTTGAAATCGCCGTTCATGTAGGTTTTAAAAAATAAATGACTGGAATCAATGACTGGTTTATAATTCCAGTAATTTATTTTTTTAACCTACACGAACGGCGATTGTAACTCGTCAAGGCTTTACAAAAATCGTAACATTGTCTCAAAATGATTTTCAGATTCCTCACAAATTTCTTCCCTCAAATATCCACCATTTCAATTTTGGGCTTAAATTAAACGCGTTTTTTACTACACGAAACCGTTCTATTGTTAAGTTTTTTTTTGAGAAATCACAGAAGACAAAATACAAAAAAATCCGGTTTAAAGCTTGGCATAACCGTAGCTGAGTACTACGGACCAGAGAGAAATGTCCTCGACCAATCAACAGCACATGTAAAGTTATCAAGTGGTTGTTTTGGCGCAGATTGTAACGTTTTGATCGACCACCAAACACACGGTAACCATTTAATTATTTAATAAAAATCGCTATTGTTGATATTTACTAACATCACAAGTAAAAACAGTATCAATTTTTGATTTAAATCGTTAAGAAGTCAAAAATTCGAATCATTTACATAAATTGTAAAATTTTCCCTAATTTCAATGTGGGTACCCAAGTTATAATTTCTAAAATGCATGAGTATTTTCGAATTGAAATTTTACCAAATCGTTTCTGGATTGAAAAATTAGATAGTTAAACTGTTCTAGAATTTACTATTTTGTTTTACAGTTCGGTTGGCATGAAAAAGTACATTGTTTACAAGAGAAAAAAGAACCAGAAAAACTAATTTCTTGATTTAGCCCAAATCGTTCTGTTTTCTCTTGTCAACAATGTCTTTTTTCATGCCAACCGAATTGTATTATTCCACCCGTTTTCGAAATTTGTTAGCAGTTTTGAAAAATAGTCAGACCAACGCAGCTTGTTACTAATCAACGGGGCAAGTCCTCATTTTATATAATATTACATTATTAATATACATTCGCGGTACTATTTTGGTTTCGATCCAATAAACGGTTCATCTAATTGATTAACAGCATGTTTTAGGTCCTAATTTTTGATGTGATTTTGGGATTACAACAAGTTCATTTCAGAATCACACCTTGTTTAAGATTAGTGCTTCTTTAATTGAACCTATATTGGGTAAGCATGAGTCACAAAGAATGTCACATGGTACTGGTATTCATAAAGTGACGTCTAAGAATGTTTTTGTTGCTCATTATTGAAATAACTTTCACCAAATTTTATTGCAAGCGTAACATCTTAATTGTCTCACGCTGCCAATTTTGATTGGCCGGGTTACCATAACACCGCGAAAAAACAAATAAGAATTTATTCTTTTTTTTTTGTTTCGCGGATAATTAGGTTGGAAGCGCCTTCCAACCTATTTTTTTATTTAGCATGCACCTTTTTCCGCCGGAAATTCGAAAATACCATGCTTATATAATGTGTCGGGGCTATAATTGACACGGTTATTTTAACACATGGTTCACCATTTCCATAAACTATAGACTACCTGCACTTTTATCAGATCTATTGAGTTGATGGGTTTAACTATAATATTTTTATAGCCGCTCACTACGGAATAATCTTACCGGATAAAAAATGTACTAATTTCTCAAATAAAAAATAGAATATTAAAAACAGAAACGGAGGAGGTAAAACGCAACAGTATTGAAGTGTATAATCTAACCTACGCGTTTTGATTCCCAACAATCATATCTCACCACCTTCACAAGGTTGTCTATCTCCTTTTCAGGCTTTTGAAACATAAATGATGGTTCCTTTATATTGAAAAATTAGTACATATTTCATCTCTTTTAAGATCTTTATAGGTTGTCGTTTATCAAAATGATACACAATTCCATAATCTAGAACATGTTTATATATGCACCATTTTGACCCGATCTAACTGTATAAAATATATTACATGGTCAGGTTGAAAGTGTTTGCACGTAGATCATCTCACCGAAATTTTCCCAACTGGATCTTTTACGTACCTAAAATAAAATTTATTGAATTTATGCATATTTTTGAATAGAGAATAGCCAGAATATTGACTTCAATGCTCCATGGGTTACAGCTCTGACTGACGTTGTGATGCCACATTAGACTTAAAAATGATATGAAGATTGGCAAAATCTCGACAGTCAGTGCTCCAACACACGGTATCGCAGTGATTTTCAAACGCGAAAAAAAAATAATGTTACCACTTTTTGGTAACGTTGCTTGACCGCGCGTCTAAGGCCTATGCGGCCTGCCATTGGTCTTTTTGAGCGCGCTCGGCCAATCACCGAAAGGCGATTTCCTTCTTTTAAAATATTTTTGTATTACAGTCCTTCCCCTCTTAAGTGCCGCACTTAAGGAGAAATATGCATTTCCGCTAAAAATTTTTTTCGCGTTTTAAAATCAGGACGATATTTAAGATTATCTGAAAATATTATACGGGTCAGACAATTTTGCAACATATGAATCAATATGATATGATTGAAATGACTCAAACAAGTGATTTACGAACGTTCCAAAAGATTAACCCATCGAACAATTTCGAACTTTAAGCCTTGGCCAGTCGAAATGCGATCCCAAATATTACATATTATGAACACATTTTTTATTCCCTCGCAAAGATTGGGTTTTAAACGCTCACTTAACTAAGCTGCTTAAAATAAATGCCTGACTAAAGTCATCCAAAAAGGCAAAAGCTAAAAATCCTTGTATTTCGTTACGTTCAACGCAACGGAAGCAACTCATCGAAATAATAAAAAGGTCGTCACTAAACGCGCCACAAAAAATAATTTCTAGAACTGTTCCTGCAGGGCTCGGCAAAGCCAGGCATTTTCATTGGCTTGGCTTGGCAAAGCCAAATTTATTTTTAACTGGTTTTAAAGCCAAATTGCATTTTTTACTGACTTTTGAAAAAAATTGGCTTGGCTTGGCTTGGCTTTTTGACCTTCTGAAAAAAATTGGCTTGGCTTAGCTTGGCTTTCTTGACCCTCGAAAAAAATTGGCTTACAAAAAGCCAAGCCAAGCCAAGCCATGTGCCAAAAGCCATTCGTGCCGAGCCCTGTGTTCCTGAATCTTTTTGGAGACATCTTGGCATAAAATATTTGTCAAAACATCCTTTTCTAGAATATTATTTCGCAAAAAAATTGTAAACGTAAATGATTTCATAGTAACGCGATTTTAACACCAATCTGCGTCAACGTAGGTTGAACGAAAAATGAATGACTAGAATACAAACACGTAGTAATAGTAATTTGATCCGCAAACTGTAAAAGCCAATAAGCCGCCGACAATAAACCTACGTCGACGCAAATTGATGTTAAAAACGTGTTAGGTGTACTTGGCCAAATAAGTACAGGCAGTGTATTAAATGTTCTAGAAGAAAACTCTTAGGCAAATGTTGATCTAATCAGTACGACATCTTCCAGCAAATTCATTAATGTTGAATTCATACTGTATGAATAATATGAAAATTAACCGTCAAGAAAATACACATGTACAGTATTCTAGAAAACAAGTTTTGAACGTTCACTTTAATTAAACTGCTTAAAAGTGCCTGACAAAAGTCACATGAAGCAAAAATTCAAGAAAATTATTGTTTTTTTTCCTTTCGTTCAAAGCAACGGAAACAACGGTCGAAAATCCGAAAAGGTCGAAAATGAAGCGTCACGGAAAAAAAAACAGTGATCGGCATGTCAACGACCTGCATGTATTATGTTGTAATATCCTAATCTCGTAAAATAAACAATTGCGTCTTTTTTAGGCGATTACATTGAAACTGGTGTGTCCAATCAAGAAGACATCAAGATAAAGCTGAACGAAACTTATGTAATTTCTAGGGTCTTTCTATACCCGCGGACGCTTGATGCACAACAAAATGGTAATTTGTATTATAATCTTACCCCTCAGCCCAAGTGAATTTTTTGGTTTTTTTTTTTGCAAAACTCGAGAGCATACCCATAAAGGGATTCTTGGAAAATTGGCCCAAAATAAATCCGCAAGATAATCAAGCGCACCGGAAAAACTGCAAGATAACGGGTGACAAGATAACAGCGCAGGGGTTGTATGGCCGAAGAAGTTCAAATTGCCAAATAAACGCACGGCATGTATCGTAGTGATTTTCAAACTCGAAAACAATAAATGTTACCACTTTTTGGTAACGTTGCTTGGAAATCAGGACGATAGGCTGATTAACTCAAAAACTGGTACGAACTTTAAAAACTGGTACGAAAATATTAAGGTAACAGAGCGCGCTTGCCAAAGCAATTACGTTAACAATATTTTTTTGTAATCTTAAGTAGTGCATCACTTATATTATTCGGCCGTATTGTTCATTTATCACAAGTAATAATATTAATACCAAAAATACAGATTCGATCTAGCGCCTCAAAAAGTTGTTGAAAATGTGTAGTCGGTTTTGTTGTTGATGTATACCGCTAAAACGAATATACGCGTTTTTTTTTCTCAAAAACTGACATAAGAAAAACGAAACTATTTCGAAATAAGTTCGTTTCCTTTATCATACCAATTATATGAAATGACCCAATTTTCGGCAAATTCCAATTTAAGTCATTTTTGTTATAATTGAAAGTGTTAACTCCCAGGGGGAAGTGCGTGTAAATAGACACGCAACTTGTTTTTTTCGTCGATTTAAGGCATATGGACGCCCCGTAGGGCAAAACGGGTATTGGTGACCCCCACTCAACTTTTCGAGAGAATTCGATTGACGGTGTTTTTTTTTGCGTAGGTTGGAGATTTCAAACAGCTCTCTAGGGGCCATGGTGGCCCAAATCAATTTCTGAATAGTCAGATCGACGTAGTTTCACGAGCTCTATACCTTAACCAGTTTTTTTTTCAATTATTCCGGATTATTGTGAATTTTTGAAGTGCGTGTTTATTAACACACATTCTCCCCCTACGGGTTCCCAAAAACTCATTCCCCCTGGGGTGTATACGTGTTTTACAATCTCTAATATTTCCCAGAAAAGTTATAGCAGAAATGTTACGCAGAAAAACTGTGAAACTCACATTTCTTGGAGAAACATGAATTTTTGATTTAAATTTCCATTAAGAATTTTATCTCGTACCAAACTTAAAAAAGTAATTGACCTTACTATTCTATGGAAAGTGAATTAACACTCGCCTTTCGTTCATACGTCCGCTGTTCAAATGAAGACCGGAACCACAGTTTTAGGCCATAAATCGCCGAAAGTACCTAAAGTCCATTGTCTATCCGGCCAAGCAGAAAATTTGCGGGTTAAGAACCGGCCTCCCCCATTCCCTTAACATAATAGATCACCAAAAAAAAATTCGGAAAAGCATATTCTTTCTCATTCGGTAATAAGAAATAAGATTATTTACCTCAAAAGTGACACCAAAAACTGTGGTAAAATGTTCACAAAAATCATAAATATGTGTATTTATTCATAAAACAAATATAAATATAAAATTAGACGAACTTTCTGAGTACTTTGTTTGCCGAACTGTTGATAAACTTTTTGACAAACTTTTTGACAAACTTTTTAACCAACTTTTTGACAAACTTTTTGACAAACTTTTTAACCAACTTTTTGACAAACTTTTTGACAAACTTTTTGACAAACTTTTTAACAAACTTTTTGACAAACTTTTTGACAAACTTTTTGACAAACTTTTTGACAAACTTTTTAACAAACTTTTTGACAAACTTTTTTCAAAACTTTTTCGACAAATTTTTTTCCCAATTTGTTCACAACTATTTTTTTTAACAAACTTTTGTGTCAACATTGGAAAAACTTTTTGGGTAACTTTTTTGTTACCTTTTTTGTGAACCTTTTGTTTACTTGGTTTTTGACAAGCTTTTCTGGCAGATCTTTTTGAAATTTTTTTTTCTAAAAGTTTTTTTGGGAAAAACTTTTTAATGATTAAGGGATATGCACTCGAGTATGGTGCGAGTATGGTGCGAGTATGGTGCGCATATTTCCACACGGATAAGGAATAATATTTTTAGCGGCGAAAGTGAAAGTGTTGGTGAACAATAAACAATGCGGTAACGTAATGACCGATGATTTGCCCGATCAAACACCGATTCTATTTCAATGTAACTCGGTGGTTGGAATTCGAGGTGATATGATTCGGATAATACGATTCGGCAAGCAGCCCTCATCTCTATCGCTTTACGAGATCGAAGTTTATGCCCATCCGAATGAACTTGGCATCATAATGGCCGAGGGTGATTTCGGTGAAAAGTGGATGAATAATCTCTTATTAGGGACATTGAGTTAGCCTCTCTTTTTTCACTTCTCAAAATTTCACATGTTTTGACATTTTTCTCGGTATCGACAACAAATTTTTTTTCGTATTTTATAGAGAACCCTTAAATGCATCGTATAATTTCGCTTATAAGGCGACAGTACCGCTCAATGGCCGAACGAGACTATGAACTTGATAAATATCGAAAGTAAGAACCGTATCTAGTCCTTAAATCTAGTCCTTAAATCTAGTCCTTAAATCTAGTTCTTAAATCTAGTCCTTAAATCTAGTCCTTAAATCTAGTCTTTAAATCTAGTCCTTAAATCTAGTCCTTAAATCTAGTCCTTAAATCTAGTCCTCAAATTTCGAAAATATAAACTTCGTTTTTGACTGAAACGATTTGCATTGAAAAAATGAATCAAAATACAATCAGAATTTTCTATTTCAATTATCACAGAGAGAATATTTGATAAAAAAACAAATATAATAAATTTTTTTCCCTTCTGAAGATTTCAAATTCTAGTCAGAATTAGCATCTCTTTATCGACAACAGTTTTATTTTCAAAATATGGGTCCATCCTAAAATATTTTTTAATACGCTGGTTGTCCATTATCCAAATTTCCGATCGAAGCCATAAATATGTATGAGTCATACAGTATAACCATAAGGCGGAACAATATATATTTGAGCAAACCTTTTTCTCATAATATGTTAAGTTGGAAATAATAATTTAGAGTAATTTGTAGTCTTATAATTAAGTACCGGCATTTGATCTGACCAAAATGTACATCCGGTTTGCAATTTAATTTCTAAAACCGCGTGAACGACAAAGTTAACGTCAATTTGACCACATAAAGTAAATATATAATTGTATACAGTTTAAATGGTATACAAAATACAAGGAACATACAATATTTTTTCTATGTGATCCCTTGGTTTAGCTTTGATGCAAAATTTCGATCTTACCATCATTATCTCCAATTTATATACAAATGATATGGGCAAACCATCCGTGATGTGTGGGGGTTAATTATAGAGAGTATTGTCAGAATTGTCAGAAAATAACTTGTCAGAGGGCCCTATAAAAGGGTTTTACAAAAAGTTCGAAATGTTGCTGCGCGGCCAATTTATCAAAAATGGGACCGTGAGGATATTTATCTTGTCTATTATGCGCCGTCCGGATCCTGGCAGTTTAAGCGAAATACAACTTTGGGCCAATCAAAATCCTTCGCCGCTCTCCGGGGCAATTATCGAACATGGACACCCATGGACTACAATGGGGACTATTGTTTAACCTTCAAGAATTTCGGCGAGAAGGGTTATAAATGGGATAGGTGCACGCGACCCATCGTCTTCAAACCAATGATTATACACCAATTCATGACAGTAAGTACATGACTTTTTATGGGTCTACTTGAACTCGCCACACTTTTTTTTCCTATCGAAAGAGCGGGCTTTTCTCTCGACTTTGGGACTGAAGTAGACACACAGAAAATGTGCTCAAATACTATACTAGTTTTTGATAACTCTAAATTGCATAGAGAATAAAATTAAAAAAAAGTCTGAGACGAACTCTAGAATTTTTCGAAGGTCAATTTTATTTTCAGCTTTGAAAAATTCTAGAGCCCTCTACAGACATTTTATGAATTTCATTTTTACACTTTTTCTTTCTAACTTTTTGAGCTCTACAATATGGCTATAACAATTTTAAATAAATAGGCCCTATAGGCCCACAACAATTAAACACATTATGCTCAGCGAAAAAAAAAGTCGTATGAGATATAAGTATTTTAATAACTCAGTTTGGAACGTTGTAAAATGGGTTGTATTATGACTAATAAAGGAAATTCATCGGCAAAGTTTCTTAATAAAGATGTCTTGCGATTAGGCACTTCATGACGCTTAATTGCCTTCACATTTTCCTACAAAGCTTTTTTGACGATATACCGTGCTTTGGAATGTGTACCGTTGAATTCATGTCTTTTTGAGGCAAGAGAAATTTGTTGAAAATACACGTATTAATTTGCCCTCCAATATGGAAAATTATTTCAACACCAAGTTCAAACCAGTTTCAAAATGAAATGAAAACAGTGCCGTAGGACACTTTTGGTATCGCAGGAGTTAATTTATTTTTAACTCCCAGGGGGAAGTGCGTGTAAATAGACACGCAACTTGTTTTTTTCGCCGATTTAAGACATATGGAGGCCCCATAGGGCAAAACGGGTATTGGTGACCCCCTTCAACTTTTCGAGAAAATTCGATTGACGGTGTTTTTTGCGTAGGTTGGAGATTTTAAACAGCTTTCAAGGGGGCCCTGGTGGCCCAAATCAATTTATGAATAGTCAGATCGACGTAGTTTGACGAGCTCTACAACTTGGCTTTACCGTTTTTTAAGAATTATTGCGAGTTATTGTGAATTTTTGAAGTGCGTGTTTATCTACACACATATTCCCCCCCCCCCACGGGTTCCGAAAAACTCCTTCCTGAGAGTTAAAAGTCTTTTTTTTTTCACCAAAAAAATGCCAGATATTAAACTATTCCAGAATATGTGACGTTAAATTCAAGAACTAAATAAAACGACATTTATTTGCGATTTTAGGTTTCAAACGGGTTTGAACACTCGAGAACACAACGTACGATCTTAAACGGGAAATATCAATTAGTCGAGGATCAAAGCAAAATGTTTACGAAGTCGGGCGGGCGTCCCGTTTACCGAAATATGAAGTGGGACGTTTATTATCTACACTATGTTGCCGATGAGCGGGCATGGTACTTTACCGAAATTCACGAGAATCGCCAAACCAACTCCTTTGAGCACTATCCGACGGCATTTGTGACACTCAGTGAGGCCTCCTTAACTCCCGAAGGTTACGAGGTATGTCCTTAAGAACAAGTACAGACGGAAGCTAGCTACGGGAGGTTTTTACTAGGGCGGTCAAAATTATTGGCGTAATGTATACTATCGTCCTGATATAAAAAGAGGAAAAAATCCAGATGCGCTCCCAAGCAGCGTTACCAAAAATTGGTAAAATTATTTATTTTTTCCTCTTTTTATATCACTACGATATAACCCCTGCCCACAATGAAAATTTGACAAGTAAATCCTGGATCGAGTTAATTATCGAGTTGATTATTATATTGCCCGTTTGAACCAGTTCGCTCCAGTCCACAATTCTTTCCAGCCAATGAGCGCCGCTCACGATTTTACACAAAGAAACTGTGTGGGGAAATTGGGCAAGAAAATTGGGCAAAGATTTACTTGTCAAATTTTCATTGTAGGCAGGGGTTATATTTCGAAGAACGTAGGATACTACATAAATATACATAATTTGTATTATATGTGAAACACCCCATTTGCCAAGTTCGTAATGATACCAATTCAGTCAGTGCCGATAAAATATGTGATGAAAAAAAAGTCTGATATATGCTCCGTTGAATGCTCGATATGTAATTGTAAACCCACTGGGTATATATTTATTAGGGGCTTGGCACTAAACCTTCTAAAGCAAACGCAACGATTCTGTTTTTGGTGCATATGTTACATTGTGACAATAAATACATGGAAACAAACACAGGCCGACTATATATCCATTACACAATAGGATAAAAGATTTAGAACTTAACCTTCTTACGACATGGCAACAAAGTGTCAGGGGGGAGTGGAAAGAGAATTGAAAAAAGGGAACAGACAGAAAAAAAACAGTATTCAACCACATTTTCCCCGAAAAATTTCGACCGCCGTTTATTTCCCAAAATGATAAACCGCTTGACCCAAAAGACCCCCAAAACACCAAGCGTCTGATCGCATGTAATGTATATTCCCCATTGGCTCTTGGTAAATAAGTTGACTGAACACATACCAAACGTGTTTTTACCGAATCGTTTATGCAAAAAAAAGGGACCAAAAGTTTACTAAAAAATATTATACAATTCCATAGCATCGAAACTATCGGCCTCAGTCTAATTTGAAAATTCGAAATTTTGCTAAAAAAACATATGAAAACTTTCCGACGCACTGATAGAATGTTTCTTTAATCAAAATAACAACATTGCCCATAAATTATGGGGTTACGGTTTATAATGCCGACATTTTTCATAGTATTGAAAAAAATTTCAAATTTACATTTTTTTTTCAATTTCGTAGCGCGAAGAAAAAATCACAAATATTGAAACTGGGCAAACCGAATACGGTCCAATGGGCGGCTTACTTCAACAGAAAATTTTTTTCATGAATTTTGTTCTTAAAGACATGGAAAATGTCCGGAGTAATCGAACTGGCGGGTAATTTACGAAGTATCACAATAAAACAATATTGCGAAAAATCACGAAAAATCTCACAAAAATTAGGATTTTTTTAGGACTTTCTAGGTCATTTTGACAACCTTCTATCCTAGTGGTCTAAAAATATTTTTATATACATGTAATTATTTTTTTGAAAAATTTTGCCCGCCAGTTTGTAGCCCTCCGGATATTTGGATATCCCCTAACTTCACCCCATCCGCAGTTATCGTACACATTTTCCCATTAGGGGGTATTATAAGGCCATTTTATCAAAATTTCATTAAAAAACTGTGACTCACTGCGCATTTATCTAGCCAATTTTTATCGTGAGCATGGAGCGATAACCGCGCCGTAGCCTACGGCCCGTAGGTGTAGTCCATATGAAAAATCCAGCGTCGATGTCTGCGGCAATTCTAGTAATGGCAAAAAACACTGTCCCGGAATGTAATGTATATTGGGTCTAGTAAATAAGTTGACTGAACACATCCTAAACGTGTTTTTGGCGAATCACTTACGAAAGAGGCCGAGATTTTCCAAAATCAATGCGTCCCTTTTTTGACGCGGTGCCAAACTACTAAAAAACAAAGCGGATCCCCCAATTATTATCTGTATTATTTTTTTTTCTTACTTTGTGCGTAATCGGCAGCTTAGGGAGCGGCATTGGGTATCGTAAAAGTACCAAAACCTTGGGTATGGACGCTATTTAACTGATGGGTAACAAGATAGCTGAAATAACCCGTGCGATTCTGACAATAAATATCAATCTATCGAACCCAGCGATTCGCCGTTTAACCCATAAAGTCAAATGTGACCACTAAATATAATCCTGGCGTACAATCGTAACTTGTGTCCCCCACCGAACCAATAAATAACCTCTTGTGTAGTTATCGGACCATTATTTTATTCTCAAAATTTTATCTCAATGACCTAGGTTTATACAGTACTTTTTACAGTAGTATTTGAGCACCCTGCGCAAATATCGGGCTGATTTATTTCTTTGAAAGCGACGCAATAACCAGTAACGGCCCTTTAGGGCGTGTTTAAAAATGTCCTAGAGCAACAATTAACAAACCAGTGACCGTTATTGGTTAAATTTCGACACGTCTTATATTTAACCGGTCACTATCTGGGGATTTCATAAAATACAGTATAGTCTATAGTACCGTGGGGAACAGCTGTGATTGTCGTTTTGAATAATTTTTATTCAGTTCTTGGATCACCGCGACAATCAAAGCTTGTCTATACGGTATCGATGCAAAAACTGCGTTCAAAATTATCCAAAGGTTTCTTAATGGGCACCAGTCACAGCTGTTCCACACGGTCGATTTTGGCCAACTTTTTCAACTACCCCATAAGTTATGGGCCATAACGGTCCTGAGATTGATCCGGTCCTGCCAAAATAATGTTAAAAAGAATACGAAGATTGCCTGAAGCGCGTCAATCTCAGGACCGCCATGGGGTAGTATTTTTGTTATTAAAAGCGAAGTCTGAAGTAGTATATATGGTGTCTTCGATGTGCGTAATCGGGTGCTTAGGGTGCGGGATTGTATGTCGGAAAAGTAGCAGAATTAACTCCCGACTAGATCTGTTACCATCTCTGTCTCCCTCCCCCTATGTGTTGAGAGTAAGTAGTATATAAATGCGTGTTTTGCCCCCTTACACCACCCCCCATATCTCGTCAGGGACAATATTTTTACCATGATCCCAAATCGAGAAAACGCCCCCCAGTTGGCATGGCCTTCCCGAAAATATTAACCACTATTTCCAGGTAATCCGTTGTGTCCTGATTGAAGCATACGGCGGTAATCGATTTTGTGGCGGCGATGTTCAATTCACTGGACAGGGACCAGCCGTATCACATTTCGACACAGTGTTCTAGTCGAGTTTCATAACGCACAAAACAAAGCAACAAACATATATCGCCAGGACTTAGACACAGATATTACCTTCTTAACCCCCCATATGCTTCCCGACTTTTGACGCCGCGCAAACACAAAAAATGTTCAATGAAAAGAATGACGTTTTGAGTTTACAACTGCACTTGTACATTTAGTTGAAATAAAACCATTAATTTTATTGAAATTATTATTGCTGCAAAAAATATATTACAGTCTGGCACTCAAAGCAGTACCTTGGTAGTACGGTAACTACTACTCGGCGTTTTACATGAATTTCCGCCATCTATCCCCCCGCATTTTGTAGATGACGATATTCGAGTTTTTGACGTGCGTAAAAAAAAGTCGAGATTGACTATCTAGAAAATACGAAAAAAAGAGCGGAAATTCATGTAAAACGCTAAATAGTACCTTGGCAGTATTACAGAAAATTTCACATTTGTTTAGCCAGATTTATTATGTGGATCAATAGAACATTTAGTTTTTTTTCTCTTCCAAAGGTAAATACAATTTTTAAATGACCATATAAAAATAATAAAAATGTTTTTCAAAATATATACTCCTGCCAAAAAAGACTATTTTGTTGGTTTTCGACAAAGTTCAAAACCGCCCAGACTTAAGTACACTCCTTGAGGGTTTATGTGCCCGGGGTTTATGTGCCGATGGATGGTTTATGTGCCCACTTTTTGAGGAAAAGTTTTCCAGGAATCCCGCCCACGCATGAGGGTTTATGTGCCCACTGAGTCATTTTTACCTTACCTGAGTCATTTCAATCATGGGGCTAATGGCTTAAATCTCTTTTTTTATATCAACCGGCACGTGATAAATTAAGTTTTTTTTTTCTTTTTTTGCCATTTTGAATTAATTTTTGTAATTTTACGCTTTACAAAAACATGTTTATATGTACAGTTTATGCACCGAATTTTGATACACATCTAGAACGAGCCCGACCGTCGGATTATGTGCCCACAAACATTTCAGCAAAGTTTTCCGCCTACGCTTGCGTGTTTATGTGCCCAATTTCGGTTTATGTGCCCACTTTTCAGGTCGCGAAATGGGCACATTAACCCTCAAGGAGTTCATTTTTTTTATTTTCATGAGCAAAAAGAGCAATTGCATTTGTAGAGCAATTACAAAAAGAGCAATTACATTTGTAGAGTCTATCCAGCAATTAATCAAAAGTATGGCCCATACTGTATGAAATATTGCACAATATCCATAAAAGACACAATTCGATGATACAGGAACTATTTGAAATGTAATCAAACCAGAAGCTCCTAAATGTCGAACCATTTGAATAATCCGAGCATAATCTAGAACAACGAAAAAGTCTTTACAAACCGTTCAGATGGCGTAATGGACGACTAGACCAGGAAAAACGATTTCAAAAAGCCTACTCTAGTACCAAAATGCAAATGCGGAATTGTCGTTTTTTATGTCTTTCTTCACGTGATCAAGAATTGTTACGAAACCGATTAAAAATTCGGTTTCATATTGTAAACAAACACTTTTTATGATACCAAAAATAGTAAATACAGTCCTTGATGCCAACAAGCATCACCGGGACCCACATATCGAAGTGATTTTCAAACGCGAAAAAATAAATAATGTTACCACTTTTTGGTAACGTTGCATGACAACGCGTCTGAGGCCTATGTGGCCTGTCATTGGTCTTTTTTTGAACGCGCTTGGCCAATCACCGAAAAACAAATCACCGAAAGGCACTTTCTTTCTTTTAAAATATTTTTGTATTACAGTCTTCCCCCTTTTAAGTGCCGCAATAAGGAGAAATATGCATTTCCGCTAAAAAATTTTTCCGCGTTTTAAAATCAGGACGATATATGGTTAGCCACAATGTATAATGATTTCAACCATATAAATTCCGTGAACAAAACATAAAACAATTAAATAAAGCATGAATTTTGACCTTGAAACGCAAGGCAAGTATGAGAATGGGCCCTTTTTTAAAACTAATAGCATTTAGTTACCAAAAACAAAGGTGGTTTACAAGTCAGATTAAGTACAAACAGATAACTGAGGAGAAGTAAGTATGACCTAGTTTGTTCCGTTGTTTTAATGAATTCCAAATATGGCATTAAAGTTGAAATACTCAACTTTAACTCTCGGGAGAAAGCCAAAACAAAACGGCTAATTTCCGAATTTTTTTCACTTTAATAAAATCGGGAACACAATAAAAATTACGATATAGTGACAAAAAAAAAACAGCAAAATATTTTTTTTTTAGAACTGCTCAAATTAAAAAAATAAATAACACCATAATTCTACCTGTATAATTTCACGCCCAGAACTATATTATGTTTTCCGTTACGACCTGTTTGTCAAAAGTTACGTTTTCTAGTTGAGTAAACTAGGTTTCTTAGAAGTTCTAAGTTAGAACTACAAACCCTCACAGACGAAAAAAAGAAGTTTTTGTCGGCTCGTTACTGCCATCACACGAGCGAATATTAAAAAAAAAATCGTGGGCCAGTTGAAGACGACCGCTCAAAATGTCACAAAAGTATCAGAAATATTCAAAATCAAATAAAAACGCCTCAAAATTCAAAAAATAAGGATGCGGCACCGACTTATTATTTCTAATTTCGAGTGATATTTTTATCTGATTTGTCAATAAATTCGTAAAATACTGTGGGCTATATAACGCTTGTGATAAGCTATAAATACTATGTGCCAAGTATATGTGTGTTTAACCTAATTGGAGGTCAACTCCCAACTTGGTAGTACCAAGTTTGGTAAAAAAACGGGTGATAATTCACACTCTAACATGCTCCGCAAGTATTTTATCATGGTTAAGCTATAACCACATTTCCTAAATCGAAAATGAAATGAAAATAATAAAAAAAACGGCAACTAAATCGTCAATTCAACTGGAGCACAAAAACGCTGACATGTGTCAATTTAATAAACAAAATTGTTCTGGGGGTCTAAAGTGACTTTTTCAAAAAAAAAAAAAATTTCATCAAAATCATAATAATTTTAAAGTTTAATTATCATTGTAAGTTTAAAAATAAATTCAATTTTCAGGAGGTTCAGGAAAATTAAACAAAAAATCAATTACAGGTTGTCGTTTATTAAAAGAGTGCACTTGCTCATATTCTAGAGTTCTATATATATACCGCAAGTTCTCCTCGAAATGGAGGGGTAGCTTGATTTAAAAAAGTTCTGACACACTTCACTGAATACACATAAATCCATCAATTTGCTAAAAAAACGACCAAAATTTAATGCATTTAGATGGTTTTTAGGCATCAGACACAAAATTTAAGGCAAATCACGAAATTTTCGTTATTTTATTATATACAAGTCCTAAAGCTATTAAAGTACACCACCTAACAGGTTATCTTACCTTTATAAACGCTAAAAAAGCGGTAAGATAACCTAACTTTGGTAAGATAACATGTTAGTGCGTAGGCGGAAACGCCTAAATTTTTTTGTTTATCTGGTAAGATAACCTAATTTAGGGGNATAAAACAATTAAATAAAGCATGAATTTTGACCTTGAAACGCAAGGCAAGTATGAGAATGGGCCCTTTTTAAAACTAATAGCATTTAGTTACCAAAAACAAAGGTGGTTTACAAGTCAGATTAAGTACAAACAGATAACTGAGGAGAAGTAAGTATGACCTAGTTTGTTCCGTTGTTTTAATAAATTCCAAATATGGCATTAAAGTTGAAATACTCAACTTTAACTCTCGGGAGAAAGCCAAAACAAAACGGGTAATTTCCGAAAAAAAAACTTTTTTTTCTCTTTTAACTCGCAGTGGGAAGTGTGTGACACGACTTGCTTTTTCGTCGATTTGAGGCATAAGGAGGCCCCGTAGGGCAGAATTCATATTGTTGACCCCCCTCAACTTTTCGAGAAAATTCCATTGGCGGTATTTTTTTTTGCGCAGGTTGGATATTTCAAACAGCTTTTTAGGGGGCCCCGGTGTCCCAAATCAATTTTTTTAATAGTCAGATCGACGTAGTTTGACGAGCTCTACCACTTGGCTTTACCAGTTTTACCAAAATTATTGCGAATTATTGTGAATTTTTAGGTGTGTGCATACGTGCAAATTCCTTCCCCCTGAGAGTTAACTAAAAAATGGGAAATCTAATAGTCAATCTGTATTTTAATGTTTGGCGCTTTGAAATTATCGGGAACGCAATACAAATTACGATATAGTGACGAGAAACAGCAAAACATTTTTTTAGAATTGCTCAAATTAAAAAAAAAATAAATATTTTTAATTTTACGCCCAACAGTATTTTATGTTTTCCGTTATGACCTGTTAATCAAAAGTTACGTTTTCTACTTAAGTAAACTAAGTTTCTTACAATTACAAACCCTTACGATTTGTTAGTTACAAACGAAAAAGAAGTTTTTGCGTGCCCGTTACTGCCATCGCACGAGCGAATATTTAAGATAGCATAGAAGGCCAGTTGCTGACGACCACTCAAAATGTCACAAAAGTGACTTATTTTTTCTAATTTCGAGTGATATTTTTATCTGATTTGTCAATAAATTCGTAAAATACTGTGGGCTATATAACGCTTGTGATAAGCTATAAATACTATGTGCCAAGTATATGTGTGTTTAACCTAATTGGAGGTCAACTACCAACTTGGTAGTACCAAGTTTGGTAAAAAAACGGGTGATAATTCACACTCTAACATGCTCCGCAAGTATTTTATCATGGTTAAGCTATAACCACATTTCCTAAATCGAAAATGAAATGAAAATAATAAAAAAAAAACGGCAACTAAATCGTCAATTCAACTGGAGCACAAAAACGCTGACATGTGTCAATCTAATAAACAAAATTTTTTTGGGGGTCTAAAGTGACTTTTTCAAAAAAAAAACAAATTTCATCAAAATCATAATAATTTGAAAGTTTAATTATCATTGTAAGTTTTAAAATAAATTCAATTTTCAGGAGGTTCAGGAAAATTAAACAAAAAATCAATTACAGGTTGTCGGTTATTAAAACAGTGCACTTGCTCATATTCTAGAGTTATATATATATACCGCAAGTTCTCCTCGAAAGGGAGGGGTAGCTTGATTTAAAAAAGTTCTGACACACTTCACTGAATACACATAAAACCATCAATTTGCTAAAAAACGACCTAAATTTAATGCATTTAGATGGTTTTTAGGCATCAGTTACAAGTCCTAAAGCTATTAAAGTATATAAATAGCAGACCTTTACAGTCCGGTATGACCGCACGTGTTGTGAGAAATTTTGATAAGTCTAGTTTGCCCCACCCATATTTATCGAGTCATTGATTCGACATCTGATCAAGACAGAATAAATACTAACCTAATTTACCAACATGTCATTAATAAGGCGTTCACTCAGAAGCCAATTGAGGCATGTCAAAAAATTGTATAAAAAAAAATTTTAGACCAAAAAAAAATCTAGATCGAAAAACTTTAGATTAGAAAAATTCAGAATGTTCTAGAAGTTTTAATTTTTCCAAATAAATGATAGTTTTTTTCTCATCTTAAGGCCTATGAGTCATAGGCTATGACTCATAGCTTTTCAAGCCAAATTTTTGGTAAATTTGGAACATTAAAACTCTTGGAGAATTTGTAAATGACTTCCATGATATTCGGGTACAGTTGATCACCAAACGAGTTGACACTTTCGTTTCCGATTTTTTCGTCAAAAACTGTCAACTCGTTAGGTGTCAACTCGTTTGGTGATCAACTGTAATTCCGCATTCGTGGTTTAAATGTGTTACTCATATTTTAGTTTGACGCTAAAAATGATTGAGTATGAGAATAACGTGAACGAACATTTGATGATTTAAAATTTAACGTCCAAAAGATGTTCCTCTCTCTAGTAACTTTGTAAATATTTGAATATTATTACTGGAAAATCGGCGCGTTTTTTAAGTAGATTGAACTTGTGTCTAAGAACCTAACGGAGTTTACCATGTATAAATTATAATTTCAAATTGAGCAATTTTTTCGTGAGGAGATTAATAAGGACAGTCAGTGATTTTTATACCAAGATATGGGGCATCTAGTTATTAGGTAGGTTACCCAACAACGTTAGGATGGCGATAAAATACGGACAAGTCCTTATATGTTGTTACAAGTTGATCAATTTTTCCAGTACTTTTCCTGAATTTTTTGATTACTTTTTGACGTATACTTTACCAGTACTTAAGCAGTATTTTTTGAGTACTTTCAGTACTTTTTAGTACTTTTTGAGTACTTTTTGAGTACTTTTTGAGTAGTTTTTGAGTACTTTTTGAGTACTTTTTGAGTAATTTTTGTGTACTTTTTGAGTACTTTCTAGTACCTTTTTAGTACCTTTTTAGTACTTTTCCATTACTTTTTGAGTACTTTTTGAGTACTTTTTGCGTATATTATAAATAATGTTTAGACGGGTTGGGAACTTTGAATACTGTCAGGGACATTCTGAGAATATTTTAGTCACTTTTCATTTTCAAAGTATTTTTTGAATTATATTTGAATTTGGGGTCCAAAAATAAGATTTTGTCGGATTTTTGTTTTTAATCGATTGAACTTGTGTCTAAGAACGAAACGAGAAGTTGTGTACCGGATTTTCCATGTATAAATTACCATTTCAAATTGGTAGAGCACATAGTCAATCTTTTAGCACAGCCGTCGAAATCCATCAAAAGTAAACGAAAAAACGCCTTTTCCGACTTCCATTCACGTTGCCGACTCTGACCACTAAATGACCCGCAAATTTTACGCTGTCTATTTCTTTTCAAATAAAGAACATGTGAAAAATGCAAACTGTGAAAAACGGCCTGTAATTTGAAATGATCAAGAGTGTACAAAAAACGAGTGATAGTTCTGACAGTTCACGTTAAACCGGTGTTGCTGATTGCTGAGTTTTGTTAGGCCTTCTTGCAATTTATTTGATAATCACAAACAAATTATTAATTTTGGGTTACTCTTACCAAGAAGTGAATTCATTTTAGTCATTTATTATCAATTTGATCGTTTTTAATCAATTTAGATCACTTTTAATCAATTTGATCGTTTTTAATCAATTTAGATCACTTTTAATCAATTTCAATCACTTTCAATAAATTTCGATAATTTTTTTGTAAATTTCTATCACTTTTGATCAATTTCCATCTTTGTTAATCAATTTTTATCACTTTTAATCAATTTCCATTACTTTTAGTCAATTTTATTTTTTAATCCTTATCAATATTAATCAATTTAAGTCCATTTTAATCAATTTTAGTCCATTTTAATCAATTTTAGTCCATTTTAATAAATCTTTGTCCATTTAAATCAATTTTTGTACATTTTAAACAATCTTAGTCCATTTTAATCAATTTTAGTCCATTTTAATCAATCTTTGTCCATTTAAATCAATTTTTGTCCATTTTAATCAATTTTAGTCCATTTTAATCAATTTTAGTCCAATTTTAGTCGAAAATCATTGTGTAATTTTTCAAATTGAAATTTAATTACAGTCCTCGTCCCCGAAACGTCCAAAAAAAACTTGGACGTTTCACGAACAACTAGACGTCTCGTGGACGAGGACTGTAACCTTTTTTTATTATTTTTGAATGGTATTTTACCCTAAGGTAAAATGCGTTTTCGCGCTCTAGGGTAACATGTCATATGGAGTAAAAAAAGCAAGGATGAAAAAAGCATTTTGTGCAATAATCGGACACCTATTTCTTGTCTTATCGACTTTGAGCGCGAATAATGCATGCGTTTTTCTTGAAGTGCTTTCAAAATGCTAGGCCGGAAAAGTTCTTCCGAACTTAGCCGTTGACGTAAAAAAGAGAACTGTACTGTTGGCTGATTTGTCGAGTAGCATGTTCAAGCAGCTATTAAATTCCACGTTAATCATACTGCTAATCCACGCTCATCAGACACGGACTATCGGTACAATAATTTCCTGCTTAACTTGCTAGTTCCTATTCCTAAGATTCAATACAATCGGTGCCAATTTCGTTGAGCCGAGTTAACCCGGTGAATTTTAGCGATGAATTCTAATATTGAACTTGCACAAAAAGTGCTTCGTAACAAATTGCCCCTAGATTAATTAGAAAACGCCCTCGGTTAAAGCCATTACAGATACCTTAAACACAAAATTACCACATGAACCCAGGGCTCGACATAATTCAAAAAAAAAGAGCTGTGCTGAATTGCCCCCTCGAGCTCAAAATTAAAAACGAGTTGCCCTGTGTTGGCCTGTCGGGATCAAACATAACAAACGAGCTGTCCTGTGCTGGCCTCTCGAGCTCAAAATAAAAACGAGCTGTCATGCAGGGCTCGGCATAATTCAAAATAAAAACGAGCTGTGCTGAACTGTCCTCTCGAGCTCAAACATAAAAACGAGCTGTCCTGTGCTGGCCTCTCGAGCTCAAAATAAAAACGAGCTGTCATGTGCCGACCTCTCTAGCTCAAAAATGAAAACGAGCTGTCCTGTGATGGCCTCTCGTGCTCGAAAAAAAAATGAGCTGTGCTCAACTGGCCTTCCAGCTTGCCAGTTCAGCTCGCCAGTTCACATCCAAATGAGTCATTTATTCGTGAAATGAGCTGTGCTGAACTGGCCTGTCGAGCTAACAAATTGAAATGAGCTGTGCTGAGCTGGCCTGTCGAGCCAAAAATAGTATTGAGCTGTCCTATGCTGGCCCTCTCGAGGCAAAAATAACCCGTTGATTTTTTTCATAAATGTATTCATAGATTTTTTTTCCTTCTGAAAAGGTTTTCTCTGACAAACCGCGGTGCCCATAAACAATTTTATCAAATTTTGTGCAGCAGAAGTATTTCACTTTTTTATGGAATTTTAACAGTTAATCCATCAATATTTTTTTTCCGAAAATATGTTTTGCACCTTGATTGAACGATTCTTACAACATTTTCCAGATAAAAACGACAGATAGAAAAAAACTGGATTACTGATCAGATTGTACTAAGAGCTTTCGTTGGAGCTTGCCACGAAAAGAAAACATCGAAATCCATTTTATTGTGAAGTTAACAGAATTAGTTAACCAGAATTAGAATATTGTTTTTGGCCTAGGGAGACAAACACCGTGAAAGCTCATAATCTATTGTTCAATAATCAAGTGGCTATAGGTCTGCAACTCGCCAAATCTTTCAATTTTTCATATTTATGCTACCTTTTCGTCGTTTGCCTACAGTATGAGGTAAAATAACGTACTTCTCGCTTTCTCACATTTTGTATATTAATACGGTTAAAAACTAGAAAAGTGCGAAGCGCGTTATTATACCCCATACAGTATGGGCCATACTGTAATTTACGTGATTTTTTGCCATATTTTTTGCATCACCGCGTCAATTATAGCGCCGACAGACGGTACCGAAACCGTACGCTTTATTATCGTACCAAAACCGTACGCTATAATTTTATAAAAGGCACATTCCATTGTTTTTGTCCACCAAAACAAATTGATAAACATGTTCTAGAAAATATACAAAAGCGTATGACGGGTTTTCATGCAAAATGTTGAGTATAATATTTTATTTTTTTTCTAATTATATTTTACACATATGAGGCGCTAGAGAGCATTTTTTTACCGCAAAGGATTGTAATATTACATACACCACCTAACAGGTTATCTTACCACACATTATCTTACCAAGATTGGATTATCTTACCACTTTTTGGGCCATATCGTTTAGAGGATTCCACCTACGCCCTGATAGGTTATCGTACCAAAGTCGGATTTAGCGTTTATAAAGGTAAGATAACGTGTTAGGTGGTGTATATTATATATGTTTTAAACGACAAACCGTATTTATTCTTTCAAAATGTCTCGTTTAAATTGGTAGGAATAAAAAAAATTTGTTTAAAAGATTAAAAAGAGAGGAAAACATATTATTCATCTGGAACCTCACGAGTTAATAATTCCTCATTTTTTCAACAGACTAAACCGTTAATCGTCGAAAAATGATATCAAGATGTCTTCGGGGTTAAGTTATGGAACGGAGGGCGGCAATCGAAAGATAAATATCACAAANAAGTCTAGTTTGCCCCACCCATATTTATCGAGTCATTGATTCCACATCTGATCAAGACAGAATAAATACTAACCTAATTTACCAACATGTCATTAATAAGGCGTTCACTCAGAAGCCAATTGAGGCATGTCAAAAAATTGTATAAAAAAAAATTTTAGACCAAACAAAAAATCTAGATCGAAAAACTTTTGAAAATTCTGAATGTTCTAGAACTTTTAATTTTTCCAAATAAATGATAGTTTTTTTCTCATTTTAAGGCCTATGACTCATACCCTTACACGCCAAATTTTTGGTAAATTTGGAACATTAAAACTCTTCGAGAATTTGTAAATGACTTCCATGATATTCGGGTAGTTATTTTCCGCATTCGTGGTTTAAATGTGTTATTCATATTTTAGTTTGACGCTAAAATTGAGTATGAGAATAACGTGAACAAACATTTGATGATTTAAAATTTAACGTCCAAAAGATGTTCCTCTCTCTAGTAACTTTGTAAATATTTGAATATTATTACTGGAAAATCGGCGCGTTTTTTAAGTAGATTGAACTTGTGTCTAAGAATCTAACGGAGCTTACCATGTATAAATTATAATTTCAAATTTAGAAATTTTTCGTGAGGAAATTAATAAGGACAGTCAGTGATTTGTATACCCAGATATCGGGCATCTAGTTATCAGGTAGGCTACCTGACAACGTTAGGATGGCGATAGAACACGGACAAGTGTTTATATGTGTTTATAACTTTATCAATTTTTCTAGTTCTTTTTCCTGAATTTTTGGATTACTTTCTGATGTATACTTTACCAGTACTTTACCAGTACTTTTTGAGCACTTTTAGTACTTTTTTAGTACTTTTTTAGTACTTTTTGAGTATTTTCTGAGTATTTTCTGAGTACTTTTTGAGTACTTTTTGAGTACTTTTTGAGTACTTTGTGAGTACTTTTTGAGTACTTTTTAGTACTTTTTTATTACTTTTTTATTATTTTTTTATTATTTTTTTATTA
>SCLG01000139.1:293023-305639 GCA_004367875.1 Oikopleura albicans
GTATGTATCTTTGACGAGTCCCACATACAATTTAAAAGCCGTTTTCGATATATTTATCGAGTGAATTTTATTCTTGTTTTGATCGAGCAATATTTTTCTGATATTTCTGAAAAAAAGACAAAACTATGAACATAATTCTGGAGTGTACTTAGTCTATCGAGTCATTTTGTCTTTTTCGCGCATAAAACAAATGATCCTCGCGAATTATTACAAAAAATCGTAATACAAGAACATTTTATGTATAGGCACTATGATTATGTTCGAAGCTAAAATGCAATTAATTTGTTCGACATGTGCCACGTTCTCCTCTGTTCAAAAAAACCTTTTGCATAAACGCACTGAAAGAAGTTGAATCCACTGAATTAATATTGGTCTAAAATTTAAACTTATTTTAGACACAGATTAAGAATTGAAAAAAACGTGCGATTTTGGGCAAAATGCAAAATGACGAAAATCACAAAATCACAAACGTTGGAATCAGAATCACGCAAAAGTCACGGTGTGATTCTGAAAATAGACTAAAATAAAAAAAAATGTGACTTTGGTGTTAGTGGGAAATTTCTAATCACAATCACGCCAAAATCAACTGAAGAAGATGGGATATGATTGGTGGGAATCAAAATGCGTAGGTTAGATCATACATCTTATTCATCATACTATCTTACATCATACATTTGTTTTGTAAGGCCCCTTCAAAAATTTAAATTTATATTGAGAAAGTGGTCACTATTTTGGTTGGTCTTACCAACTTGGTATCCCTTGTATGAGAAAATTGCATTTCGAAACTAAAACACACTTTATCTGGTATACCAGTGGAGCCAAAAATTCACATTTTTTTCCAAAATTATTATTTTTGGCCTTTTTCCGTCTATCGGAATTAAGCGGAAAAAAGAAACATGGGACCGTGCCAAACCAGAAAAGAAATACATGTTTTGGCGCTAGACTGATTTTTTTTTCTCGTGAAACGCCATTTTGAATCGCTGCTCAGTAGCGGCTGAAACGGGTTTCTTTTTCATTTTTTTAATTTCAAATTCAAGTGAGTTTCAGAAAAATCTTTCTCCCGCTGCCGAAATGAACTTGTATCTATTCATCTAGAAAATACACCACCTAACCATTTGACTTAACACATTTTTTCCGAAAAAAGGTGTTAATTCAAATGCAAATTGTTAAGTCAAATGCAAACTGTTAAGCCACATGGGTAGTGCGTAGGTTAAAACCCTGGAAAACCTGAAACTATTAAAAAATGATATAAAACAATATAATGAACGAAAAAATCCAAAAAAATGTTATACACCGCCTGAGGGTTTGTCAGGACACTTTCTCCTTCCAAAACCGGTCTGATTAACCCTCAGCCGGCGTGATAAACCCCAAGGGCGTAGGCGGAAAAGCTGAAAAAAAAAGACAAAAAAAGGACAAAAAAAAAGTGTTAATTCAACTGCAAACTGTTAAGTCAAATGCAAACTGTTAAGTCAAATGCACACTGTTAAGCCAAATGGTGTTAAGTCAAATGGTTAGGTGGTGTATGTACAAAAACGGCGGACATTCATGTCGAACGCTACGTAAAATACAACTATTTTTTGGCTAGTGTCCCGTTTAAATTTGTTCATCAGCTTTTTAATAAACAACTTGACGTACTGAGCGAATTAAGGGTGGGCTAAAATTTCAATAGGGTTTAGACGTAGACCGCTGGTTCAGATTATTTTTCACTGATCACGGTCTAATTTGCTGTGTTGAAATTAAAAAAATAAGTTTTTATTTTGAGGATAAACAAGGGTTTATGATTTTTGATAAGAACATCTAAGCAATCTTTAGCATGATATGGTCAGTTTGTTGACAAATAAATATGCATTTCGACTTTACCATGCTGGACGGTATCGTAGTAAGTTTACATTTGTAGTTTTTCGAAGTTCAATTAAGGTCCAATTTGAAGTAGTCGTGTGATAAGACAAATCGTAATCGGGACGAAATTCTAGATTAAAAAATATTCCGCCAAATTATTTAGAATACAATTTCTTTTTAACTCACAGGGGGAAGTGCGTGTAAATAGACACGCAACTGGTTTTTTCGTCGATTTAAGGCATATGGATGCCCCGTAGGACAAAACGGGTATTGGTGACCCCCCCTCAACTTTTCGACAAAATTCGATTGACGGTGTTTTTTGCGTAGGTTGGAAATTTCAAACAACTCTCTAGGGGGCCCTAGTGGCCCAAATCAATTTCTGAATAGTCAGATCGACGTAGTTTGACGAGCTCTACAACTTGGCTTTACCAGTTTTTTTTTTAATTATTGCGAATTATTGTGAATTTTCCCCCTACGGGTTCCCAAAAACTCCTTCCCCCTGAGAGTTAAAAATGGGTCTATAGAGTTGTTAACTTAGAATAAGGTTAACATAAATAAAATACAGTTGCACCTTTCCGACTTTGGTGGCCGTATAGATTTTTCAGCAAAACAGTTGTTAATATAATTGGTTAGTTCGTGTTGTTAATGTAAACATAATATGTACACCCCTGCGCTGTTATGTTTTAACGCCTCGAAAAAAAACATAACGGCGCGCCGTGGTGGCGTGATTTTCATATAGATACACCTCCTCACTAGTAATGTTAACACCAGTCATGTTAACAGAGTTGGGTTGTTTTAATACTTTTTGAACTGAAACGAAATTTGCAATTATTTTACCAAACGATCTGTCCAATTATCTGAACAAAATTCAATAATCTTAACACTTTTTGATCACTTTTGATATTGATATAACTGGTTAGATGGTGTATACGTATTCCGAAAAAACAAAAATTTATTAGATACACCAAGTAACCAGTTATCTTAACGACTGTTCCGCTGAAAATGTTAATATAGTTGAAATGTGTTAAAATAAATGGGTAGTTGGTAAGATGATTGGAAATCGCGATACGTTTTGGTCCAAAAAGTGTTAAGATAACCCAATTTTGTTAAGATAAGTGTTAAGATATTCCAATTAAGATTACTGGTCTTATGTAACGTACTTACTGAGTAAAACTTGAACATAACGGCGCAGGGTGTGCAATGAAAATGATATACACCACCTAACCATTTGACTTAACACCATTTGGCTTAACAGTTTGCATTTGACTCAACAGTTTGCAGTTGAATTAACACTTTTTTTGTCCTTTTTTTGTCTTTTTTTTTCAGCATTTCCACCTACGCCCTTGAGCTTTATCACGCCGCCNGATAAACAAGGGTTTATGATTTTTGATAAGAACATCTAAGCAATCTTTAGCATGATATGGTCAGTTTGTTGACAAATAAATATGCATTTCGACTTAACCATGCTGGGCGGTATCGTAGTAAGTTTACATTTGTAGTTTTTCGAAGTTCAATTAAGGTCCAATTTGAAGTAGTCGTGTGATAAGGCAAATCGTTATCGGGACGAAATTCTAGATTAAAAAATATTCCGCCAAAATAATTTGGTATACAATTTTTTTAAGGACCGGTCAGTCATGTTGTGTACAAATTGAACCCAAAAATCAGTGATTTCCAGTTGTAGAACAAATTTTAAAGCGTTTTTCCCAAGCAAACTTTTTGTAAACAAAGGGACTGACCGGTCCTAACATAACTTAGAATAAGGTTAACATAAATAAAATACAGTTGCACCTTTCCGACTTTGGTGGCCGTATAGATTTTCTGACCTACGCAAAAAGGCGTTCTTTTGCGTAGGTGCGAAATTACAACTACACCACCTACCTACGTAAGTTAACACCACGTAAGTTAACAAAAATCACGTAAGTTAACAAAATGCACGTAAGTTAACAGTCTGGTCGCGATAACTTTTCCGCCTACGCCCTACCCACGTAAGTTAACAAAGTTCACGTAAGTTAACAAAATTCACGTAAGTTAACATTTTTTTTTCCGAATGTTTTGTTAATTGACGTACGTACGTGATACACATTGGTGTACTTTGGAAGGTGGTGTTGATAATTTTCATAGCAAAAAAAAAGAAAAAAATAACGATTATTGATGAAATTTGCATCGAACTTCCGAAAAGATCCTAGACAAGTTCATGTTGTCAAATGTGTTAAAATAAATGGGTAGGGTAGTTGGTAAGATAATTGGAAATCGCGATACGTTTTGGTTCAAAAAGTGTTAAGATAAATGTTAAGATAAATGTTAAGATAAATGTTAAGATAAATGTTAAGATAAATGTTAAGATAAATGTTAAGATAGTTGTTAAGATAAATGTTCAGATATTCCAATTAAGATTACTGGTGTTATGATTACTGTTTAGGGGTGCGTGACATACTTACTGAGTAAAACTTAAACATAACGGCGCAGGGTGTGCAATGATAATGATATAATTCAACAAAAATTGTACAGTAGACTGTTTCATACCGTATTGAGAAAATGCGTGCTACGTAGCGTCTGAAAAAGGTCATTTTAACATATTTTTTTTTTGCTTTGTGCAAAATGTCCCCTCTAGACAGAAAGGGTGATTAAATTAAGACTCGGACATGTTCAATTCATTGCGAAATGATCTGATCCAGTTCTTACGCACGTTTATTTGCTCAACCTGTGCGCGTTATAAAGGCGTGGCTTTATCAGGTTTTTAGTTCAAATCTTTAAATTTAGGTTATATGATAAGATTTTGCGAGCACTATGATATCATCTCCCGCTCAGTCGTTCCGTTAACTTGGAAAAGCCTACTTGGAAACGCATCAGGAAAATTTGACAATTTAAACCGGAATTTTATAAATTTTGCCAGGAAATAGAAAATGCGTACAAAATACTCATTGACGGAAATGAAATGTGTGCACATATGAACACACTTCCCTTTGAGAGTTAATGGACATATATCGGCTCATTATAAGGCAACAATGTTTTTTATGTTAACACAGCGTTAAAAACAAGTCTATATAACGCAAATCATACGCGGCATATGATATGAACCTTTAAAGGCCTTTACAGTATTGGCCATACCGTATGGCCCGTACCGCTCATTTTAGCTCAAAAGCAAATCTTAAAAAGCTTCCTTGTACTAAACCGCTTACTTAAAATTCTTACTATTCAGATTCTAATTTATAGGTTTGAGGCTAAAACTTTTAGCGGGCTTTTTTATTGAAAACATATAATTTTTAACTTTATTAACAAACAAAAGCTGTATTTACAGCTATATTGACAAAAATTATTGACATTAATTATTTTAATCAAATTCAATAATTTTAACACTTTTTGAGAACGTTTGGTGTTACGATAATTGGTTAGCTAGTGCACGTATACATGTCAAAGCATTTGAAGTAAATAAAATAACACCATAGAATTTTATAAAATTAAAACATTAACGTCGGTTTGTAATTTTTATATTTTATTTTTCATAAATAAATTGTAAACAAGCCAGTATACAAAAGTTTTATTTAAAAACTTGTCTGGTAAAATGAGTTCCTATAAAGACTCTTGCATGTATAGCTATTTTAAGAATATTCAAAAAGGGGTTATTGTTTGTCAATTCAAAGGGTAAAGGTAAAACATTATGAAAAAAAAACATAAACAATATAAAAACATAAACAACTTGACTTACTAAACAAACGCTTAATCTCGGCGTCACAATCGGGACCAGTTCGTTTTTGCACGTTTCTTTGATAAGAACATATTTGAGGTATATGCAAGACTTATTTATCAGCATGTTTGATATACATTCCTGGCGTAATCATTCATGCTATATTTCATGGCCACCACCACCATCACACGAACTTGAGGAACAACACCACCAGCTTAGGTTACGTAATAATTGACCTGAAAATGACTAAAAATCGAACATTCGAGAATGTTAACTCCCAAGGGCCCCAAGTGGCATAAAATCCGTAAGTTACATCAGTCTAAATTTGACCGAAAGGGCCTTATGACCATGTCAAGCACAAACATATCAATTCCGTTATTTGTTTTATATTTTTTCTCACAAAATGTAACAAAATCCCGGCTGATTAACCCGGTTTAATTACATTTTGGTCCATTTACGGCATTTAGTCCAAACTTGGACTAATGGACGCCTGGGAGTTAACAAGAGTCGTTTTACAAAGAAATTCACAAGAAGTGAACTTGAAGAAAAATACCACCCGCTTAGGTTACGAGTCGTAACTTACGACACAATTGACTGAAAATGACATGATTTTTAAGTTTTTACGTTTAGTACGCGGGTAACGCTCAAATTCTACTATTTTTTTTTTTGCAAAATTCCACAAAAATTGACGGTGCTTAATAGTATTCACTCAATTTACGCAAAGTCTGAAAGGTGCAGCAATAAAATTAAAATTGGATGCACCAATATGTTAAATGTGATTTCTCATTTTGAATATGAGAGTATGTTTAAAAAGTTGTTCAAAGGTTAGGAAATCGAAAATGTAATTATCCCGCCCGTTATGACAGACGGCACATGTCTTTCAAAATTATGAGCCCCGGAACATAATTTTATCGTATTATCACATATTTAGTAATAAGTATTAGATACATCACCTAGCCAGTTATCTTAACATCTCTTTTGCTCGCAAAATGACGTTTGGTAAGATAATTGGAAACCGCTATATAATATAGCCTATATATAGCCTATATGTTTTCGTCCAAAACGTGTAAGAAAAGCGATTTTTATTAAGATAACTGGTGTTAAGATAACGGCGTAGGGGATGTAAATTGGGTGTGCTTATTACTTATTTTACTGTTTTTACCCTGCCTACGTTCTGTGCCTTTAGTGTTATCTTACTTAGTGTTAACTTAATTAGTGTTAACTTACTTCGTGTTAACTTACTTAATGTTAACTTACTTAATGTTAACTTACTTAGTGTTAACTTACTAAGGTGGAGTATTTCATTTTTTTAAGTTTTCGTGATTTAATTTTCACTATGTTAACCTACGCACTCCGCAGTTAAATGAATGTTCAAAAACCTACGCATTTTTCGTAAATATTTCTCAACAAATAAAACATTTTCCGAAAAAATGTTTTCTCAGAATAACTCATTTTTCGAAAAAAAAAAAATTATCAGAAGAAAACTGCGGTGCCACCTGTGGCCACTAAGTGTTAGACGTTCTTCGATTTGAATCTAAAGCCCTGTATGAATGCGTCATAAACCTGTTTGATCTTTCTAAACCGAACTTTAGTTTTTCTGTTCACTTTTAATGTCCAGCCATTCTAACACCCAAATTGCAATGTGTATACAGTATACTTCATCGTTTTTTTTTCGCTCGTTTGCTTGGTTTTGACAACAGTGCTAGATCACCGCTTTTCTTCCTTTCAAACGTTTTAAGACGAATGAAAATGATGGGTTACTAACCATCGTGTGTCCCGAATACAAATAACAATTATGCTGCCAAGCGCTCTTGCACATGCCTTTGAAAAAAAAGATGGGCGATTACTTTTCTTACTCACGGTCGGCAATGCAAATATTCTTATGAAGCAAAAAGCGTTGGAAAGTGCGAATATGCGCAGTTATCAATCAAAAATTGAATATTTCGTCACATGTTTTGACACTTACTTAGCGTCCGTACCTTTACTTGGCCTGCCCTATTAGGGGAGTGGGGTACTTTCGCGACCATTTGTGGTCGCGAATCGTTGTTCAAAATATGGTTTCGCGACCATATGGTCGCGAATCGTTGTTCAAAAGATGGTTTCGCGACCACATGGTCGCGAATCGATGTTCAAAGTATGGTTTCGCGACCAAATGGTGTGGTCACGAAAGTACTCATAAACGGGTTTTTTATGGTCGCGAAACTACCCTTCACCCTATTAGGCGCTTACCCTATATATCATTTTTTTGTAGTTTTTCGTCATATTATTTAATTTCAAACGCTTACGCAATGTATAATTATTTTTCAGCTGTTTTAATTGGCTGGGTCTGATTTAGCCCATTGCCAATCTCTTCGGGCGTAGGTTCGAATCCCACTTCAGTCACCACTAAAGTTTTATCAAAATATATTTAATCCCTTTGTTACAATTATTCAGGAATTGGAGTTAATATTGATTTTTGATCAAAATTATTTTCGTTTTTTTTCTCGGCATCACGATTCGAGCAATCAATGGAACGTCAAAAGAATTCCGTTAAGAAATTGGACAAACCATATTACGTTAACAGCATATATCAGCACAATCTCAACAATTAGCATGCTTCACTTAAGCTCTGTTATACCAAGCGATGTTGACCTGTGGCCCCAGTTTTAGTTGTGATTTTTTTCTCAAGATCGCATTTGTCGATAATTCCAAATATGGACCGATAAACTATCGTCAAGTCAAAATCGGAAAATGACTGGTTAAAAAGAATTGCATACAATTCACTGATAATCGCATTCGTAAGAACCAATAAAAATATATTCTAGATTCGAGTGCAGTACTAATAGATAACAACTATAATATACTAGTGTTATATATGTATTGCTACTCATGGACCGACTCCGTTAATGTCAGTCTGCACAGTTCTTATATAGTGTACAGTAATGTTTACTGAAGTGGTGTGCAAATACGACACACAGAGCAGTATTCTGCCGGGACTATCCGACTGTTGACACTTAGGGTTCAACGTCTAAAATAGCCCAGTACAACTCACCCCCTTTTTAATTTTTTTGAAAAAAAAAGGAGTTAGTTGAATTCAGTTGAATTATATAATACAGTTAGGAAATAACTGTTTTGGTTGACAAAATATTGATGAAATTTTGATTAATAAGATAGCGTAATTTGGATAATGAAAGAAATAGAAAATTTAAACAGTAATCAATTCAGATTTTTTAGGCTTCAAATCATTCATAACATTTTCTTTGTCCGTCCATCGTCAAGTTTTTTCTCAGATCTTTTCTTGTAACCCATTTTCGAGTTTTGATAATTTAGTTATTTTGATATTGTGTTTGCTTCTCCATTGATCGCATGTATTTATACAGGTTCAGATTTTGCTCGAACATCAAATCATGTGACTATCGCGTTGTTTAAGCATGAGTTTTTGGTCAATTTTTTGGTTTGGTCGAATTTGAAGCCATCAATAAATAACAGTAGATTGAAGAGTTGATTGAACAGTACTGATTATAAATAAGTGTTTTTTTTTGTATTAAGTTCAAATTTTAGAAAAGTTACTTTAGAAAAGACTGATTTCTATACACAATTAACGATTTTGACAACATTTGAAATAAAGTAGAATGTTTCAACAACAATTCTTAAAAATAAGTGTTTTTTTTGTATTGAGTTCAAATTTTATCAAAGTTACTTTAGAAAAGTTACTTTAGAAAAGACTGATTTCTATACACAATTAACGATTTTTGACAACAATTGAAATAAAATAGAATTTTTGAACAACAATTTTTTTTTTTGAAAATTAACCTTACGTTTTATCGAGTTATAATCGCAAAGCTCTTTCACATAAAGCTAAACTTCATACGGATGAAGGTTTTAAAGGCTAATTTTGAGTGGTACTTCCAATACGGACGTTTTTGATAAGGGACGATATTTTGAATATTCCAAAAATCAACAAAAAAAAACAACTCCTGTGACCGGTCCTTAAGGAACTGTTGTGCTTTTTAAGCGACGTTTTTTTTAAACCGTCCTTTATCAAGCCCTCCGCCGGTAACACTTCTGATTTTACCACCTGCGCAGTAATCGGGCAAGTTTCGCAAAAAAAACTTGTGCAGGATGCCCGATAACTTCGCAGGGCACAAGCGAAAAAGTTTTTTGGGGAAAACCTGCCCGATAACAGCCCGAGCGGGCCAACCTGCCCAATAAGTGGATGTCCGATAACTGCGAAGGGGTGCATATCATGTTATAACATTTTTTGTTATATATTTTCAATCATACATTATTTGAAAAAGAAGGATGCCCGAGTACAAGACTTGCGGTGAGTTCTGTGATTAAGAACACAAAAGAATGCTACTTATGCTCGTGAACAGAAATGTTTAGATTCAAAAGAAATTTCTGCAATGTCGGTTCATACTTCATCATTATTACGTATTACAAGCGTAAAATTCGTCTTAGTCAAACACTTATTTTGAACACCATTCTTACTCCATGACTCATCGACCATCAATATATATATATATCGAGCATGTCGACTAGGGTGTCCACGATCCAAACAAAAAGGATCCCACGTTTGTGATGGAACACGTTCTTGTGATGGAAAAATGCCCAGAACGCATTTTTGAACGTTTTTTTCAAATAGAACGAAAAAACGTTCTAAATGGCCGTTCTGTTCTGTCTCGTGGTAGAAAAATGTCCCAGAACGGTGTTCTTGCGTTCTTTTGTTCTATTCCCGTTCTGTTCCCAAGTTCTGCAAAAAAAAAACAGAACTTCGGCATCTCTGATCCGAATCAGTAATAATTTTTGTTCCGCAATGGACGGCAGAATAACGGCACAGGGGTAAATTCCATTAATTTTTCTTATATCATTGCCGATTACTTCTACTAAAATCGGTGATAAATCGAATAAATCACGAGACTTATTACGTTCATTTACGGTTTTGTTCACCTTCTGTTCCATCAGCTTTGATCCCTTGACGTCATTATGAAAATTTACGGGTTAAGAACTTCTTTTTTTTTGAAACATATAAATTGCTGTGGTCAGTCGGATAGAAATCTCGCACTTGGCTTTGTTTGGAAAGGTGTGGTTCAGTCACCGTATCTATAACTAGATGGGTCTACACGCATTAGGCTGTCCACGATTATTTAACTTTTTCATATTTTATTGCTCTTGAGGTCAAGTTTGAATTAAAAAAAACTTGATTTAAAAGAATTCAAAGTACCGTTCGAAGGCCTCCATACTATTGTTCAAAAATTTTAAATGAAAAATGGACGCTAGGTGGCCAAGTTACCGTGCCCTGGTCCAATCATTGTTTCATTAATTCACGTTTCCTAGTGGCGGCTCTAAAAACGGCGTCCTTGTAACTCGGACATTTCTGTGAAGAAACATTTTAAGCACATTTTGGAACTAAAAAACTTAGTCAGAAAATATCGAAAAATCAAGCACCAGAAATTTGTAATCGGTTTTCGGTGCAACTGCATTTATGTGTACTCAATTTGAACCGTGATCACCCTACCAGACACAATAACATTTTTTTTCTTTGTGGTTGTAAAAACACTCTTGATTGCGTATAACATTGTTAATGATATTCCATAGTATCGGATGAAAAGGTTTCAAGACAAAATTGAACTCGAATTGAACCCAGAAAAACAACGCAAAATTCCAGTTTGGCACCGCGGCATCTGAATTTTGGCGAAATACGCTTTCTGGAAAAAAAACACAAATGACAGCAAATATTATATGCTCTAAAACAGCTTTTTGGGCGAAATTTTGGGAGAAGTGTCCATTTTTCGACTGTTTTGTGGATTTTTTTTCACAAAAAAGCGTCCGTATTGGAAGATATCGTCCGTATTGAGTGCGCCCGCATTGAGTGCGCTCGTATTGAGTGCGTCCGTATTGAGTACGTCCGTATTGAGTGCGTCCGCATTGAGTGCCTTCGTATTGAGTGCGTCCGAATTGAGTGCGTTCGTATTGAGTGCGTCCATATTGAGTGCGTCCGTAATGAGAGTAACGACAGTATATTAAGCGTCGTATCTTTAGTTTATAATTGAATATTGTCTAAAGCTAAATGATTTAAGTTTTTCGTCGCTAACAGCGGTCAGTGCGGTGTCTTCAGTGATATCTTCTTCCTAGATCATTTTTTGGTACAATCGAACATGTTAAAAAGCAATTACGAGATTAAGAATGCTTAACTCACAAATGACATTTAAATGAACGGACTTTTAAAGAACCCATTCAAAAGTTAAAACACAATGACAACTGTTGTACTTTTAAGCCTTTCGTTATAGATACGTTACTTGTACTTTAGTTTTACAACAAAAAGTAAAATAACCTATAGGCTATAGGATTTTATTTTTATATTAAATACACCCCTAACTAGTTATCTTGACAAAAATGAGTCTTAACACTTTTTGGAGTTAAACGTATGGCGATTTCCAATTATTTTGGAGTGGGGTACTTTCGCGACCATTTGTGGTCGCGAAAATTACATTTTGGGTGAGGTTTCGCGATGACCATTTTTAGGTGGAAAAAATGGCCACGAAACCATGTCTAAAACATCATTTTGCGACCATTTTCTCGCGAAGCCAAATTTTGAACACCGATTCGGGACCAAATGTGTGGTCGCGAAAGTACTCATAAATGGGTTTCTTTGGCGACCATTTTTGGTACCCTTCACCATTATCTTATCAAGTACCCTACCCAATTATGTTAACAAAAATCAATGATCTTAACACTTTTTTTGAGCAACACAGTTGTTAACATAACTGGTTAGCTGTTGTATATGAAATTATTATATATATTTTTGCGCTCTTTTGTTTCAATGTTGAAAAAAACTCTATGTTTCGCCTACGCCCCGGCCTTTAATAGAAAGTCGTTACTCAAAAATTGGTGAATTGTTTGAACATCAACCGAAGTAGTGGGCTATTTTCGCGACCATTTGTGGTCGCGAAAAAAACCCGTTTATGAGTACTTTCGCGACCACACCATTTGGTCGCGAATCGTTGTTCAAAATATGGTTTCGCGACCACATCGTCGCGAATCGTTGTGCAAATTTCGCGACCAAATGGTATGTACTCATAAATGGGTTTTTCCCAACCGAACCGACATTTT
>SCLG01000139.1:307524-319874 GCA_004367875.1 Oikopleura albicans
AGGACTATTTGCAACATTTCAGATCAATTTTTCAAATATACTAATATTCAGACAAAAAATAACTTTGATCGAATAAACTTTGTGAAAAAATGCATTTTCAAATATAATACTGGAACGTACGTCCAAACCGGAGCCCATCCTGATTTCTGACTCACCAATGATCTTGAATAATACACATTTAAAAACAAATAGTCAAGTCGAACATTGCAAAACTAGGATAAAATCGGAATTTATCATATCTGGGTTAAACTACCATCCCTTCCTTCGGTGATTTGACAATATTTTATCTGTTTTTTTTGGCGTGCTGATTATGCAAGGCATAAAACGGGCCTAGTTTGGGAACTAGAAAATGAAAAAAAAGCGTCTCGACATGATGCCAAGCGGAAGAAGGAAATGTATTTTTGAATTCGCACACAAAGCACATTTTCGCCAAAAACACACACATACATACAGAAGCAAGTTCAACATGAAATCCGTTGGTGATATAACTTCAGTTCGTGCTTAATCAATCCGTTTCTAAGATTTAAAATGAACAAAAGCTGTTAGTGTTGAGTTTGTTTAATGGTAGATATGAAAGAAGTGGGCAAATCGAAAATTTTTCGAACAAAAACTGGTAAAGCCAAATTGTAGAGCTCGTCAAACTGCGTCGATCTGACTATTCAAAAATTGATTTGGAGCACCAGGGCCTCCTAGAGAGCTGTTTGAAGTCTCCAACCTACGCAAAATAACTTTTTTTTGAACCGGCCAGCGCGTAGGTGGCACATCCAAATGAGTCGAAAGTAGGTACAAAAAAAAGCTGAAGAGTTGAACTCTGGTATGCGTCTATAAAAGTGCTCCGTAGCATGTGACCTTGACCTTTTGAAGGTCATTTTATAGACGCATATCAGAGTTCAACTCTTCAGCTTTCTTTTGCACCTACTTTCGATTTGCCCACTTCTTTCATATCTACCAATAGGGCGCGACGCGAAATTCACTCCCTGCGCTTTTATACTGTCACTCATAATCTTGCAGTTTTGCCTCTACGTTCGTTATATTCTTAGTGTGTGGTCTATCAGAAAACACGCCTACGCACTGCGTCATCATTTTGCAGCCTGTACTGAAATAATATGTATATTAACCCTATGTACCATTTTCAGTAACCATTTAATTATAAATTATAATTATATAATTTTCCATTGCAGAAGAAATTTTTTTTTTTTGCTTTTTTTGTGTTCCCGAATTTTTGTTTCCGTTCGTTGCGTTATCTTGCAAACGCCTACACACTGCGCCGTTATCTTGAAGATTGTCCCATTGGCTGCGTTATCTTGTGATTTTTTTTTCGCGAAATTTGCAAGATAACAGCGCAAGGGTTGTATTCACTTCCGAACCGCCGCCCAAGCTCTATTGGTCCGTATTATTTTGTCCGTCTTCTCTATTGGCCATTTTAATTTACATTTTTGATTGAACTGGGCAATGAGTTTTTTGTAAGTTCATCCGAGATTTTCCGAGAATTCAACCCACGCACTAATCATTCCAATTAAAAGTTAGCATTTGAATTAATAAATTTCATTTGAACTAGCACTTTTTGTGTAATGGTTAGGTGGTCTATAATATTTCATGATCTCATTTGGTAACTAAAAAGACAAAAAAAAAAACTAAAGTTTGAATGAAGTGGAAAACAAGTTGTCAACCGCCCCGTACAATGTGATTAAACTAAAGTCTAACTCATGAAATATTTTTTTTTGTTCTTTCCACCCCTCATTCTCGCAAAAATTTCACAACGTGCTTAAAAAATACTCGACACCGTGGCTTTTTTTTCTAGTGTAAGTGACTCCAGGTAATTAAAATACAAAATGGTCAAATAAGCCACTTTGCACAACACTAATTACCAATGTTTTGGCGTTGTACTAATATAATGAAACACTATTTTTACCACTGGTCAAAACTAAATCAACTCAAGGACGCTTAGTAATGCAATGTTATGCAATTTCCATTCAATGTATTGTAATTAACTGCCGACTACTGTGAAGTCGCCAAAACTTTTAAGTTATGCAAACTTTTTTTTTTGAATAATTGAAATGTTTTAGGTAAACGAAACGATTGTATGTTTTAAAACATTCACCGACATTCACCGACAATCTCTCGACATTCGCCGACAATCGCCCGATATTCGAATGTCGGTGAAGGTACAAAAACGTATCTTTCAAATTTTATTTTATGTTAAAGATGATTTTTTACAAAAAAATTTTATGAGAGATACGTCTTATACAAAAAACCTTATTCGCGGATAATTTTAAATTAATCCCAGGGGGAAGTGCGTGTAAATAGACACGCAACTGTTTTTTTTCGTCGATTCAAGGCATATGGAGGCCCCGTAGGGCAAAACGGGTATTGGTGACCCCCTCAACTTTTCGAGAAAATTCGATTGACGGTGTTTTTTGCGTAGGTTTGAGATTTTAAACAGCTCTCTAGGGGGCCCTGGTGGCCTAAATCAATTACTGAATAGTCAGATCGACGTAGTTTGACTAGCTCTAGAACTTGGTTTTTAGCAGTTTTTTTTAATTATTGCGACTTAATGTGATTTTTTCAAGTGCGTGTTTATTTACACGCATTTCCCCCTACGGGTTCCCAAAAACTCTTTCCCCCTAAGAGTTAAAAAACGAAAAAAAAGTATTGCCAAAAAGAGTTCGTGATTAGACACGAACGCCCAGCCTCTATTGGCCGTTGCTCTTCCACCTACGCAAAACGTGACCAATCGGTCACGTCTAACATGGAATAACGGTTTCTACGAGGTACGTTTCCTGCAAGATACGTTTTTCATACGCTTCTTGCTAGATGTTTTTTTTTGCGAAAAACCAAATACCAGAAAAAAGTCGCAAGACGCCTTATTCCCAACAAATGACTGTGAATACCCAAGTTATGAATAATAAACTGACAGTATTCCTGTGTGTCACGACTTTCATTTTGGAAATCCGTTCTGTTTTTTTTTCATTTTTTCTTGCAAAAATGTGACATAAATTATTGCTCTCATTATATGACGCCGTTAAAATGTGAATAAGGAAATGTTTTACTCAAAAACTAAGTGGCAAGTACATATACGTACGTTTCTACGTAATTACGCGCAATACCGTATAGTCTATTGAAATACGGTAAGCACATTATTGTTGAAATATTTACCGATCCTGAACCCGACCGGACAGCGCTCACTTCGAGACTTTTTTCGGGAACCAAAATTATCCGTAGTAGCCGATATTTGAATCAATATTTTATCTGACGACGCGTCGCGAGTTTCGAAAAAAATAACAAATTTTAAATCTAGAACAATGAACCAGCCAGTCGCGACTCGACGCGTCGTTTGCATACTAAATAAAAAAAAATTCTAGAACAATGAATCAGCTAAGGCAAAAAATTTCTAGACGCAGTTTTACATGGTTTCAGCATAAATTAGCTATTAGCAATATAAATGAAAACAGTGTCAGTTGGCACTGTCGGGAGCGCAGGAGTTAAAAATATCGACAATATATCAACATATTTTTCAAATTTCCGTTATCTTTCGCTTTTATCTATTTGGTTCAAACTTAACGACGTATCTAAGTATTATAAAACATGTCAAGTTAACTCCAAAGGTAAAACTTTGATGCGGTGGTATCAAATGTATCTTTATCAAATGTCTCTTTGTGGTAGGTAAAAGTCTCCGAAAAAAATTAAAATTAAAATGAATCGATTTTATCCAATAAACATACCCTTTATCCAATAAGAAAAAATTTCGAATTTTATTTTGATTTATTTCGAAAAAAAAATGCAGTTACATTTTTTGAATCCGTGAGTCAGTGCACGAACTTTTCCCTAAGAGTCAAAAAGTCAAAAAGTCAAAAATTTTATCAGGGCAGGGGCCCCAAAGTAAGGACCCATTTCTCAAAGTAAGGAGCCACTCCTCAAAGTCAGGGCCATTTATTGGAATTTTATTTTTCAAAGCAATTTTTTTGTGTCTCAAAGTAAGGCCCTTACTGTAAGGGTCAAATGTCTTACATTTTTGAGAAAAAAAAACGAAAACAAATTATCACGGTCAGGGGCCATAAAGTAAAAAAAAGTAACGTGGATTATTTTTTTTTTTGCGGGTGTTGGAGAAATTAGGGTAAAATGTGAAATTCATTCGTATTGTGCGGAAATGCTTTCACTCTGAAACTAAGTGGAAAGTGCCCTTAGCGAAATCCACGTAATGCCATTGAGCTTGCAAAGTTACTGTAACCATTTGAGCAGTTTAATTGTGTAATGATGTAATGGATCAAACTCATGTTCGCTTAGTAAAAGGATGTAACATAATTCGAAACCCGTGGCGGCCAATTTGGTAGTTTAATACGCGCTGCTCAATCCTAATCGGATAATGCTTATATGAATAAGACTCAAGCGGCCATTTCAATGAGCTTGTCATAACACTTTAAGGACATGTTGACCAAATTATTATACAAGCCCTACGCAGTTATTTGACCAGAAGGTGTGCGGTTGGAATTCCCACTCGTTCCCGAAATTTTGAGCATCAATGTATCAGCCAATTAAATATACCGTGTGCTGCACCTCAAAGTGTCGTGGTGGTCTTGAAAATATATGAAGATTGCTTATAACTCGACAGTCTGAAAATCAGCATACGGTACAAGTTATGCGCAATGAGTCATTGCTAATGATAATTTGGTATTGCGCAATTCCCCGCTCGTGCTGCTTTCGTTTTTTTTTTGCATATTTTACCCCGATTCCGCCTACGTTTTGCGCAGTAATTGGGCGTGTTTTTTGTCGCGAAACCCGCTCGATAAAAGCGCACCCGGTGTATAATAATTGTACTTATTTACAGATTTTAATATGACTCAAATGAGAAGTCTTTTTGCTTACCTAGTTAATTTCAGAGAAAAAATGAATTTGCGCTAATATTTTGAATTTAACGAGATTTGCCTTTTTTGCATTCAAGGTCATGCTTAATGATTCCGTGCGTTGTAAATTATTTTTAGATCACCGCCTCGGACACATTTTTAATCAATAATTTGAAATTAATGATCCAGAACTTTGTCGAGAATTTTTTTAGTACTTGCAAAAATAATTTTGAGGAATTGGCATTTTGGAAAATTACAGAAAATGAATTATAGTTTTGCAGTGTAATTCAGAATCTAACCAATTATTTCAATCAATGTTTGCTTAGGGAACAAAAAAAAAAAACTGGAGAAAATCTAGAAAAAGAGTCCTAAATTCACGCTAGTTAACCGCTTTGAAAATTTTAGACAAAAAATCTAAATTCACTTAAGCTACCAGTTTTTCAAAAGTTTTTCAGCACTTCCGCCTACGCCCTATCCACGTAAGTTAACAAAAGACACGTTACTTAACAACTTTTTTCCAAAAGTTAAGTTAACTTACGTAGGTAGGTTGTGTATATAATTTATATATGGGGTGTCAAACTTTAAAACAAACAGCATTGAAATGAACCAACAGCACAAAAATTACTCATATGATAGGTGGACCATAATCTCGCGCGCATTTTTGCGCGCGAAAATTTCCCCCTCACATCAATCTCGCGCGCATTTTGTTTTTGCGCGCGAGATNAGATTTTTTTAGTACTTGCAAAAATTATTTCAAGGAATTCGCATTTTGGAAAATTACAGAAATTGAGTTATAGTTTTGCAGTTTTATAATTCATAGACTATAGTTTTACAGTTAACTTCACAATCTAACCAATTATTTCAACTAATGTTTGATTCAGGGAACGAACAAAAATCAGTTGGGAAAGAAATCGAAAAAACTGTTATGGCCAAAATGTTCGTCTCAAACACGTAAATTCACGTAATTTAACAGTTTTGTCAAAAAAAGCCTTAATTCACGTAAGTTAACAGTTTTTCAAAAGTTTTCCAGCTCTTCCGCCTACGCCTTACCTAACAAAATTCACGTAACTTAACAAAATACACTTAAGTTAACACCTTTTTCCGAAAACTTAGTTAACATACGTAGGTAGGTGGTGTATTTATTTTATATATTGGGTGCCAAACTTAAAAACAAACAGCATTAAAATGGACCAACAACACAAAAATTACTCATGTTATTCCTCATTTGTAATTGGGTCATTTCGAGTCAGAAAAAATCAAAGTAACCGAATTATTTTAATAATTCATCAAACAGTAAGGAATGCTTCCAGGTTTAATCTATAACTACAAAAAACGCATTCGATAATATTAATGAATTAAACGTCAATTGCTGGTTTAGTCGAGTCAATTTTGCAATGCGTTGTTCACTTTCCTACGTGGGAAGCAATTTTGGACCACGCGGAATTCGGCCCGATCACTCGACCTTAATTTCCATTCTTTGGTTACCACAATTTAAACGTAATTCAAATATTTTAATGTGGGGTTCATCAAGGTAGTTTTTTTTCTTGTTCAATATTTTGGATACAGCTTTATGGCCATGCAAATTTCGTATTATGTGTACACAGGGTGCGCTGATAACGGTTCTTTTTTTCTGAAGTGGACCCAACCCAAATGGACCCGAATTGGACCCAACTGGACCCGAGCAAAATTAAAGTGGACCCAATCCAACCCAAATGGACCCGTTTGGGACCCAGATTTAGACCCGAATAGGACCCCAATAGACTTGAATTGGACCCGGAAATTGGGTAAATTTCAGGACGTTCGGGTTCAATCGGGTCCATTTGGACCCTGGCAAAGATAAAGTGGACCAAACCCTAAAAAATTCGGATCCATTCGGGTCCAATTCGGGTAGGGTCCAAAAAGTGCCGACCTCTGCTTTCAACCAATTTTTTGTACAAAATCTGATAAATAAATACAAAGTGATAAAACTTGAAGTACTCATACATTTAATTGCATCGTTATTGGCTGGTTAATCGATGAGAAAGCCGTTAATAATGAAATGAACAAAAATCAACTATTTTTCAAATTCGAAACGCTATGAGTTACTACGAATTATTAAATTGTCATTCGAAGAGTACTGAAGGTCAAATTCGGGCAGAATACAATGAACGGGTCAGAAAATGTCATCCGGATAAGGGTGGCACAGAGAGTGAGTTTAGGAGGCTAACAAAAGCAAAATTAGGTCCGGCTAATAAATTGAATTTGTTCCTCGCCTTTTCTGTTGAATTGCGTAAGCGAAATATAATAGAAAATAGCGATTACGTAATTCACAAAAATTGTGCAATCATATAACGCGCAATAATAATACATAAATGAAACATTGGGCGTCATATTTAAAACAAAGAGCATTTGTGTTAATAACACAATATGTGTATAGGATTTCTGATTGGCTGTAGTACCGTTAGACAGATTATTAGGCCGTAAAAAATTTATTGTCGTTTGCAGTTTTGCTTGATACGAGGAGAAGAAAGCTTTACGATATTTGTTTTGGTGGCTTTGCAACCAATATTAGCTCTGGAAACCATATTCACTACTTGGTGTAGTGACTTCTTTCGCCAGAAAACTTACTACAACCCCTGCGCTGTTATCTTGCAACTATCGCATCAAAAAAATCTGCAAGATAACGGAGCGAACGGGGACATCTGCAAGATAACAGCGCAGGGCTCAACACATAAAGATAGGGATTCCTGGAAAATTGGCCTAAAAAAATCTGCAAGATAACGGAGCCAACGGGAAAAGCTGCAAGATAACGGGTGACAAGATAACAGCGCATGGGGTGTATATTTTTTCCCCGGAAAATTGAGTTTCTGCTAAAATAACATCCCCCGGAAAAGACGCATAAATCTATAAACATTCTTGTTCCCCAACCGAAATAGCGATCCACTTTGGACATCCACGCGAATTCATGACCGTATTAATTTACATCCTCTAACCAATTATCTTAACACAAGTTATCTTTAATAACAAAAATCGGGTTACCTTAACACTTTGCCTCAAAACGTATCGCGATTTGCAATTGCCCTACCTAAAAATGCCCTACTGAACAAAATCAATTATTTTAACACTTTTTCACCAAAAACAGTTGTTAAAAGATATTGTTATACGTCGATCTTACTATTCAGAAATTGATTTGGGCCACCAGGGCCCCCTAGAGAGCTGTTTGAAATCTTCAACCTACGCAAAAAATAACACCGCCAATCGAATTTTCTCGAAAAGTTGAGGGGTGTCACCAATACCCGTTTTGCCCTACTGGGCCTCCATATGCCTTAAATCGACGAAAAAACAAGTTCTGTGTATATATACACACACTTCCCCCTGGGAGTTAACTTAAGATAACTGGTTAGGTGGTTATTGTTAACCATGTTACGGAGAGACGCGTAATATACGGTTATCATATTAAAATTTTCAAGCAACTGTTAGGACATAGTTAGCTTTTTTTTATGTAGTTGCAAAATCTTAGAAAAGGTTAAACTTATATGACGCTGATCTAGTCAAAAACGATTTTGAAAGTTGGACAAAAACAAATGAAAGGCGGACTTTTGGGGCATCCACCCATTGGGCTACTTCCGATACACAAAAAATAACAAACTCCCAACAGGTGGCGCAAGAACCGTCTAAACAGGATAAGGTGATATGTAAAAGTTCATAAGATAGTTTTTCAGTTGTTTTACGGAAAATTGGTTTCCGTAAATTGGTGTAAAAAATGAGACAAATGGTTTTTAACTGTTTTAATTTCATTTTCTAGCTATAGAAAAGTTTAGAATATAAGGATAATAAAAAACGAAATATGTATAGTCCTTACTTCTTTTTCGGACGCTCGTTTATCACACGGTGTACCTTTTACGGACGCGTTTTCGGCAAAAAAAAAATATGGACGGTCAATACCTCCAAGAGTTAAGTTTAAAGATTATTTCATTTTTTCATGTTTTGGTACTCTAGTGGCTTATTTCGGTACTAATTTCTGAATATAAAATCTTCTTCATTTTTGTTAAAAAGCCTGTGAAGGAGTTGGACAATTTTATGAAAGAGGTGGTAATCAAAATGCGTAGGTTACTTCATACATCTTAAACAGTTGAGTTTCTACCTTCTCCATTTCTCTTTTTATTTGAGAAGTTAGCTAATATTTCAGCTTTTTTTTTAATTTATCCTTATTTACACATATTTTTGATGGGAAGTACATATTTTGTAGCGTCATTTATACGCGAAGAGCTCTGTTAAGGACGTTGATGATGCCTACTGACAAGAAATTTTGTGGGTTCAGTGTTTTTTTGTTTAAACCAATCATGAGTTACAGTTTTGTGTGACATGGTATTCTTGACCAATCAAAATCGGTTCCTCAACCAAATTTTCTCCATTTGAACATGACGTCACAAATAGAGAAAGAAAAATGCCGATAGCTGCGGGAAAAAGTTTCCCATGCCGCTCCCGATAAAAANGCGCTACGTGAGTGGTTATGATGTCGAAAATTTTCTCATGCGATACTTCAAACATTTCTACATAAGCTCATAACAAAAATTGATGATATTAATGGCGTGAACTAGCTTTTGTAGCGTTTTCCCGTGAAGTCAATTTTGTAAACAAAGGTAGTGACCCGTCCTTAACCATGTTACGGAGAGACGCGTAAGATACGGTTATCATATCAAAAGGTTCAAGCAACTCTTAGGACATAGTTAGCATTTTTTATGTAGTTGCAAAATCATAGTAAAGGTTAAACTTATATGACGCTGATCTAGTCAAAACCGATTTTGAAAGTTGGACGAAAGCAAATGAAAGGCGGACTTTTGGGGCATCCACCCATTGGGCTACTTCCGATACACAAAAAATAACAAACTCCCAGCAGGTGGCGCAAGAACCGTCTAAACAGGATAAGGTCATACAATGTACAAGAGTAGAGTTAGGACTTCATAAGATAGTTTTTCAATTGTTTTTCAAAAAAGGTACTCGTACAATCACGGTGTCGGCGCACGGACTGTTAATAAAATTTCGATATTTGGTTTCCGTAAATTGATGTAAAAACTGAGACAAATGGTTTTTAAACTGTTTCAATTGCATTTGCTAGCTATAGAAAAATTTAGAATATAAGGATATTAAAAAACGAAATACAGTCCTATACTATCCAGTATATGTACAGTCCTTACTTCTTTTTCGGACGCTCGTTTATCACACGGTGTGCCTTTTACGCAGGCGTTTTCGGCGAAAAAAAAGTTTTTCTTTTTACGGAATCTGACCTTTTTCGAATTTGGACGGTCCATGCCCCATTTTGGAAGATTCTCTAAGAGTTAAGATTTAAGATTATTTCAATTTTTTTTATATTTTTGTACTATAATGGCTTATTTAGGTACTAATTTCTGAATATAAAAGATTCTTCATTTTTGTTAAAAAGCCTGTGAAGGAGTTGGGCAATTTTATGAAAAAGGTTAGATATGATTGGTGGGAATCAAAACGCGTAGGCTACTTCCTACATCTTTAATACAGTTGAGTTTCTACCTTCTCCATTTATTATTTTATTTGAGAACTTCGCTAATATTTCAGCTTTTTTTAAATGTATCGTTATTTACACATATTTTTAATGGGAAGTACATATTTTGTAGCGTCATTTATACGCGAAGAGCTCTGTTAAAACGTAAACTCACGACAAATGGCACTTAAGTGCACTTGTTTGTGACTGTTACATAACACATTAAGTTTTGCGTCGTACATACATCTATAAAAGGATGGAAAATGCCAAGTCGGCAAAAATATTTTACACTTTTTCAATATAAAATCATATTGAAACTTGTATACACCTTTTATTAGAATTTACGCGAGCAGTTCCGGCGTGGATTACTTTAAATACTGTGCGGAAATTACTATTAACTGTCTGCGGCTTGATTTCCTCTTCCCAATCCCTTAAACTATCAAGAATATAAAACGCAAAAAGTCTATTTTATTTACTACTATTAACACATTGCGAGGAGACATTCGTGCCCGAGATCACAGGGCGTTTTTTCACGCACGTTTTACACAAAAATAAACAACATCTTGAATAATGTGTTTTTGATTACTAGAGTTTTTTTTTAATTGACTTCTTAGAATTTTTAAATTGAGTACAAAATAAAAAATATGACAGGCGGTGCAATGCGTGAACTTTTCCTTGAGGGCGAAAAAGTGCTCTGTTTTCATGATGACCTATTGTATGAGGTAAATTTGAAGGCTACAAGCGGTCACATGGGGTGACGTGAACCCTCAGGGGGGTGAGAGAAATGAAACCCTATGCAGTTTTAACTATTTCACATTTTTTTTTGTCAACAATTCGATGACGATTAACTTTTATGTCTATTTTAGGCAAAATGCCTTGGGTCGAAAATCAGACACGGGGAGCTAGGTAGGTTTCTGAATTATTATTATTAGGAAAAATATTAGTTTGAGGCGAGTCGTACTTTTTTTTTGCGTTTTTTGTTTTATTTATGATTCACATTTTTGGCATATAGTTTATCGAATACACTATATTGGCTGGTCAAAAAATTGGGACACTTGGGCAAAACACACACAGATAAGAAAAAGCACGGAGGCGAATTTACACCTAAAAGACGAGTTAATGGCAAAGGTACGTACACTAAACTTTTGTGCTAAATTTAGACTACACTCTGTAATGCTTGGGGAGTTTTGTGCCGGGCCTGACAAAATGACCGGTCATGACCCCGATGGCTCCGTTTTGAACCGTAACGTAGACTTTTGATCAGAATTTTGAACAAAATCATGCGCATTTTTCTCATCGGATGGTTCCCGAGAACAACAAAATAAGCCATAACCGCCAATTTTTGTTACGAAAAAAAGTAATTGGACATTCGACGTAAAATTAAAAATAGTGGATTGATTCTATCAAATTTATCAAGTGACAGGGTGATCTTGAGCCAAAACTGGATTAGCCCACTACAATCCACTTTTTAATTCTACGTCGAATGGCCAAATTACTTTTTTTCGGAAAAAAAAAATAGGTGGTTATGTCTTATTTGTGTTCTCCCAGCAAGTTCCAATTTCTGAAAATGTGTCAAGATTTTTCGCACATAGCAGAGTTGTATACTTATACCGCAGTATACCATATGAGACTATGACCATCTTACATATTTGCCTAACTTACGAACAAAAAAAAATCTGAAAAACCCGGAAAAATCAGGTACACACCACCTGGTTCTGGTCATTCGATTTTGACACAAAACTTTGATTTATTTCCAAAAGTCCTAAAGTTGAATAAGTATTTTGATATAAAATCCAATCTGAAAAATAATGGGAATAAGAGTCAAATAAGAAAAAGAACGGAAGCCAGCTTACAACAAAAACTGAATAATTGGGATGCCGAGAAAAAAACGGCGTAGATAATGACTTGTATGAGATCATATATAAAACATGCCTGCCTTTTGACGTGTATTTAGGCCAACGCGGAAAGAATAACACATGTTTTCCATTGCAGGCTCCAAATTGGAAATACTT
>SCLG01000139.1:320540-342458 GCA_004367875.1 Oikopleura albicans
TTGATATAAAATCCAATCTGAAAAATAATGGGAATAAGAGTCAAATAAGAAAAAGAACGGAAGCCAGCTTACAACAAAAACTGAATAATTGGGATGCCGAGAAAAAACGGCGTAGATAATGACTTGTATGAGATCATATATAAAACATGCCTGCCTTTTGACGTGTATTTAGGCCAACGCGGAAAGAATAACACATGTTTTCCATTGCAGGCTCCAATGGAAATACTTTTCGGAAAATTATACAGAAATAATTGTATAATTGATATACACAATTGGCCGATTAAAGTACAACAATGTTTTCTTCTAATTTATGGAACGTATAAAAAATGACCAAATTTTCTACGACCTGTCTGCGATTCATATTATTACAACAGGAACTTGTAAAACAATTTGATTTTTTGGATTTTTCAGTTTTTTTTTATTAAATATCATTGAAACTACAATTTTGCAGTGAAACAGAATTTTCTAAAACGCACATACATACAGTGTGGAAGACCTATAGCGATAAGGGAATCCAGAATTAATGTAGTACTTGTGCTGTATCTCTCGAAAAAAATAACAAAATTTCAGTCTCTCTGATGCTAATATGAACACCGCACAATGTAAGAAAAAATATCTTAAATGAACTTACTCACATTTACACCATGTACATATATGTACATTTATGTAAACTTATGTACACTTATGTACACCCGGGTACACGTATGTACACTAATATACACTTACGTACACCCGGGTACACCCAGATACACTTATGTACACTATTATACAGTTATGTACACCCAAATACGATTTTTTGGTGCGTAAATTCAAATATGAGACATATTTTGGCGCTAGAGAGCACTTTAGAGGCCCGAAGGACCCTTCACAGTAACCCGTATTCTGACGTCACGTGTCGCCATAGACCAAATCTGTCCGTGGCTTCTCAAATGCGCTCTAGCGCCTAAACATGTCTCTTCTTTCATATTTTTTTATGTATCTAACGTTATCTACGTAACAAACTGCATCATATATGTGAGTTTCGGAAAATTATGTTTTTTTCCCTGAAGAAAAATAAATGAGGGCAGTAAGTTAAGGACGGTTTATATTGCGAAAATTCAGAGATCACAAAGTTATTGGAATAAATCGAAATTAGAAACAGAATTTTTGTAAATCGATGTTAACAAGGCTGAAAAGATTTTAATATTTATTTCATATAAAACGAACACAAGTAGGAGTATAACAAATTTTTTATCAAAATATAAGATTTCACTCAATATCGACATACAATATTTCCGTATTTGCATAAGTGAGATTGAATAATTTCTAATTGGTAATAATTGCTTTCTTTCAGCATAATATCCATGCAGTTGGACGCGATCGAAAGACAAAAATTGTGAAGAAAAAACGGAGAAAACATGACCTTACACACCAAAATGAGAATTGTAGTGATGGCGAACCCGATAAAATTTCTGAGAGTGGGATTATCAAACGGGCTTGTATGTTTTTTCGGCACAAACTGATTTGAAAAAATACAAAAAATATCTCTGGCTGTTTTCTGATATTTGCCAGAAAGTGGCCAATAATAATTGTCCAAACCGAAAATGAGACCTTCTTTACCCCCAACCAAAAAACAGGGACGTTTGTCCCTACACCAGAAATAGACGTATTTTTTTGGTTGTTCGGTTTTATTAAATTAATTGACAGTGAAATCCAACATAGAAAAAGCAATTGTGAATCCATAGAACACAAAAAAAAATAAATGATAATTTTTTTAATCACGAGTAATTAATGATTTATTGAAGTTGGTAAACGGCCAAAAACAGGTTTTTTGCAATAAATGCATTAAAAACTCCTTTTTTCAAACATGTTTTTCTTCTAAATGTGGTAAATAGTAAAATTATGTTAGAATGAAAACAAAATTAACCATTTTGGTCTTCCGGTTAACCGGCAATTAACCGGTAAATTAGCTAAATGAAATTTGTGTTTTTGTGGTCAAATCGACCAAAAAGTGTCCACGGGTCGTCGGAGACCTTTGAAAAGTGTGTCCATTCGATTAAAGACCATCGATTTGCTTATAGTGCAAAATTTGCACTGCAAATTATTAACGATCAGAGAAGACTCTCACAAGAGAAAATACAAAACAGGGACAAACGTTCCTGTTTTTGGTTGGGGTACCGCTAAAATTTTTGGTTGGGGGTTAAGGTTTTCTCCCTTTTCAGGAGTTGCCAAATGAAGGTCGCTATTTTCTTATACCGTCTGTCGGCGCTGAGTCTGATATGCTGATGCGAAATTGCGTTGAAAAGGATCCGAAGAATGCGTAAAGTTCGTCAGTCTCAGCATCAACAGAGAGTAATTATTTTTGTTTTTTGTAATCCTGGAGTAAGCGTGCGAGTAATGATGCATTTCAATTACCGCCGTGTTTAACTGAGCTGCTTTTGCGTGATCAATACAGTATCCTGGCCGAAGGTATGACAGCTACAGTCAATCATCAGATGAGCGTTAACTACATTTTCGATCCAGGGTTGTTAATTCAGCATAATTTCACACATTTAACACCATCATTTATGGCTCATAATATACACCACCTAACCAGTTTGCTTAATAAGTTTTTCGCTAAAAGAAATAAAGATCATGGAATTTTGTTAACATAATGGGGTCGGGCATTTGGTAGGATAATTGGAAATTGCGATACGTTTTGGTCCAAAAAGTGTTAATAATCGTAATTTAAACTCAATTGTGAGAGAACTAGTGTTAAAATAACTGGTGTATACCACCTGCGCAGTTAAGTTACAAAAATGTAATATTTTCGTAGTATTTCGTCATTTATTGCCTCATTGCATCACAAACTTTTCTACTTGGCCGCCTACGCACTGCGCACTTAAGTTGCAGGTTTTCCTCCTGCTTGCCCAGCTAAGTTGCATTTTAATTGGCCTCCGCAGTTATCTTAAAGTTTTCTGAAATAACCTTTGCAGCTTAAGTGCGCAAAATCCAATTCCCTTAACACTTTTTTAAGCAAAATAGTTGATATCAGGGATGTAAATCGAGAACGTTCTATTTCGTGCAAACCGGTGATGCACGTTCACACGCGTTCTATTGCGTGAACGGTTTTCAATCTCAAAATTGCGGTTATCACGGTGATACACGGTAACTTTTTTTCTGCCCAATGTGATGTGCATCACCGNTATGAGATCATATATAAAACATGCCTGCCTTTTGACGTGTATTTAGGCCAACGCGGAAAGAATAACACATGTTTTCCATTGCAGGCTCCAATGGAAATACTTTTCGGAAAATTATACAGAAATAATTGTATAATTGATATACACAATTGGCCGATTAAAGTACAACAATGTTTTCTTCTAATTTATGGAACGTATAAAAAATGACTGAATTTTCTACGACCTGTTTGCGATTCATATTATTACAACAGGAACTTGTAAAACAATTTGATTTTTTGGATTTTTTGGATTTTTCAGTTTTGTTTATTAAATATCATTGAAACTACAATTTTCCAGCGAACCAGAATTTTCTAAAACGCACATACATATGTATATGATGCTAATATGAACACGCAATAGAAGAAAAAATATTTTGAATGAACTTACTCACATTTACACCATGTACACATATGTACATTTATGTAAACTTATGTACACTTATCATAAGTGACTTATGTACACCCGGGTACACGTAAGTACACTAATATACACTTATGTACACCCAGGTACACCTAGGTACACTTATGTACACGTATGTACACCCAAATACGATTTTTTGGTGCGTAAATTGAAATATGAGACATATTTTGGCGCTAGAGAGCACTTTAGAGGCCCGAAGGACCCTTCACAGTAACCTGTATTCTAACGTCACGTGTCGCCATAGACCAAATCCGTCTGTGGTTTCTAAAATGCGCTCTAGCGCCTAAACATGTCTCTTCTTTCATATGTTTTTATGTAACTAACGTTATCTACGTAACAAAATGCATCATATATGTATGTGAGTTTCAGAAAATTCTGTTTTTTCCGTAAAAAAAAAATAAATGAGGGCAGTAAGTTAAGGACGGTTTATATTGCGAAAATTAAGAGATCACAAAGTTTTTGGAATAAATCCAAATTAGAAACAGAATTTTTGTAAATCGATGCTGATAAGGCTGAAAAGATTTTTGTATTCATTTCATATAAAACGAACACAAGTAGGAGTATAACAAATTTTTTATCAAAATGTAAGATTTCACTCAATACCGACATACAATATTTCCGTATTTGCATAAGAGAAATTAAATAATTTCTAATTGGTAATAATTGCTTTTTTTCAGCATAATATCCATACAGTTGGACGCGATCGAAAGACAAAAATTGTGAAGAAAAAGCGGAGAAAACATGACCTTACACACCAAAATGAGAATTGTAGTGATGGCGAACCCGATAAAATTTCTGAGAGTGGGATTATCAAACGGGCTTGTATGTTTTTTCGCCACAAGCTGATTTGAAAAAATACAAAAAATATCTCTGGCGGTTTTCTGGTATTTGCCTGAAAGTGGCCAAAAATAATTTTCCAAATCGAAAATGAAACCTTATTAAGGTTTCACCCTTTTCAGGAGTTGCCAAATGAAGGTCGTTATTTTCTTATACCGTCTGTCGGCGCTGAGTCTGACATGCTGAGCCGAAATCGCGTCGAAAAGGATCCGAAGAATGCGTTAAGTTCGTCATTCTCAGCATCAACAGAGAGTAATTATTTTTGTTTTGGTAATCCTGGAGTAAGCGTGCGAGTAATGATGCATTTCAATTACCGCCGTGTTTAACTGAGCTGCTTTTGCGTGATCAATACAGTATCCTGGCCGAAGGTATGACAGCTACAGTCAATCATCAGATGAGCGTTAACTACATTTTCGATCCAGGGTTATTAATTCAGTATAATTTCACACATTTATCACCTTAATTTATGTTCCATAATATACACCACCTAACCAGTTTTCTTAATAAGTGTTTTGCTGAAAAAGTGTTTAGATAATGGCCCATTATATTGAAACTTTGGTGGTTTGTAAGATTATTGACAATCTCGTTTTCAGTCCAACCGTCTTAAGATAAACCCATTTTGTTACGATAAGTGGTTAGGGTAGTTATTTTCACAAATTTAAAACCATTTATATAAAAAGTTTTACACCCCAAGAGTTAACAGAAGAATAACGAATTTCTGTTCATAACAATACATTTCTAACCACTTATCTTAACACCTTTTTGGAGAAAAATGTATCGCGATTTCCAAAGTTACGACACAAATAAGATACAAATTCGGCATTTGAAATGCCCTACTCAATTATCTTAACAACATTCAATAATCTTAACACTGATTTCAGCAGAACAGTTGATAAGATAACTAGTTAGGTGGTGTATGAATTTTTTTGTATTACCGCTGAAAACAAACACAAATAGTCCTTCGGGGAAAAAATAAACTGTCGGAAAGTGAAATAATTTGCGAGGTCGAGTTTAATTTTTCGGCATTCGATTTTGAAATGTTGAAACAAATTATTTCGGATCTAATTTATTCAACGGCTATCCGGTGGTTTTGAGATTAGCATTTCATACTTGAATATATACAGTTCCTCACGCATTCCAATTGCAAATTGAGATTGAACTTCTTTTTTAATCCGACTTCTAATTATGCTATTTCGTTTCATGAAATTTCGGTGAAAAGGATGGATATTTTTCTGGCTTTGTGATTAATTGCGTTACGTGCACCCCTAACCAGTTATCTTTACAAAGTTGAGTTATCTTAACACTGTTTTGGCCAAAACGTGTCGCGATTCCAAATTGTTTCACCAAACGCCCTACCCAATTATTTGAGCAAAATGCTATTATCTTAACACTTCTTGAGCAAAACAGTTGTTACGATAACTGCTTAGGTGATGTATGCGGAAAATTTGACTAATTTCTTGACGTATAATTTTATTTTTTCGCGGTTGTTCGTGAAATATTAATCATACATGTATATTTCGTGAAAAATATAGAATTTATATTTCGCGAAAGACACTTACGCTGTTTTATAGAAAAAATAATATTATTTTATTAACTCCCAGGGGGAAGTGTGTGTATATATACACACAACTTGTTTTTTGTCGATTTAAGGCATATGGAAACCCCGTAGGTCAAAACGAGTATTGCTGACCCCCTTCAACTTTTCGAAAAAATTACATTGACGGTATTTTTTTGCGTAGGTTGGAGATTTAAAACAGCTGTCTAGGGGGCCCTGGTGGCCCAAATCAATTTCTGAAGAGTCAGATCGACGTAGTTTGACGAGCTTTACAACTTGGCTTTACCAGTTTTTTTGAATTATTGCGAATTATTGTGATTTTCTTAAGTGTGTGTATATATACACACATTTTACCCTTACGGGTTCCCAAAAACTCCTTCCCCCTGAGAGTTTTAATGAGAAGGCTTTTTTTATTTTAGCTGAAAAATCAGAATTTACAACTCTGGTTGAGCTTTTTGAGTCGGAATCACAGAACGTTGTCAATTTAGCGGATAATGAGAACCAGGTTTGTTAAATTTGATCCAAAAAACAATTTTACAAAACTTTTGGATTAAGAACAGGTCTCATTTTGGCACTTGTCAAATTCAGTATGGAATGCGCTAACCACTCCTTTAACTACGTATAATGCACGTCTTCTGACATTCCGTAACAAGGTTTTAAAAAAATATTTTTTTTATATATCTGTCGACCCAGTCGTCTAAATTCAATACGAAAATATCAAAAAATGAGGCGGGGATTTTGTTTTTAGTTGTAGTAGAATCACCTGAAAAATTTTACACAAGTGTAATATACCACCCTCACGGTATTTAGACATTTTGGCAAAGAAACGATTAGTCAACACTTTTTGGAATAGAAAATTTTCTGTCAAGTATCGAAAAAAGGCGATTTTTGGACACCCCCGAGAAAGTTGAAGGGTAGCCGATGATGCTTTGGGACTAAACTGGTTACATACAAGTTACATACGGTATGTTACATATCATATGTAACCAGTTTAGTCCCAAATCATTATCGGCTAGTCCCGCCTGCCCTTCAACATTCTGGGGGAGGGGATGTCCAGAAACATGATATACTTCCTGCGTAGTTATCTGGCCAGCACTTATCAGACCGAAATTTTGAATAATGATTTCTTAGGAACCCCTATGTTTATATGCTAAACACTACGCAGTTATCGATCCAATATGACGTAACAAAGTGTTTTTGAACAAATATGTCGGCCAGATGACTGCGGAGGGGTGTATTTTACATGTCATGTATCGGAATTGATTCATAGCAAGCCATAAGTAATATATCATATGTAAAAAGGAATACGTAAAATGTTTTCTAAAATACACCGGGTGCGCAGTTATCGGGCGGGTTTCGCGACAAAAAACCTTAATCGGGCGCCCGATAACTGCTCAGGGCGGAAGCGGAATAAAGTAAAAATATGGAAAAAACCGCCCGATAACTGGACGCCCGATAACTGCGCACCCGGTGTGTACTTTTTCCTCGAAAAAGGTTGTCTTTTTGCGAGATGCCACGGTGCCTTGTTTGTCTTCTATAGCGAAATCAATTAAACTGCCGTTTAGGTTGAATATGAAATATCACAAAACCGGGAATTCAAATTGGGAATGATTTCGTATTTTGACGCATTGATGCCCATTTATTTACTCTACGAAAGTGAACTTTACGAAAAAACATCAAAACTTCCGCACGAATATTGCACAATTGTTCACCTTTTACGATTTTTGGTTAAGTTACCAGAATTTATGTCGCCCCTTCTGGCCGATGGCGAAACGGAGACGATTCTGATGCCTTTTATCAAAAATTTTATTACTTGGCTAGGGTAAGCGACGGAAAAAGAATTCAGTCTTTATACCCCCTGTGCCATTATTTTACTAAAGCACATCTAAAACAGTGTACGATTATAAATATCGGCGCAGTGTGTTACAAATAAAATTCAAATATTTTCTAAAAATATTTGAAGATTTTTTGTTTTTTTTTGCCGGATATTGAGGTTTTTTGCTCTCTAGCGCCAAAAATTGTCTTTTTCTCCTCATTTTTGTTTAATGAATCGGAAAAAATTTGGATTTATTGATAATACAATTTTAACCCTCAGTTTGATAACGCCAATGTATACCCCTAATTTACTCCAATCGTATTAGCAATTATTATAAATTAAAATTAACTAATTTTAGAGCAAAGGTGATCGAATTGAAAGTGACAGACTACTGGCAAGAATTTTACGAATCCCAATAAGCCGAATTATCACATTAAACTGTGTTTATAATTACATTGTAAAATACAATAAAATCGAAGACACAGCTGTGTTTATTCGTATTATTCAACGGTTCGGTTTCAACCGATCTTCACCATAGCCAAGGTTATTCGTATCCTAAAAAATATTGTTTTGATATTTGAATTTACCGCTAACAAATAGCCGGAGACGATCTAGTGTCCGCTTTTTTTTAGTTTATTGCTCGTGACTAACAAATACGCGCGTGTAACTGTCCGCATATTTTTGGCGGTTGCGCAAAAGGATGATTATTCGCCTAGAAAAGTCACAATGAAAGTCATTAATAGTATCCACTGGATACTAACCCGTAAGGACGTGTTAGCACAAATTTGCACGAGATCGTATGTTTGGACGAATTTTACCCCTTGGGAATTTTATTTACTACAATAAGAACCAGCTCATACAGATCGTCACGCAAATACGAATTTTTCTTTTGCTCCGAAAACCAATCCGTTGTGTGGCGCGCGCGAGGGCTCAAGAATCGCGAGCCAAGTTTCAAAAACCTCGGGCCTGAGGTTTCTGATATAATACCTCACGGATATTTGCCATAAATCCAAAAAAAGTCCATGTTTGGATTTTAGAGACAGAAATTTTAAACATGTGTGTTTTGTATTGAAGGCTTGTTTGATGCCATTAAAGCTTTTTTAATAGTTGTTGCAGTAAAAGGTTCGACATAACTTTGTAACGGAAAGTCTTCGTGGCCTCTAAACGGAATCAGTTTTAATAGTAATTACAGAGGGATGCCTTAATAAAAGCTGATTTCTTGTATTGAAATCTCTGCTTTACTTGGCTTTTTACATTTGTGTTACATTAGCTACGGAATTTACGAAATACATACTGTATGGGGACGCTCAGACTGCGAGGGTGACGCCATTATAGCGTTTTGAGGATCGTAGGAAATCATAGGAAAATTGCTCAAAGCCTCACACTCTGAGAGTCCGCATACGGTATTTCCTACCCTAGCTACATGAAAATCGGCTGCGTTATATCTAGATTGGCCATTAGCCGTATTCATTGTCAAATCGGACCCAACTATCTCTTCACTTTCTTCGTGCGTCATTATATAAACAGTTAATCATGTTAAACAATCTACACCACCTGCGCCGTTATTTTACCAGCATTAAATCGCAAAAAAAAACTGGTAACATAATGGTTCGTAGGGGCGTTTCCTAGGGGTTATTTTACAGCCCTGCTGCAACTGAATTTGAAACTTTTTTTTATATTTTACCCTACCATATCGCCCTTAACACTAAAATACTTACAGAAGTGCTCGAAAAATAATCGTTAGCAACCAACCAGCGATAACCATTAAAGCCGATATGCTCGAATAAAGCAACAGCCAGAGAAACTAAAATAAGTTTCAGTGAAAAATCTAAGCGTAGGCAAAATCTTCTTATTGTAACGATAAAAATAAGCGGTGTATTCATATAGAATACGTAAAATCTATGATATAAAGGTGGCGCCAAGTAAGGACCCCTAGGTTATGGTAGGAACGCAATTTAAGGGTAGGGTCCTTACTGTAGGGACGCCCCATGTTTCAGCGATTTTCGATTAAGCCCGGTTTACTATCATTTTTGGTCCATTCAGGGCGTTTAGTCTAAATTAGAAGTAATGGACCGCTAGGAGTTAAAAACCTGCAGAATGAAACATTCCGATACGCGCTTCTTCAAATAAAAAAATCCGAAAATTTCCGAGTTTCAAGTCACTGCTTCACTTTTATCTCACATTTATGTGTAGCGAGTTGTACGTAATATCAACACGCTCTTTGCAATACACTGGAAACCCGAGCCACATTTCCGCGAAAAATTGAAAAATTAGACGTAAATTAATAAAAAAGTATTTTCATGTAATAAATTGGTATGAAATTGAAACTAACTCTAATATAGTTGAAAATTTACTTAATAAAAGTTTCATATGATTTGTTTTGGCTTTGACTTATTTTGCTAACAAGTGAAGAAAGGTTTGTTTCCGACAATAACAGTCAACCCAAAATGTAAGAGTTATTTTATTAACCCTTGGTGACTAACCCTTGGTGATCCTGGGTCATTTTATATTTTAGCCCTGTTGTATGAATAATGTATAAAGAAAATACTAGGGCACCACGGTCTTTCGGATAAAGCGGTTTGCAAAAAAAAAAATTAAAAAAAAATTTTCCTTGACATTCACGTTTTTTGAGAGAAACATTTTTGTGGAATTTGGGAAGGCTTGGGAGTTAAAATTTCAATTTGCCGTAATGTAGTGTTTTGTTCACTGGATCAAGCTCTATAAGAAAATGACCAGACTCACCCTACTGAGTAATAATTGATAATATTTTCAGGTATGCCAAGAATACAGCTTACAATGACGATGAGCTGAATAGCCTGACAGATGTCCAGCCCATTATCGTATGCAAACTATAATCAATGAAGAACTATTTTTTTGTGAATAGTTCAAAAACACGATTTTAATTGTTAGATCAACTATCATACATTTTAAACATTTAATTAACATTAAATTTTGAACTGGAGCCCTCCCACTTGAGCAAGTTTAGTAAATTGAAGAAAATTTTTGTTTGATATACACCGCCTGAGGGTTTATCAGGCCCCCATTTATCAGGTCACTTTGCCCGCTCGTGCGCTTACCAGGCCACTTTTTTCTAATGAGTTTTTCGCCTGTTCCGCCCACGCACTGAGGGTTTATCAGGCCTGTTAGTTTATACTCGCGAAGCGGTAAGTTCAACATGGCGTTTTTTTGGCCCGGTTACATGTCCGCGATAACCCCGTTCCTATGTATGCATATGACTGATTTTATTTTGAATCTCAATATTTTTTCATTTTCTTTTATTTCCGGAAAATCACGAATAAAGTGAAAACCAGAAAAACCGGAAATCGAAAAACGCAACCGGGTTAAAACAACTGCCATGTTAAACTTACCCGGATTCCCTTTTTGAATCTCGAAAATTAGTATTCTGGAAGGTCATATCATATGAGCAGTGTTGGAAACGTTGGCCAACGCTCCAAATTTCCCCAACGCCCAACGCAAGCGTTGGCCAACGCTCGGATTTTCCCCAACGCCCAACGCGTTGGGAATAAAATCTAACCAACGTCAAGAAGCATTTTGCCGTACAACTCTACATGATAAAATATATCTTATGACTCATATGCCACCAAAAAAGAGAAACGAAAATCACATTAAAATATCTCATTAAAAATATCACATTAAAAATTCTTCCTGATCTTCCCAAGCCAACCGTGCCAAGCATTGCACGCCTCTTACGTGTTACCGAATACGTTAAATAATTTGGTGATGGTCAGTTTAACAATCAAAGCAAAATAACCGGCAGATTATTCACCGCAATTAGTTTGCACCTGACCGCCGCGGGCAACAAAAAAAAAGAGAAACCGGTCAGTTTTGGCGAAAAAAAAAGACAACTCGCCCTTGGCCTAGAGTTTGAGTCATCCGTAGGATTATTAATAAAAGTCGTCCGCAAGGGGGTTAACCATGTAGCCCTAAGGACATTTGGAAAACGTTTGAAGGGACCAATTAAATATTGCAAATTGCCTCATGTTTATTTGATCGGTAGGAAGGCATTATTTGTAAAAACTCAAGGAGAAATTCAATATTCACTTTTTTTATGTGTTTCGACATTTGTATGAACTTAAACTTTTATTCATAGACACGATTGTATCTGGCATAGTACTACAATCCGTAGTCTTAAATTAAGCGCTTTTAAGGAGGGGTCCGTCATGTTGTTTACAAACTTAACGTTTGGGAAAAACGCTTTTTTAGCACGTTATATTGAAACTTTTGAACAATTTTCTCTCTGTATCAATAAAACACCGCTTCCGGCATCTAATGGAAATATTTTTGATGACATAGTTCACAGCACCGATCGCGTATTGGGTCTTGAACTTGACAAAAACTGATTTTCTTGTTGAGTTTGTACACAACATTACGGACCCCTCCTTAACACAAGATGTAACGCGGGAAAAGTCCTTTGTCGTGATTAAGTATACAGTCCCTAATACAATAAGGGACGCTCCCATTACGGACGTTTTTTCAAGAGTTGAAATCGTCCCTTATGGGATTAGGGACTTAGTTTATTGTTACGCTTCACAGTTGATGTGATAACGAGTTGACACTTTCTTTTCCCATTTTTTGTCAAAAACTGTCAACTCGTTCGAAACTGTCATTTCGTTCCGTCACTTTTGTCCATTTTTTCTCTATTTTTGCCAATTTTTGGCCAAAAGCTCCCAAAAAGTGTCACTTCTTTCCGAACTGTCAACTTGTTACGTTTAANGCAAGGGGGTTAACCATGTAGCCCTGAGGACATTTGGAAAACGTTTGAAGGGACCAATTAAATATTGCAAATTGCCTCATGTTTATTTGATCGGTAGGAAGGCATTATTTGTAAAAACTCAAGGAGAAATTCAATATTCACTTTTTTTTATGTGTTTCGACATTTGTATGAACTTAAACTTTTATTTACAGACACGATTGTATCTGGCATAGTACTACAATCCGTAGTCTTAAATTAACTCCCAGGGGGAAGTGCGTGTAAATAGACACGCAACTGGGTTTTTTCGTCGATTTAAGGCATATGGAGGCCCCGTAGGGCAAAACGGGTATTGGTGACCCCCCTCAACCTTTCGAAAAAATTCGATTGACGGTGTTATTTTTTGCGTAGGTTGGAGATTTCAAACAGCTCTCTAGGGGGCCCTGGTGGTCCAAATCAATTACTGAATAGTCAGATCGACGTAGTTTGACGAGCTCTACAACTTGGCTTTACCAGTTTTTTTGAATTATTGCGAATTAATGTGAATCTTTTAAGTGCGTGTTTATTTACACGCATTTTCCCTTTACGGGTTCCCAAAAACTCCTTCCCCCTGAGAGTTAAGGAAAAAAACTGGCAACACAGAACAGCGCTTTTAACACAAGATGTAACGCGGGAAAAGTCCTTTGTCGCGATTAAGTATACAGTCCCTAATACAATAAGGGACGCTCCCATTACGGACGTTTTTTCAAGAGTTGAAATCGTCCCTTATGGGATTAGGGACTTAGTTTATGGTTACGCTTTACAGTTGATGTGATAACGAGTTGACACTTTCTTTTCCCATTTTTTGTCAAAAACTGTCAAATCGTTCGAAACTGTCACTTCGTTCCGTCACTTTTGTCCATTTTTTCCCTATTTTTGCCAATTTTTGGCCAAAAAGTTCCCAAAAAGTGTCACTTCGTTCCGAACTGTCAACTTGTTACGTTTAAACTCGTTAGCACACCAATTGTATTTCGCTTCTTATTTTATGGCTCTATGTTGAGTTTTAATCTCATCTCAGTTAATGAATTTTATATCACAATTAGTTTTTTCATAAATACAAGACTGGAATTTCTTCCAGTTAACTTGTTTGAGGGTTAGCACACAATTTCATAAGTGAGACAATATAACACAAACTAAACTATGCAAGAAATATTTTCGGAAATGAGTTTTGGTTGAACTGCAAACCCGTTTTTGTTTACATTTTTTCTGGTTTTCTCACGGATTCGAATTGTAAAAGCACTTCTTAGGATGTGCGCGATCGTTTGTAAGTTAAAAGTTTGGAATTTTACGAGGTCTGCAGAATTAATCATGTTGTACATTATAAGTTTTCCGTATATCAAAGCACACAATTAATAGGCCATGAAGAGCTTACTACGGATTGATATGGTCGANGGCAAAATGGGTATTGTTGACCCCCCCTCAACTTTTCGAGAAAATTCGATTGACGGTGTTATTTTTTGCGTGATTGGAGATTTCAAACAGCTCTCTAGTGGGTCCTGGTGGCCCAAATCAATTTCTGAATAGTCAGATCGACGTAGTTTGACGAGCTCTACAACTTGGCTTAACCAGTTTTTTGAATTATTGCGCATTATTGTGAATTTTTTTAAGTGCGTGTTTATTTACACGCATTTTCCCCCTACGGGTTCCCAAAAACTACTTCCCCCTGAGAGTTAAAACTAAAGTACAGGGGTCTCATATTAAGTGACACAAAATTAAGGCACAGAATTCAAATTACGGGACACGCTTAGCGAAAAAACTCAAATTAAGGGATAAAATTTAACTTATCTCGAATGAAAAAACACGAAATTCAAAAAAAAATGCTAGAATAAGGTTTGCGCGGTGTTCACGATCAACCGAAATTATAAATTCAATACACACACCCCATAAACAATTATCTTAACACAAGTTATCTAAACAAAGTTGGATTATCTTAACACTTTTTGGACAAAACGTATTGCGATTTTTAACTATTTTAGTATTAACGTTAACTGCTGTGCGCCCGTCTCATAAAATATGTACAAATTGAAGAACATGTTAAAAACAGTCTAAAATAACATTTTAAAAACAATCTCAAATAATAAGGTTATTCCGAGCTGAAAATGAACCAGTTAGATTCGTAATGAATCAGGGCTTGGCAAAGCCAGGTGTTTTCATTGGCTTGGCTTGGATTTTTGCTCTTTTTGAAAATTTTGCCTTGGCTTTTTACCCTCTCGAAAAATTTTGGCTCGGCTTGGCTTTTTAAATTCTCAAAAAAAATTTGGCTTACTTAGATTTTTGGGAATTTTGGCTTGGCTTTTTCCCCTCTCGAAAAATTTTGGCTTGGTTTTTTAAATTCTCAAAAAAAATGGGCTTGGCTTTTTAAATTTTCAAAAAAAAAATTGGCTTGGCTTTTAAAATTCTCAAAAAAAAATGGTTTGGCTTGGCTTCGTGCCGAGCCCTGCAATGAATAGAGATTCCCATTTCATTGAGAATCTATCTGGTTCATTTTCAGCTTGGAATTATTTTAATCACGAACACCAATCTTAGTTTGGCTTTTCAATTCTAGAATTTAAAAACAGGTTGCGCCGCATGAATTTTGCTACTGATTTTGAGAAAGTAGCCAGAAATATTATTTATTCTCTATTCATATCTATTATATGACATTTTAAATTTGTTGGGGTTAAACAAAATTTTGCAAAACAATAAGTATTTTAATTAATCGGCAACTTACCACCGGCTCCGCTTTGGGATTTATTATACTGTTTGCGCATTTTAATGAAACCTTGTCCGAGAAAATTTTATTCATGATCCATAAAAAAAAATAAATGGTTTAGTCAATAAGAAAAGATAAAGCAAAAGACAAAGTATACTTTTCTGGCTATTCAACCCGCGGTAGCTTCTCGCCTTATATATTTAGTTCAGAATGGGGTTGTAAAATAACTTGAATAATAAATGCCTCGCGCCAGGTGCTTTTCCAAGTAATTTTAATTTCAAGTAAGACCAGTGTTACGGGATTTGAAAGAGAAAAGAAATGAAGATTTATTAGAAAAAAACAAAAACAAATATAGTCATTAAGAATAGCTAGTAACGTTGGCCAGATTCATTAGGTAAACGCGTTGGGTTGAGAACTTATTAAAATAAAACCACAAGATTCTGCACAATAAACGTGTTTTTTATTATTATTATATGTTAAAATTATATCATTATTATATTATTATTCCATTGTTTGCTTGACTTCCATAATGGAATAATTGCATTTATTTAATGCCTTTATAACATCAATTTGCGTCAACGTAGGCTAAAAAAAATGATTTGTCGGCGGCTGATTGGCGTTTACAGTTTGCGGATCAAATTTTGGACCAAATCGGGCTATTTTATTGGATATCCTGACGAAGGGTGAAAATTCATAAACCTACTTTGACGCAAATTGAAGTTAAAAACGCGTTATGATATTTCGGCATTACGACATTTTCAAAGAATTTGCGACTAACAAATTACACCACCTGCGCTGTTATGTTACCACAAGAAAACCGAAAAAAATGGTAACATAACGGAATTTTGGTAACATAATGGGTTAGGGCGTAGGCGGAAATGCTGAAAACAAAAATTAGTTTTGTAAATTAGGGGGGTTTTGGTAACATAATGGAATTTAGGGTTTTCTGGTAACATAATGGAATTTAGCCTTTTTTTTTCTAGATCTCAGAATGTCGCAATTTAATATTTGTCTCAGTTTCATTCTTTCGTCGTTTAACGGCTGGCCTTTCCAAGCGCAATTTAGCCGANCGCTAGTGCACCGTTGATTTTTTGACAGTTTTGTAAAAATAAGAGAGAAAAAAAAATGCGCGTGAAAAATATTAATTGCAAAAAACCTCTTTTTAGAGGTTTCCTAGGTTCAATCAATGACTAATTACTTTTTATTGCGTATATATTTTTTGTATTTTTGTTTGCTCTCCGAGTTTGTAATCGATTATTCTATGTTGGTTTTCAATGTTAAGTCATTTAACAAAGCCGAACAACTCGAAAATTGCGTTTTTTCACCAAGGGCCGGACAAACGTCCGGGGGTCGTGCTTGGGGGTTAATGATCTGAATTCAATAAAGACAAGTTTCACAAGAGAAATATTATATTATTATTATATTATTTTTATTATATTATTATTATTTTTAAGTTGCTCAAAAAGTATCGACTCAATTTAAATCATAATGATCAATTTGAATATTGTGTACATTGGGTAGAGCGGTTGAAAGAATAATAAGAAATAGTTGTACGTTTTGATTCAAAAAGTGGTACCTTACCTTGACAGTTAAGGTAGCCAGTGGTAAGATAGACCAACTTTCTTAATATAATCGTTTAAGGTGTATTAACCTGTACATAAAAGTCCATTTAACTAATAATTAAAGATTAATTGATCATGATTATTTTTAGAAAGATAAGATTTCTACCGAAGCTGAATAACGCGTTCAATTTTCCATTATTCGGCGTAACTGAGTACCGGAATAGTACCCTTCCAATTAACATTTTCAAGATATTCTTTGAGGGTTAACAACAAGACAAAATATCTCAAAACTGGTTCGTAGATGTCAAATGATAAGCAGCCTCAACAATTCTTTCTTTTTTATAATGCATACTTTCGCTGTTTTTCTTCAACCTATTGGTTTTAACGGCAAACGGCTCAATGAGTAATCGTTAAATAATGTTATATTTGTTAATTTTTCTTCCAAAAGTGCAAATTAATTGCGCACGTTGTGTATTACAAAAAATATGTTGTGGCGTGGAGCTAAGACAGTTGCAAAGATGCCACAATAGCGTTGAAAATCATATCAAGATTACTCAAAGCTTGACAGTCTGAGCTCCAACACACGGTATAAAAAAGCTCGAGAAAAAATAATTTGTTGTATTTCCGCATCCGGTGGTCAGATCAGGGGTTGGCATAAGTCAGAAAAAATGAGCTGTGATGGGCTGTCCTATCGGGTTCGGAAAAAAAACCGAGCTGCGCTCGGCTGTGCTCTCAAGCTAAAACATAAAAATGAACTGCGCCCGGCTGTGCTGGGCTGTGTTCTCGGGATTAGAAAAAAATTGAGCTGTGCTCGGCTGTGCTCTCAAGCTCAAGCATAAAAAATTTTATGAGCTATGCTCGCCTCGGCTGCCCAGTTCACTCGAACTGGGAAGGCCGGCTGGCTGTTGCTGAGCCCTGGGTGCGATGCCATAATATAATTATGGAATGAGCGGCATAATGTACTCATTTCATACAGAGGCACGATGAACGGCCTTGTTAGCTAGATAACGGCGCACCCCGGATTATTTTTTCTCATGATGAGTGCGTCAAGTACACATTCATGTGTACGTCAACGAGTGAATTTAACGTACCAAGTCGATAACTGTAGTCATTTAAAGGTCCAAAACTAAGTAGTGACCTGATGCAAATTATAAATTCATTTCCAACTGAAAAAAAAAATAAACGTGAGCTATCATTAATCAAGAGAGAAAATTAGATTAGTATAATCTAAAAGTATATGGTGAACTTTAAACCAAACGTTTTAATTAGTATAGGTTCTGTGTGTCGGCACCGCGTTTTTTCGGATAATACTTTTTTCCGGAGAGTACGTGTACCTGCGCCATTATGGTTCACCCCGGTATCTTTGATCCTTCGTCCCGTTTCTTTGATAATTTGTTTTTCCAGATAAATATCCTCATACTATGTGAGTCATATGAGTCATATATAAAGTGTTGCGCGGTTATCTTTCAATTTTTCGTTATCTCTTGTTTTTTCGTTCTCTCATAACTGGATTCGAAAGATAACGGCGCTGGAAGTTATTTGTCATACATGACGTCCTTAAAGAAAGAGTGGGGTACTTTCGCGACCATTTATAAGTGCGACCATTTATAAGTGCGACCATTTATTAAGTGCGTTTTGGGTGAGGTTTCGCGACCACATGGTCGCCAAAGGGTGTTTCGGGGGAAGTTTCGCGACCATGTGGTCGCGAAACCATCTTTTTAACAACTATTCGCGACCAAATGGTGTGGTCGCGAAAGTACCCTTCACCCTTAAAGAAGGGCCTCTCTAATAAGGGTCGCCTTCGCCAAATAAGAGTCATTATTGGAAACACGAAACCGACCCTTATTTGGCGACTCCGGTGATTTCGCTCATCTGAGGTTATAAGTTACCACTCGACATATACAGTTACAGTCACCGCTGTTATTGTTTCAAAGTAAATTAATCCTATTCATTGCGGCCCCGAAATTTACAATGTTCGGGAATTTTAAATGATTCTCAAACAAAACAAGAAAGTATATAATTATCGGTCCTAATTAGGGCTCGTTTTAAATTTTTGCTTAGTTCGAAAAAAGTACCAAACGTTAATAATTCGTTGACAAAGAATGCATTTAGACATATTTTCAGCGATCACCCACGTGAACTTTACCGCAAAATGTCAAAATCGATCTATAAATTTGATTTTATTAAGCGACTCTTATTTGGATCAATAATTTTTTTGATAAAACACGACCCTTATTCGGTGCCTCCAACCCATCATGAGAATGTCCCTTCTTTGAGAGGCGTTTGTATGGCGGCCCGTATACGTATTTACAAACAGTAAAAGACCTACAAAAGGGCCCTTCAAATAAAGGACGCTCAAATAAGGGTCAATTTGTTATAAGATGAATATTATTCTTATTTTTATCCGAAGAAAAAAAAGTTGCTGTTTCTTATTCTGAAAAAAAAAATAGTCCGAGAGAAGAAAAAAAGTGAAAAAAGAAGGTCGTGGGGGGAAAAACTCGAGAGAAGAAAAAAAATAGAATAATAAAAAAATGCCCGTCAGATAAAATCCTTATCTGACGTTTCACCTCAGATAAGAATATATTGTTCAAAATAAGGACCGCAGATTTTAACATTGTTTTTCATACGTAATTTTTTCCTTTATTTTGATTCTCTTACGGATATGTTTTTGGTTTCATTAAACTCATCAGAAAAATTGATTAGATAAAGTAACAGCTTTAAAATTGATTAGATAAAGTAACAGCTTTAAAATTACGTGAACTACGCAATCCTACGATTGTTCTATTCTAGTATTCCTGAGTCGCTAAATAAGGGGTCGGTTCGCCATATAAGGGTCTCTTTTTTCAAAACACGAAAACAACCCTTATTTGGCAACCTCTTCTAAATGTTTCCAAATTAACGAACCGTTTCACTGTGAGAACTAGTAGACTTCGCCCAGATCAACATTTCATGGCTGTGACGATCTGGTCTCAAAACGCAAAACATGATGACGAAAAAAAAAATCGAAAAAATCTCGAAAAAATCTGAACTAAATTTAACCGCCGAAAAAAAAATGAACAACGAACTAAGGAGCCAGTTATAGCGCAGAAAAAATCCGCCTGGAGTTTTGAATAATTAAACATCTATTGGAAATCATCTATCGAATCTCTTGGTTAAACAATCATGACGGATATTTAACCGTAGGAAATGGCATTTTATACAAACAATAACTTGAACTTGAGAAAAATGTTTATTTTTTATGATTATTAATCCAGTTCTCGCATTTATCGTGCCGAATTGTAGCCGCCGTTTGTGCTACAATCGTATCGTTTGGCGATCACTTTTGTAGAATAAGCAGATGTTGAATGCACTTTAATTTTAATGAGTAATTCTAGTTAACCTGCTAGAACCACTACCCACTTACTCTTGACTAATAAGGGACTGACTCGAATGGTATAAAGACGAACCGGTCGAAAAACCGGTCGATTTCTGTGTCCAATTCGCATTTATTTATAGCTGCCTTTAGCCTTATCCACTCTCGCCCTTTTCAACATTTATCTAATTCCACTTTCACCCAGAAATGGAAATGTCAATAACAAAATCACACTCATAATCACAATCACAATCACACGTGTTATTCGTTTTTTTGTGATTTTAGTCGGTTTTTGCCAATCATACGTGATTTTTAGGTTATTGTGATTGAAACTTTTGTGATTTTGTAATAAGCAGTTACAGCGGGCCTGTAACTGAATTGCAAGCCACGCCTATTGGCTCATGATTTTTTATAGGCGCCTCCTATTGGCTAGCGTCCTTTAGCCCCGCAAATGACTCACCGCGTGGCTTGTAATTTCGTTATTTCTGTGAATTTGTGAGCGTGATTGGATCCCCGAAAACCATACGTTTTTTTTCATTCTTGTTTTCATCTTTTTCACACTTTTCCACTTTCCAAACTTCCACTTTTTAAACTTCCACTTTTCAAATCTTCACTTTTCCAACTTCCACTTTTCAAAATTCCACTTTTAAAACTTCCACTTTTCTAACTTCCACTTCTCAAACTTCCACTTTTCAAACTTCCACTTTTCAAACTTCCACTTTTCAAACTTCCACTTTTCAAACTTCCAATTTTCAAACCTTCACTTTTCCAACTTCCGCTTTTCAAAATTCCACTTTCCAAACCTCCACTTTTTAAACTTCCACTTTTCAAACTTACACTTCTCAAACTTCCACTTTTCAAACTTCCAATTTTCAAACCTCCACTTTTCAAAGTTCCACTTTTCAAACCTCCAATTTTCAAAGTTCCACTTTTCAAACTTCCACATTTCCAAAAAAATTTTTTTACTTTTTTTTCATTTTGATTGAATTTAATTTCTCCACTTTTGCCTTTTTAAAAGTTTATCTTTCTCCACCGGTTTCAACTTTTGCCCTCGAAAGTTTTGAAACGTCAAGATGATGTGATGTGTCAATTGATTCCGTGTTTAATCTCAGCTGGCGAACTCGGTAGGATACTGATCGACTGGATAATCGACAAAATGGAGTCACGAGCTAATCGCAATAAATTCCGGCGTAATTTTGGTGCTATCTATTTAACTTTGCGCTCGATTCGTGCACGAGTTCATTGGGATACGAAAATAAACTGACGCCATTTTTTTTTTGATAATTGATCGTATCATTTATTATGACATATAGTCTCAGAACACCACTGTGGGTTAAATTATCAAATTGTTTATTTTGTTAAATTTTATTGATAAAACTTGAAAACTGAAAAGGGTGAAGCCTGGAAAGGGTTTCAATTTTGGTGAAAAATGCAGTTTGAGTCGTTATTCAACATTTGCTTGAAAAAATCCCAAAAACAGGGCCTTTGAGTTGTCGGCCTTTTCTATTCTACTGCTGTGGGTCGTCAGTTTGTCACCGAGATAGACGCGGGTCGTAAAATAGATACGAGCCAGTACTGTTTTACACCTACAAGTGAAATTTACTCGGTGACACTTTTTTTTCCACACCAGTACTCAAAATCAGGTTGGGCTGGCATTTGCTATGGTAAACGAAATACGTTTTGGTCCAAAAAGTGTTAAAACCCAACTTTGTCAAAAACAAAATATTATGTTGA
>SCLG01000139.1:352297-370913 GCA_004367875.1 Oikopleura albicans
AATGACCTTCGATGCGTTTTTCATAATGATGAAGAGTGGAATTTAGACCGAAAAGACTGGCGCAAACAATTTAACAATCTTATTAAATTTGGTCCAATTGACCCGCAGACTATGTTTATCCAAGGTTAGAGCTGTTTCTTGTCAGTAGTGTTGAATCGCCCATATATTTATAAAAAATATATTAAGCCATACAGCTCACTTCTTATTAAATTCATAAAAAATTCATTAAAAAATTCATGTCTTGCCCGATGTGCTTAAAAAATTCATTAAAAAATTCATTAAAAAATTCATGTCTTGCCCGATGTGTCATGATGACACGTGTTGCGAGTGGCCTATTTTTGCGGCTTACGAAGAAAAACGGCTCGTATCTCGATAGATTTTTGACCCAAGGACTTATACCGAAGTTTCCATATATGGGCGAAACGACTGTACTTAAATTAATTTTATCACATTGAGTAATCTCCAAAAAGTGTTTAATGTAACATAACTCAATAAAGGTTGGTATCACGAAAGTTTGTGGCAGCATACACAGGATAACTTTGGAGAAGACTTTATCACACGATTTATTCGATTTGCACAGGAAAGGCAGGTTTTTAAATCGATCAAATTGAATTGTCTTACTTAAATGGATGTTAAGTTAACTATGTAGTGCGTAGGCGGCAAAGTCCGAAAAAAGGGGTTTAACTGAATTTAAATAATCTTGTATTATTGATACCCCAAAGTGAAAATTATATTATTGTATAAACTATTGGCCTTACTATGACGACTGTACGCTGTAGGGTTTAGTACAAAATTTGAATTTGTGAAAAAATCAAGAGCTCTTAAGTGATTTGCTGCCTATTTTTGATGCCTATTTTTCTCTATCTTTCAGACAAACTTTAAATAAACCTGCCAAAAGTCATATTGGAGTGCTTACATTTTCACATGGTGGTAATGGGGATCCACTTGCTGTCACGAATAACGCTACTTTCTACGATGACGTTTTTAGTCGACCAATTTTTCAACCATGTCCCGGAACCTGGCAAGAGTGGGGCGAGTGGTCCAACTGTGACCGCTCATGCGCAGACGGCGTAAGGGTTAGAGAACGAGATTGCAGCGCCGGATCGGCCGGATTATGCGACGGATCGGAGCGTGATATGGAAGTATGCAATGACGACGTTTGTTATGATTGGACGGTCAAAGGGTGGACTGACTGGGCCACTTGGTCTGAATGCTCAAAATCCTGCGGCCAGGGTGTGAAAGAACGACGAAGAGTCTGCAAAAATCTTGATAATAACTGTGATGAGGACGCACTAGATTAGGGCTCATTCATAGTGGTATAATCAGAGTACCGTACGTCAACAATGAAATTGAACAAGTTGAAGCTAGTAAAACCCAAAATGTTATACTTGCTCGATTGACTAATATGCAGCATCAAGACATCAAAGTAATAACGACCGTGTTTCATCAAAATGAACCAGTTAGATTTTTTAGATTGATTTTATTTGCTGTCAATAAACTTCTCAGAACAATCGCTTGCATGTTATTATCTTCGAGATTTCAAAAATTTATTGAGAATCTAACTGGTTCATTTTGATAAAACACGGCAGTTTCCATTTTTAGTCAAAAATATCTATTTGAATGAATTAGGCAGTTCGTTATAATAAAATTTGTTCAATTTCTTTATGCACCCATCATCATACTATTATCGAATATTGAGGGGCAGTTTACACTCCACATTAATTTTAATTGAGCGCTAAAACAGATTATGAAATGTCATCATGCAATGATCATGTTTGCCCGACCAACAGTTGTGCAAAAGAGTTACGCATAAATGTACCCGAGACGTTTCACACTGAGAGTTTTTTCCCGTACGAAGGCTTGTACCACCGCACAGAAGAAAATGATGTGTCTGCTCGGCCAAGGAATTGTTTATAAAATAAGTAATTTAATTTTTCTGCCATTATCAAATTTTTACACTTAATACTTTAGAAGTCACATATATGATGCATTTTAACCCTGAAATAGTGAAAAAAAAAATTGAAAAAGTAATCAAGTTATGGCGCTAGAGAGCATTTTGTCCGCCCGAAATCTATAGTAGATATAGTTAGGAAAAATCCTCGGATATCCGATGTTTTAATTTATGTAAACAAATTGAGATTTGTCAAATTTCATCGTGATATTGAATTAAAATACGATGATAACAAATCTGCTTGGATTGTGCGAGATAATTCTATTGGTAACGGGAGTAATTTAAAAAACCATACAAGTTTTTAGAATTTTGTCGCATACAGACTCTTTCGGGGCTTTTTTAGCTACTCTCCTTTGTTCGTAACCGATTATTTTAACACGTGAGCTCCCGTTTTTAATCTCCTGTTGCGCTCCTGATAGTTCCATATAGCAATGATGCTCAAAACCAAAGGGTCAAGCGGTGTCTAGTTACTCCAATAAGTATGTAAGACCAAAATGATGAGCTGAGGTTTATATATTTGTCGGAATTACTAGATAGGGTAAATTTTGCGTATAATAAGAGGCATACAAGTATTAGAACCGGTAACAGTAGCTCAATTTGCGGTAAATCGGAATTAAATCTCCAAAAAATCGTGATAAGCATATCAGTGAAACACAAAAACCCGATCAGAGATAACTCTTATCGATTTCGTACTATTAGCGAAATGAATGAACATAGTTTCGTATGGTACTGTCGGGAGCGCAAGAGTTAAGAAATAAAAGCCTTTTGAAAATTATCAGAAAAATTCCTCCCGACGATAAAATGATCCTGATCTCATTTACGGATGCAATGTGTCCCGAACATATTTCTCAATCGGATTGGAATTATATAGATTTCGACATCGACATTTTTCTCGACGGCAGCTCAACACCAGCCGTTAGTTTTGATGTGGCCTTAGAAGGAGGTGATTATGCCGCTGGCAATTCTGATTATTCACAAACTATGCAGCCATCGTTTGGCCCTTGGTCAGACTGGACATCTTGTTTTCCCGATTGTGGCGCAAATTCTAGTCGAAAAAGAATTCGATCATGCGATGTGGATATATGTATCGGTATCAAAGAAGAATTGGAGGCATGCGCTAACTCGGGTGGTGGTTTTAAATTTGTTTCTAAAACCCGGAAAATATTTTTAAAAAGAGTGAAAAAAACTGTAAGATTCTTCCAGAACAAGCTCTAATCAGGAAGCTCCAAGCAATGGGGCGGCCCATTGGGGCCCACGGTTTGAGCTAAAATCAATACTAGAAGTTCTTAGAAAAAAATCTATAGACCTACGGTGTTTCAAACATCAAAAGTTGCCAATTTTCATAGAAATGAATACGTATCGAGGGAAGAATTCCATCGCTTTCAAGGCCTCCAGTTCTAGAAAATTGATTTTATCTCAAAAAACCTGTTCCTGCCAATTTTGACACCTAGACTAAAAGGCACGGAGTTCACCTAAGAGTTAAGGGTAGGAATTTTTCGTAATGACATTATTAGCTCCGTGGAAGATGCTGAATCAGATGCGCAAAATTTCAAAGTGATCTGACGACCCCAATTTCAACCGCGGGCACCTTACATTTTTGCGGACCTTACATTTTTGCGGACGAAAGTTTTGCCACAAAATTCTAAATCTTATGGATATTTTATTGATTTCCATTATTAACCTTAACNTTTTTTTTGTCTTATAAATGTTAATTATTATTAAACCACTCTGTAGCCAGCATGCACAACAGATCGTCACGAGTGCATTTCTGACGCAAATGGCGTTAAATGGCGCCCACTAGTGTTGCAGTGGCGTGAAAATGGTGGCTTCGATAGAGCGTTCTTTGATTGTATATGGAACTCTCAGGATACTCCGTGCGCCGTTGGCGCCGATCCTCCGCTCGATGGCGCTGATTATGCAAATTTTAATAACTTCGAGCAATATCAAATTGATGGAAATTACCATATGAAGATGTTATGGGATTTTGGCGAGTCGTTTGAATGGAAACAAGTGGAAACCGTTTTTGAAAGAAATAAAGAACAAACAGTTTCGGATGCCGTTGGGACCAATCACAAGGTTAGAATTTATCGTATTTTTGTAAAAATCTCAGATTTTTTTGAAACCGACATTTATGACGCATTTCGACAAAAAGACTACGATACAGTATCCTCCATACAGTATGGACCATACTCAAATAATATTTTTGGCGATAGAGAGCATTTTTGAAGTTACACTTTGATCCTCTTTGATCCTAAAAAGCTCTCTAGCGATAAAACTTGTCTTCTGTTTCATGTTTTCATTTCACCATCGCAATCTATGGATCATAGTGCATAAGGTGTGTCAGTTACAGAAAGTAGTAATTTCATTGTGTGAAAAGGTTGCTAGTTGTCCAAATTGGAAAATAACGCTGTTCCATACTAAAGTTTCGATTTATTAAGGGCCATACCGACATGATGTTCCAAGGTTTGTCGCTAGCGAAAAATTCCCAGCGAACACACATGCAAATGTTTGATGGAAGTACAAATCAACCTCAAACGTACGTATAAACTGTAGATTTTCGGTCTTATAAGCCATCGTAAAAAAATTTCAAAAAAAATAACAATTTTATTATATTGTGAAAAAATTAACAGTAGCGGTTTTTCTCATCTTTAATCGTTGCTATAAAGCGCGCATTGGGATGAAACCATGACGAAATGCAGTTCAAACAGCGGTGATTGGCGAACGTTCGCCGTTATGATTTGGGATCATGGCCAGGGTTTCCAAAATTAATAAATAATTTGTGTTCTGTCTGCAGTATGTGGTAACATAAGGGGTGTAGGGCTTGTTACCGGCTGTAAAACACTGTTTTGTGACACTAAGTGGAACTATTTTTGTAATTTTGAAAATGTTTTGAACACAATTAGAGAATAAATATCTCCTAATATCAAAATAAGACAAAAAGTGGTATATTAAACCTCTTAACCTTCAAACACATATGACGGAGGTTTCTCCGTCCGGGCATAAAAAATTCATTTTTTATGGTATTTCATTCTATTAAATGTAACGGCAGTGAAAACTAACATAGATTAATCGATTACAAAGTCGGAAACAGATAAAAATAGAGAAAATATTTCCGTAAAGATTATTAATTAGTCATTCATTGGAGCTAAGAAACCTCAAAATAGAGGTTATTTGNAATATAAAATGAGTGCTCCAAGTATAAGGGATTACCAGGAAAATTTTAACGTCATATTTTCTACTTGATATATATACAAAAAAGAAAGGAAAAAATATAAGAAATCGAATGGTGTTAATTTCATATTTCTGCGATATGCAGATAACGTTTTATGATTTTTTTAACTTTAGAATTATTATTGTTTTTTTTTTCGTAAAAACGATCTTCCAATTATTTTTTTTTCAATTTTTTTACGTCAATAAGCTTGAAATATTTTTGTCATTTTAATAGATGTATAAAAACGAAAAAAAATTTTTTTGTCAGTTCGTGTAAAAAATGCAGATTTCTCTCATCAAGCGCCTTAAGACTTTGAAGCGTAATTTGGGAATTACTGACAGATTTTTTTTCGGAATAAAGTAAAAGTGAGCAAGCTGACCAATTATCTTTCATCTAAAACATCAAACGTAATTGTTTTCATATGTTTCATTTTTTAAACGTTCACTTTAGTATTATGCCTTAAGTAGAAAAGTGGCCAAGTGACACGCCAAGTAAGGGTAGGTTTCGAAAAATACGAAATCTACCGTTACCAAACCATTCCGAGTATTCCCGAAAAAAAATTCAAACCCTGAGCAACGATACCATTATGATATGGCTCAATGGTTCTCAACTTGGCTATCAAACGAGGATGCAGCGGACGCTCCCTTTGACGGATTCCAGGGTCTTTTAGGCAGTGGCGAATCAATCACTGACGGCACTGCGTGTATGTCCACTCAGCGACATTTTGAGATGGCACGCCGAGGGCACAACAATAATTTCATTGGGCTTTATATCGAAGATGCAACGTGCCCAAGATTAGGTTTCTCAAACTATTGTGAGCTCAACCCTCACTTCGAACATTGTTCTTCATGCCTTATATACGCCACATCTGCCCTTATTTGGACATCACTTATTCGGACAAAATTTCCGATGGTGCAGTCATTTGGACATTTTTTTGGTCAAAAAATTATGATGGGATTCGCCCTTTTTTGAGTTTTCTCTTTCATTTTTTTTTTTTGATAGATTTATATAACATAAGACAAATAATTTTGAAATATTCTAGAGCCTCACCCGATCGTGCAGTTATTACGACAAAAATGTTCATATTTTGACACACGGAAATTTAAAACGTTCTAGGACCCGCCCGATTGTGCTGTTATTTGGACAAAAAATCCTCTTTTTTACCTACACAAACATTTTAACCCTTCTAGAGCGTGCTCTTATTTAGACACTTTTTGACTGGCGAACTGTCCAAATAAGTGCACATGTGGTGTATTGTCTGTAGGGTTTCTAAATAACTACCTACCTGCTAACAGTAACAGTCGATTTTTTTACCTACGCACTACCCACTAAGAGTAACAGGTCCGCCTACCTGCTTACAGGAAACCCAAAAATGGAACAAAAACTGTTACTTTAAGTAGAACTGTTTATTAAAGTAAGTAGTACGTAGGCGGAAAAACTGACTATTACTTAATAAGCAGATAGTTATTGTATGCGTTGATGTATGTAATACACGAAAAGAGTTTATATCACAAAAAAGAACACAAAAAAAGTTTGGTAGCCTACCCTAGTTCCGTGACAAATACGTTTCCAGCCTTTGTACGCTGTGCTGGACCAGGTGCTATTATTCCACGAGACGGGGCAAGTTGTACCTGTGGAGACGGTAGCGTTTGGAATGATACCACTGGCGAATGTGAGTGTTTACCAAATTATATGGAAACCCCTTATGTAAACTGGCGACGAAACCCCATATGCAGTCCCTGCAGTGGAATTGGCGCCAGTGTTGACTTTTACGGAACCTGCATATGTGGAAGTTAGGGTTTTAAACTGTATTTTTTTAATATAAGAATTTGCAACCAATCATCTAAGAGTCAAGTCGTTAACCCTTTTCTCCGGGTATTAAAGTTTCTAAAATATGAAAAATGCAACTTTGCGGACATGATAGCAGGTTTTACTAAAAAGAGGTACTAAATTCTCAAATGGAAAGAAAATAATGAAAGTTGATGGAGGAGGTCGAAGGTCGACATTATAAAGATGTATGATCTAACCTACACGTTTATATTTCCGCCAATCATATTCTACTTCCTTCAGAGGCTGTCCCTAATAGGGACTCCCTATTACTTCCCAGATTATTCAACCAAATAATGAAGGTTCCTTTATATTGGGAACCTATTTCATCTAATCAACTTATCAGACTTTTATATTAATATTTCCGCCATAAAAATTTGAGACAAATCGGTCTTTGCAGAGAAGTTTCGAGAACGTTTAGAGCGCATTCAGTTGACATGAGTAGTATGAACACGAGTCACCAATTGCACCTTGGTGTAGCACCACCACACCACCACCACCGGAAAGAGAAAAAAATTCTAAGACCGATGGTGGTGGTTTCATCTAACGCAGGGGCACCAAACCGGAGATGTTCCGGTTTTCCGGTTAAACCGAAAGTGGTGTTAAAAAAGTGCGAGGTGAAACTTCCGACCGGAAATGACACTTCCGACCGGAAATGTCACTTCCGGTCGGAAAAAAAAACTTTCACTTAAAATGTTCAAAAACCGGAAGTGGAAAAATTTCACTTCCGGTAAAGAAAAAAACGTTTTTTTTTGCGTTTTGTTATTTTATTCAAAAAAACAACAAGGTTTTACAATAAAGAATTATTGCATTTCATTTAGAGCCTCCTCGAACAGCGTATTATCCAAGAATTCTCCGTCTGAGGACGGCGGAGATATTATTCTTCGTCTTTTCGAGCGAGCAGGTCCCTCATCTGTGTCCGCATCGTCATCGTCAGTTGTTATGTGAGTTGCGTCCGAGTCGGTCTGCGGTTCACTTTCCGCTTCACTCTCCGCTTCACTTTCCGGTTCACTCTCCGGTTCACGCTCTGCTTCAGTCTCGGGTTCAGTTTCCGGGTCCGACCCAATTCCCTCGACCTCCAAGTCCGACGAAATAAGAATTCGGTCGAGCATCGACGGTTCCCGGACAGGTTCCCGGACCGATTCCCGGACAGGTTCCCGGACCGGTTCCTCTATGTTCTCGTACGTATATTGCTCAATCGGATGTCGGAACAAAAACGACTAAATTTTTTATTTTATTAAACTAAAACAATAAAAATTAATTTTACCATTGTATTGATAGTAATATTCCCTCTATCAGCATCGCTGACTGCTACAAAGTCACGGACGTACAGAACTTGTGCGTCCGCGCTCATGACGACCATCCGGACTACATTTTCTCCAATAAATTCCGGATCGTTTAAAAGGAATCCTAGGTCAGAGGTGGCCTTAACGGTCGTAATTGCGTTTTGGCTTGTAAGTGGTGCGACACCTCTTTAAAATATCACCAAGCGCTTAAAAGAGAGATGTCAGTTAGTAAATGACGTTCTATAAGATTTTCTGGTTTGAAAGTCTGATAATTTTCTGTTTTTTAATGATTAGAATCATGTCTTATTTCAAATTGTAATATGACATGAATTTTATGTCGAGAATTTGAGAATACAATACTTATGATCACTTTAAATAAACAAAGTCTCATAATTATCAATTTCAAAGAAATTGAAATTTGAAACTTTTTTTTAGGAGTTAAAAAGAAAATTAAATTTCAAGTTTCAGTACACCTGGTATATCGTTATGTTACAATCTTTTATGTTTCAATTTTTCTCGTACGTCTCGTTATCTTATATTTTTTATATACAGTCCTTACTCTCATTACGCTCTGTTTTCGGTTCTCGAAAAAAGCGTCCGTAATGGGATAAACGAGTGTAAGGAGATTAGTGTCCCTAATAAGGTTAATTTGGGACACATTTATATCAAATGACTTATTGAACTTTTGAATCGAAAAAAAAGAGATTTTTTTCCATAGAGAATTTTTTGCCAAAAAAGTTGTTTCATACTTGTCAAAAGTTTATATGAAACGTTTCAAAGTATCCGCATTCGCAAAAAACATACTAGGATTATTAAATAAGGGTCGTTTTGCCGTTTTGCAAAACCGACCGTCATTTAGCACACTTAGTCTTTCCAGAATTATAAGCATAAAATTATAATTCTACATGTATCAATTAATTGGAATATAAACTGAACGTCTATAATCATCGTATAGGAAAATTATAGAACAGCAAATTTGAACAATTGTAATCTGACTAATAGACGTGATAATTTGGGTACATAACTTGTTCCCGTTTAAAATACTACCGTTTTCACTCCGACTGACTCTAATACTTTAAAATCTCTTTTTTTTTTATCATTTTCCTTAGTTTTTTCTTTCGAAAAAAAAATAAAAAGTTTTTTGGTTGATTTTGGCTTCTGTTAAAAAAATAAATATATTTTTTCCCTCCCCAATGCAAAAATCGATTGTAAAAAAAAAGACAATAAGATTGTCACGTTGATTTTTTCGGAAGTTCAAAAAGAAACAAATAATAAAAAGCATGAATAATAAAGGGGAAAATTGTACTTTACACGGATTCGATTAAAATATGTATTCTCAAACATCAATTGTAACACGTTCCGAAAATAAAAGGTATCACGCACCCTAAAATAAAAAAGCGAAAAAACTAATCCCATTAAGGGGGTAAATGGTGCAGTCAATTCTATAATGTTAAAATTGTCATTTTGTCAAAGAAAATTCTAGATATTTTTTCGGTAACGCTTGATTTGTTTCTTTTTGTTTTCATTTTCTTTTTCAATCCAACATTCATGATTTCATAAAACAGCATAAAAACAGTANATGTACGGATATATTACAGATCGGCTAATGTACCAGTGCATCAGAAAATGTTTGAAGTTGATAATACAAAAAAAAATTAATTGATAGCGTTAGTCGTTCAATTTTTATGATGATTTTTCGGCTAGATTTTTTTTCGAAAAATTGAGCAACATTTACCCCCTTAAGGTTTAAAATTAAAAAAGGTTAAAGTTTAATCTACAAATTATTTTATTCTTTTTTTACGAAAATTTTCACATCATCAGAGTAAATACAGTTACTGACAAAAAGGAATACATTTTTTTGAAAAAAAACGTCCTTTACTTGACAACCCAGACCCTTACTTGGTGAACCTTACTTGATAAGACCTTACTTGGATGTCCTTCTGTACATATCTATTTCCGACCGGAAGTGTCACGTCGCACTTTTTTAACACCACTTCCGGTTTAACCGGAAAACTGGAATATCTCCGGTTTGGTGCCCCTGCGTTAGATGACACCACCACCATCGGTCTTAGAATTTTTTTCTCTTTCCGGTGGTGGTAGTGTGGTGATGCTACACCAAGGTGCAATTGGTGGCTCGTGTTCATACTATTAACATGGATTGATAAGTGACATTACATTCGGTATGTAACATACTGTACCGCATAATGTAATGTCGATCAGATTAGATTTTAGTTTCAAAGTCCTACAAATAGTGGAGCCGTTCTCAACGATCAAAATGTTTGTGGCTGCGTCGAGGGGCAAGTATTAAACGAGGCAGCAACGGCTTGTTATGATGGAGTCGACTCATCGTTTGACCAAACACTCTACACATGTCAATCTGACGAATTGCAAACGCTTTTGACGGACTTAGATAAGGGTGTTTATTTCACGATACCGGCGACTAAAAAAGCTCAAAAAATATTTTGTCGAATTACAAGTATGCGTTGATCATGTACATCCTAATTAAGATTATCATTGGGGCCTTGATACTCCGGAACGCTTGGAGATTGATTGTGACACTTTTGGGACTCCGGTTATTCAAGCAACTATAATGGGCGGTAAGGTGACTGGCGCCGCGTCCGGTATTCAACCAGCGTTACAACCAGCGACATGGGCCAACTTACCTAATAGCTATACTTTAAGTGCTACTCTTGCTTTTGACGTATTTTATCCATCTGATCATGAGCTTATTAACAATGAATTTTTGCCTGGTTTTTATCAGTCTGGCAAGGTTGAATTCGCCACATTTTTTAAACAAATTGTTATAATCTAGAAAAAATCTCACATTACCCGAACGGGTATATTTTGACATAATTTGAAAATATAGAAAAGCGGCCAGATAACCAAAGTTTCATAAGATAACGACCTAGAGCGTAGGTGGAAACGATTAAAAAGAGTCTTTATTCTGGTAAGATAACCCATTAGGGGGAATTCGAGTCCCAATATTTCCAGTCGGGTTCAACCTTTGTAAGACCAACAGGTGGATTTCGAATAATAAGATTAAAAATGAGACAAGGAGCTTTGAGATTAGACGGCAACAATTGTGATTTCTGCGCTTCAGTCAACGCAGTCGGCGGCTTGGGTCAAATCACGCGTGGAGTTTGGCACAAAATCGAAATGCGTGTAAAGCTAAGCGTCGATGGGGAGTCAAATGGCGAATTTTTATTCTTTTTCGATGATGTTTTGACCATTCACATGACCGATATGCCGAATATGATTCCGGATGAATCTTATGCCATGACACATGTGAAATTGTGGGCAATGAATGGTGGTCCAGGGGCTGAAAATGATGGTTTTGTTATGGGTTACAAATTTGACCAATGAATAATTTATATTCAGTGTCATTTATTCGTGTAATAAGCCGTAGGCGCGGAGCGTCTTTAACTGTATTATAAGCACGCCTATTGGCTCATGCTTTTTTGTAGGCGCCTCCTATTGGCTAGCGTCCTTTAGCCACGCAAACAACTCACCGTGCTGCTTATAATATGGCATACGAGTTGAAAATCGAAACGTGAACGGATCTAGAACAATCCCCGCTCGTGTACGTATCCGACACNCCTACCACTGCACCAACAACCACACATCCTATAACGACTACCGTCACTACAACAACTACAACTACGACCACTACGACCACAACCACCACTACGACTACTCCAAGTGAGTAAAAACAACTTATTTATATTGATGGTTATCATATTGAATTAATACGGATATAAAACATATCAATATGACTCAATTAAAATTTGCCGATATGAATTACTTATACAATATAAGGAAATCATGTACACATAGTACTGTACACTCCGTTATCCTGTAATCAGCGCGTAGAAGCGCTTCCGGTAAGACTGATCAAGGTAATAATTATTCTTTAGTATGTTTCCCATATACTCTTTCTGCTTAACCGGTCTATACCAGGTGACTCAGACGACGAGTGGGCCATTTTTTCGATTTCCTGCATAGGGAAAATCTAAAATTTAGTGCAATGCGATGACGATGAAGTATTGAACTTGGCGGGTACAGGCTGCTATGATGGCATCGACTCATCTTTTGATCAAACACTGTACACATGTGAAGCGGACGAGTTAGAAACACTTTTGGCGGACATAGATAAGGGTGTTATTTTTGAAAAGTAGTACATCAATCTAAGGGTCATTTGGTCTTTTAACGTTTAAAGGCCTAAAAACCATGCATGTTTACTTTAATATGTTTAAAATGTATTTAAAATTAGTAAAACAAAGGTTACATGTTAATTTTAACCTCATATCGATGAAAAGGGGTTATTTGCATTTATACACACGCTTTCCTTGTTAGTTAAAGCTAAGTTATTTATGCAGGAAAATCTGGAAATACTTGCCAAATTGAGGACTTGCCTAATTGGGGTGATTGAATACTTTGAAAAAATCCCTGCCGAATTGAGGTTTGCCGATTTGGAGACGAGAACTGTAATTAAAATTTTGTTTTTAAAAAATTTTGTTTTCCATACAATAACACCAATAAAATTAGATTATCCATGGTTCCCCAAATAAGGGTCAGGACGCCATTTGAGGGTCGTTTTTTTTAATCGAAAGAGACCCTTTATTTGGCAATATGAAATATAGCTTACCCCTTGTATCGCTCGAACATCCAAATTAAGACTATCATTGGGGTCTTGATATTCCGGAACGATTGAATGTTAACTGTGATATCTTTGGAACGCCGGTAATGCAAGCAACCAAAGTTGGCGGCAAAATAACAGGAGCTGCCTCTGGCATTCAACCTTCGTTACAACCTGCATCATGGAAAGGTTTACCGGAAGGGAAAACTATGAGTGCTACTCTTGCCTTCGAGGTTTTCTTTCCACCTGGTCATGAATTTATCAACAACGAGTTTCTGCCGGGTCTTTATCATCATGGCAAGGTTGAATCTTAAAAAAGAATAACATTTTTTTGGTGATTTTTTTTCACCGAAAAAACGTTCTCCTGGGAGTTAAAAGCAGATTTTTCTCCGTAGAAATGGTCGAAATAACGTATTCTACCTAAAATTAGAGGGGGGTACCTGAAATTTACCGTTTTTGAGCGATATCGGACAAAAAAGGTAAATTTTAGGTACCCCCTTTGTACATCGTATTAGGCTCGAAAATTAATTTTTGGTAGAAAACGTTATAACAAACATTTCCACCGAAAACAAAAATTTGAAAAATCTGCTTTTAACTCCCAGAAGAACGTTTCTTCGGTAAAAAAAATCACTGAAAAAACGTGCTCCTGAGAGTTAAAATCAACAATTGTGAATTTTTTTTTTGAACGGAAATGCTAAGTATTATCAATTTCAATTTGTCTGTGTCATTATATTTTTTCACGTAGATCAACCATCGTAAGATCAAGTTTTCGAATAACAAGGATAAAAATGAAAAACGGCGCATTGAGAATGGACGGAAACAATTGTGATTTCTGTGCTTCAATCAACGCAGCTGGAGGTTTGGGTCAAATCACAGCAGGAGTTTGGCACAAAATTGAAATGCGTGTAAAACTCAATAATGATGGGGAGTCAAATGGCGAATTTTTGTTCTTTTTCGATGATGTCTTAATGAGCCACATGACTGGGATGGCCAATATGGTTCCGGACGAATCTTACGCTATCACGCATGTCAAATTATGGACGATGAACGGTGGTCCAGGAGCTGAAAATGACGGTTTTGTCAAGGGGTTAGAAATTTGACAGATTTTTTTTTTGTAATTTTTCGGATCTATTATTAGTAGTAAATCGGAAAGTTTTTGCCTTCTAACCCCCTTCCAGTCTATTACAAGAGTTATTATGTCACTAAATTTTCGTCTGATGAAACCACACCGTCCATTTATACAACAGCGGGACCAATAACTACCACGACCACTACCACTACTACTACTACTACTACTACTACAACAACGACTACAACAACAACAACTACTACTACTACTACTACAACTACTACTACAACAACCACAACTACAAATAGTACAACAACCACAACTACTACAACAACTACTACAACAACCACCACCACGCGTAAGTTTTTTGAAATAGAAATAATACTAGTAGTAGATTTAAACTAGGAATCGAAATCATCAAATGTTTGTATTTTATGTAAATGCACAGTCCCGACCTTAAAAATGTGAATACACGGCCTTTTCCGTAGACATTTTGGAGGCTGGAACTGTATATTATTATTATTCAAAATTATATACACCAGCTATTATAAAAAAAGTGTTTACAGTTGTATTAAACTATTGGATTATTAGTGTCTTGATACCAGAGGTCGTCACTCGGATTCCAACCCGAATTTTACCCGCGGGTTGGACAACGGGTTGGACAACGAGTTTCAGGCTTAAAAAGTCGGGTAAAACTCGGATAACGGAATTCGGGTAAGAACTTATCAGAGTTTTACCCGCGGTTTGGAATCGGAATCGGGTTGGACAACTGTTTGAAAAAACGGGTTTTCATCGACAAAATTAACATGAAAATGCAATTAAAAGTCGCTTAAATTGCACGAACTTAATCTTTGGCAATTATGGAGAGAAATTTATGAGCTATATAGAAAATTCGAAAAAACGTTTGTAGATGGACTGAAAATCTATAGATTTCAAATCAATCGAACTAAATTCTTTCCAAGAACTAATTATATTTGATTTATGGGATTTTGTGTGTAAGAAATCACCAAGTCATATACTCTTTCGATAAATAAACATTGTACTGAAAATTTGAAAAAATACCTTTTTTTAATGAAGCAATCATGTTTTTCATTTTACTTTTGGCGACTGGCATGTTAACGGAGCAGATAGTTTGGGATCCGGTCACCCAGCATATGGATACATCTTTACAAAGATGCACCACAGAAGAGGTAGTTATTCACCATTATAAATACAGCCGAGAATTACAATCTAGTAGCCTTATTTTCATTATTGTCTTGCAATGTACATCAACTAACCATTTATGTTAACTCCCAGGGAGTTATATATACACACAATTTGTTTTTTTCGTCGATTTAAGGCATATGGAGGCCCCGTAGGGCAAAACGGGTATTGGTGACCCCCCTCAACTTTTCGAGAAAATTCGATTGGCGGTGTTATTTTTTGCGTAGGTTGAAGATTTCAAACAGCTCTCTAGGGGGCCCTGGTGGCCCAAATCAATTTCTGAATAGTCAGATCGACGTAGTTTGACGAGCTCTACAACTTGGCTTTACCGGTTATTTTTAATTATTCCGAATTATTGTGATTTTTTCAAGTGTGAGTATATATACACACATTCCCCCCTACGGGTTCCCAAAAACTCCTTCCCCCTGAGAGTTAACAGCATTAATAAAATTCAGAATTTTGAACGATTGCAGACAGATTCAGCCATATGTGGTGCAAACGCTAGAGTTATTGGAGGCGTCAAAGCAATGTACAACTCCTGGCCCTTTTTGACATCCCTAACCATTAAGAAAATAACAACCATAGGACGTTCTCGTTATGGAGGACGAGCGCGCACTCGGACAACATATGAACAATGCAGTGGGACGATAATAGGCGATTTTTATATTCTTACAGGTACTTTTTCGTAACTTGGGGTATCCCTAGGCTGTCCACGGTCGAGGGTCTGGACTCATTATCTCGCGGGCGCCACCTCCTAAAATCACGAAACTCTGGGATCCTAGGTATTTTGGGGCGAAGAATCCGATTTTTTGGTCAGTTTTAGGGGGAATCCGGTTTTACCGGTAATTACCGGTAATAGGCATTTGAGCAATTAAAAATATCGGTTTCAGTTGGTTCTAGGGCTAATTTTGGACAAAAAATCCGAATCTGATGTCTGTTTTTTGATTTCACCGATTTTTGACCGATATTTATCGTTTTTGTGTTTTTTTCTTGATTGGCCGAAAATGCATGAAATTTTGGGCTCCTTGCGACGACTTTCGTTTTCGACCGTGGACAGCCTAGGTGTCCCCAGTTGGCGAGCCCTTACAGGGTGATGTAATATAGATGCTAAGCCGTTTTTGATTCGCGACTGCGCTGAGCGAATATAAGTCACCAAAAAACGACTTAGCATCTATATTACCTCACCCTGTAGTTAGCGGGCCCCTAGTAGGGGTCCTATTTAATCAATAAAGAAATTTAGCCGCTCATTGCTGCAAAAACGCTGTGAAAATTGATGCGAGCTTTGGAGTGACTAATAACAAAATTAAGGAGAATGGAACATTTAACATCATGATCGAAAAAGACCAGATTATTTATCATAAAAGATACGGAAAAAATCGACGAAGAGAAAATTTTGATATTTGCCTCTTAAAGGACTGGTAATCATCGTAATTAAATCTGTAAAAAACACTCAGTACTTTTTAATTTCTTAAAACTCCACGCGCAAACTCTATTGGCCATTTCGACTTTTACCTACGCAAAATGTGACTAATATGTCACAAATAACATGAAGTTTTTATTGTAGTATTTTATGATAAGCCAGTTGTAGACGAGTAAAAATATCATCGAAACTGGTCGAAACACATCGGGCTGCTTAGCCACACCCAACTGTACCCAAAGTGACAATGATATTGGAAAATGTCGAAATCAAGATTGTGTTAGTATTTCATGTTTACCCAAAAGTGAACCCAAGCTGGGAATGGCGTGTTGGATAGCGGGTTGGGGGAAAACAAAAAGAGGATATCAAAATAAAGGCAGCAAATTTCTTATGGAAGGCGGCGTCAATATTTTTGATCATGATTATTGTAAGGGAGGTTGTCCGATAATATTTTTTAACAAATTCTTGAGTCACCTATTATTGGATTCTATCGAAATTTTGAAATTTTTTTTTGAAATTTTTCAAGACCATTTAATCCGAAAAAAAACTTTCCCGGAAAATATAGTTGTTCGGGCTTTTTGAGAGACGTTTGACTGAAAAACTCTTTCCTCTGAATAACAATTTCTCGTTAAAACATTTTATCTGAAAAGGAAATGTTGATCAAAAAACGCAATATAAGATACTTTCTTCGAAAAATGTTTTATTTCATTTTCTCCAAAAAAAAAAATATTTTCTTTCATTTTCTCCAAAAAAAAAAAAATTTTCTTTCATTTTTTCCGAAAAAAGTTTTATTTCATTTTATCCGAAAAAGGTTTTCTTTAATTTTCTCCGGAAAAAGTTTTATTTCATTTTCTCCTAAAAAGGTTTTCTTTAATTTTCTCCGGAAAAAGTTTTATTTCATTTTCTCCGAAAAAGGTTTTCTTTCATTTTCTCCGGAAAAAGTTTTCTATCATTTTCACCGAAAAAAGTTTTATTTCATTTTCTCCGAAAAAGGTTTTCTTTCATTTTCTCCGGAAAAAGTTTTCTTTCATTTTCTCCGAAAAAAGTTTTATTTCATTTTCTTCGAAAAACTGCAAGGACTTAAATTTGGTCTGTCGACTAGTTAGTTCATACGAGAATTTTTTCTCGTTTGACCAAAAATACACTTAAAAACCTATCGAGAACTATTAAGGTCTTAAAAATAATATTTTTTGACCCGGACATCCTATTATAAGAACGCTCATTTTATAAGAAGTTCCATCAAAAAACGACTCCAACCAGATGAATTTTGTGCCGGATGGTCCGAAAATGCTTTCTCTCAAAATGGTCAAATAGCGCCATTAGTGGATTCATGTCAAGGTGATTCAGGCGGTCCGCTAGTATGTCCGATTGATAATGCCGCGGTCATCACCGGTATTGTCTCATGGGGCGATAGTTGCGGGAAAAAGGGTCGACCCGGTATATACTCAAATGTTTGGCATTATCGCCAGTGGCTCTGTGATAACATGGAAGGGTGTTACGAAACATGCTTCCAAGAAAACACAACAACTACCTCAACAACAACCACAACAACAACAACTACCACCACAACAACTACAACAGCTGTTAGTAAACAAAATATTTGTGATATGCATCGAATTCGTATTAGTGGAGTAGGTTTGGGTTTAATATGTTGATAGCATATTAAGTAAGGCTAAAGGTTAAAACCTGCGCAGTAATCAGGCGTCCAGTTATCGGACGGTGTTGTCCAGTTATCGGGCGGGTTGTTATCAGGCACCCTGCGCATTGCTCTCAAATTAGACCAAACTTCCCGCTCGTGCTGTTATCAGGTGTTTTTTTTTTCATATTTTCCCCCTATTCCGCCTACGCCTTGCGCAGTTATAAAGTACCCTACGCATTTATCAGGCGGTTTTGTCCTCGCTAAATCCGCCTGATAATTGCGTAGGGGGTTATTTTTGTTTTGGTTATAGCCTAACCCGGTTATAATATATACACTCTTCCTAATTCCTAAGGGTGGTCTGCTCGATTTGTTTACAA
>SCLG01000139.1:370979-387723 GCA_004367875.1 Oikopleura albicans
TTGTAAACAAATCGAGCAGACCACCCTTAAAGGCTTTTCATAGTAACCCAAGATAAAGACCAATTTTCTGGTGACTACGAGCTGGTCGGAAGAAAAAATCATGTACCACGATTCAAGAGTCTGCCTGGGACGAGGAATGGGCCGAGGAATGGGCCGAGGAGGCTGTACTGGAAGATGGAGTTAGAAACAGTATGATTTTTTATTGTTTTGTTTGTTTCTCGCATGAATGTTGATTTTAGCAAACGAAGACTCAAACCAAATTTTGGTGGATAGGAGATTATCACAACAAGTACCCACGCATTTATTCAGCGTTGCCTAGAGAAATCGAGTTAGGTTGTCAAAAATGTCTCTGAATTTTGATTATCGGCAAACGTTGTGTTTGACGTTCTCTTCGACAAACGACTTTTGGAAAAAAGATCTTGTCAGAAAAATACTTTCGCAAAAACGTTTTATACTAAATAAATAATTGTTTTTGAAAGGTAAAGGGTACCTAAAATGGTCGCGAAAGAAACTCGTTTATGAGTAATTTCGCGACCACACATTTGGTCGCGAATCGTTTTTCAAAATTTGGTTTTAGACAAGGTTTCGCGACCATTTTTTTCCTCCTCAAATAGTGATCGCGAAACCACACCTAAAACGTAATTTTGAACAACAATTCGCGATCAAACCATGTGGTCGCAAAAATACCCAAAATACAACTTTTTTAGCGACCACAAATGGTACACCACTCCTTCTGAAAACCAGCCTTTGACAACCTATTTAAGACTTGTGATGTTGACGTTCGGGAGCTGAACTGGTACATGATTTGGAATAAACTTGAAAGACAGAATTTTTTCAATTATGTTTCAAATGAGCAGCCGCTGAGTTTGGAAATTATAGATCTTTCCTTATATACTCAAACATATACAAGTAAACATCTTGGTGAATGTGGAAAAATGCGAGTGTTTGGATCAGAATATAATAGTTACGGCGGGGAAATCGAGGTTGATGACGAAAAGCTTAATTGTCAATGGGAATTTTTTCCGCAGTGTGATCAAATAAGATACAAATTTGACAACCTTCGTTTGCCATCAAAAAGATTACAGGTAATTTTTTTTTCCAGCGGCGAAATTTTCTAGATTCGATTATTTTGCATAAGCTATTTTGCCTCAACAAATTTTGATGATATTATTTTAAGTTATCACTTATCTTAACAAAAAGTGGTAAGATAATTGAATTTTGTTAAGATAATTGGGTTTGGCAGTTGGTAAGATAATCAATAATTACGATAGGTTATGGACCATAACTTATGGACCATAATTTATGGTCCAAAAAGTGTTAAACCATTTTTGTTAAGATAACTGATTAGGGGATTATGTGATATTGTACTTGCACTGTTATTAATTTTCCACTAAAACGATTGTTTTTGGACGATTTTTTACAAAAACAAACCGCAGATAAATCAATGTCAATCTGTTAACTTATATGCTATTCGAAAGTTATCGGTCCGGTTAACCCCTGCTGTTCATCACTAAACGAGCCAAATAACCGCGCAGGGGTATATAAAATCATAACAATATTTCTAATAGTGTTCGAAAAACATATTACATATTGGCACACGACGTTATTCGGACAGGCGACATGTGAAGAAGTTATGCAACAGTTCTTTTCGCCGAAACAAATATTCGAAAACGTTTCATCATAAACTACACAACACCGCTAATGGACAAAAGTTTTTAATTTCATTGTTTTCGAAACAACGATCTAGTATGAAATTGACATGGGATTGCCTTCCAAATGATTTTATCATTTAACTCTCAAGGGGAAGGAGTTTTTGGGAACCCGTAGGGGGAAAATGTGTGTATATATACACACACTTAAAAAAATCANACTATTTGCTAACTTTTTTTTTTGCTTTTTTTTCTTTTTTTTTCTGTACTGGGTTAGCCGAGGTAGGAGGCATCCTATCAAATTAATCGAACTAAATTCTTTCCAAGAACTAATTATATTTGATTTATGGGATTTTGTGTGTAAGAAATCACCAAGTCATATACTATTTCGATAAATAAACATTGTCCTGAAAATTTGAAAAAATACCTTTTTTAATCAAGCAAGCATGTTTTTAATTTTACTTTTGGCAACTGGCATGTTAACGGAGCAGATAGTTTGGGATCCGGTCACCCAGCATATGGATATATCTTTACAAAGGTGCACTACACAAGAGGTAGTTATTCATCATTATAAACACAGCCGAGAATTAAAATTTAGTATTTTTTTTTTATTTTTTTTTTGTCTTGCAATGTTCACCAACTAACCACTTATGTTAACACTTATGTTAATCACTTATGTTAACAGCATTAATAATATTTAGAATTTTGAACGATTGCAGACAGATTCAGCCATATGTGGTGCAAACGCTAGAGTTATTGGAGGCGTCAAAGCAATGTACAACTCCTGGCCCTTTTTGACATCCCTAACCATTAAGAAAATAACAACAATAGGACGTTCTCGTTTTGGAGGACGAGCGCGCACTCGGACCACATATGAACAATGCAGTGGGACGATAATAGCCGATTTTTATATTCTTACAGGTATTTTTTCGTAACTTGGGATGTCCCTAGTTGACGAGCCCCTAGTTAGCGGGCCCCTAGTAGGGGTCCTATTAAATCAATCTCTTTTTAGCCGCTCATTGCTGCAAAAACGCTGTGAAAATTGATGCGAGCTTTGGAGTGACTAATAACAAAATTAAGGAGAATGGAACATTTAACATCATGATCGAAAAAGACCAGATTATTTATCATAAAAGATACGGAAAAAATCGACGAAGAGAAAATTTTGATATTTGCCTCTTAAAGGACTGGTAATCATCGTAATTAAATATGTAAAAAAACACTCAGTACTTATTAATGTCTTATAAACTATAGCCTATAGTCTATAGGCTATCGTTATAAGTTATATACTGTACACCTCATGCCCCTTTATTTGGCCAACCTTTTTAAGAGGTTTTTCATTCTAATTTTCCAGCTAGCCGACCCGCGTCGTTTTCAGATCAAAATTTATTTTGTTTTTTATACCTTTATCGATTTTCGGGTTTTTGTGGCTTAACTCCTATAAAGGCAAGCAATAAAAAAGTATTCGGTGATTGTATAAATTATACAATTTGTGAAATTTTAATTCAGATCCGTAATTTACAAATTGTTAATTTGCTCTCGGAAAACTCGACGCGCAAACTTTATTGGCCATTTCGACTTTTACCTACGCCAAACGTGACTACTGGTTTAGTCTTATGAAAATCGGCTGCGCGTTTCTAGTATACCGTGTCAGCATATTTAAAAATGATATTGGCCAATAGGAGCACCCCATTGCAAGAAAAAAGAAGAAAATTGCTCTATTCTAGAAACGCTCAGCCGATTTTCATGAGGCTAAACCTGTAATATGTTACAAATAGCATGAAGTTTTTTTGTAGTATTTTATGATAAGCCAGTTGTAGACGAGTACAAATATCATCGAAACTGGTCAAAACACATCGGGCTGCTTAGCCACACCCAACTGTACCCAAAGTGACAATGATGTTGGAAAATGTCGAAATCAAGATTGTGTTAGTATTTCATGTCTACCCAATAGTGAACCCAAGCTGGGGAGGGCATGTTGGATTGCGGGCTGGGGAAAAACAAAAAGAGGATATCAAAATAAAGGCAGCAAATTGCTTATGGAAGGCGGCGTCAATATTTTTGATCATGATTATTGTAAGGGAGGTTGTCCGATAATATTTTTTAACAAATTCTTGAGTCACCTATTATTGGATTTTATCGAAATTTTGAATTTTTTCAAGACCATTTAATCCAAAAAAAAAAACTTTTCCGGGAAATATAGTTGTTCGGGCTTTTTTCCGAGAGACGTTTGACTGAAAAACTCTGTTCCTCTGAATAACAATTTCTCGTTAAAACATTTTATCTGAAAAGCAAATGTTAATCAAAAAACGCAATATAAGATACTTTCTTCGAAAAATGTTTTCTTTCATTTTCTCACAAAAAAAATTGTTCTTTCATTTTCTCCGAAAAAGGTTTTCTTTCATTTTCTCCGAAAAAGGTTTTCTTTCATTTTCTCCGAAAAAAGTTTTCTTTCATTTTCTCCGAAAAAAAGTTTTATTTCATTTTCTCCGAAAAAAGTTTTATTTCATTTTCTCCGAAAAAAAATTTCTTTCATTTTCTCCGAAAAAAGTTTTATTTCATTTTCTTCGAAAAACTGCAAGGACTCAAATTTGGTCTGTCGACTAGTTAGTTCGGTACTTTCTTAAAAGGTACAACGAAGAAATGGGATAACGTGTAAAAGGTACGAAATTTTCGTACCTTTTACACGTTATTCTTTTTCGCGCTTATGCCAATTATACTTTCACCCAAAAATACGTTATCCTTTCTGAACTTTATTCATTTTCCACTGTATCGGAAATACTTAAACTCGTTTTGTAAGTTATCCCAAATGCGTTTTAGACCAATTGTACGTTATCCCATTTCAATGTTGTACCTTTTAAGAAAGTACCGTTAGTTCATACGAGAATTTTTTTCTCGTTTGACCAAAAATGCACTTAAAAACCTATCGAGAACTATTAAGGCCTTCAAAATAATATTTTTTGACCCAGACATCCTATAATAAGAACGCTCATTTTATAAGAAGTTCCATCAAAAAACGACTCCAACCAGACGAATTTTGTGCCGGATGGTCAGAAAATGCTTTCTCTCAAAATGGTCAAATAGCGCCATTAGTGGATTCATGTCAAGGTGATTCAGGCGGTCCGCTAATATGTCCGATTGATAATGCCGCGGTAATCACCGGTATCGTCTCATGGGGCGATAGTTGCGGGAAAAAAGGTCGACCGGGTATATACTCAAATGTTTGGCATTATCGCCAGTGGCTCTGTGATAACATGGAAGGTTGTTACGATACATGCTTCCATGAAAACACAACAACTACTTCAACAACAACCACAACAACAACAACTACCACCACAACAACTACAACAACTGTTAATAAACAAAATATTTGTGATATGCATCGAATTCGTATTAGTGGAGTAGGTTTGGGTTGAATATATTGATAACATTAATAGCGCTAAAGGTTAAAATATCAAATTTTAATCAAAACAAGGATCGGCTTCGGTGCCCAACTTCAAGTTAAGACTAATAGTCAAGCTCACAAAAATCAGGCGTCCAATTATCGGTTAGTGTTGTCCAGTTATCGGGCGGGTTGTTATCAAGCATCCTGCGCATTGATTCCAAATATGACCAAACACTCGTGCTCTTATCAGGCGGTTTTTCATCTGTTTCTCTTATTCCGCCTACGCCCTGCGCAGTTATAAAGTATTTTGCTATTGTTACAGGGTGAATATTGTATATATTTCCCCTAATTACAGGCCTATTATATCAACCCGCGATAAAGACCAATTTTCTGGTGACTACGAGCTCGTCGGAAGAAAAAATGATGTTCCAAGATTCAAGAGTCTGCCTGGGTCGAGGAGTGGGCCGAGGCGGCTGTACTGGAAGATGGAGTTGGAAACAGTATGATCTTTTTTTCGTTACTCGTATTAATGCTGATTTTAGCAAACAAAGACACAGACCAAATTTTGGTGGATAGGAGATTATCACAACAAGTACCCACGCATTTATTCAGCAGTGCCTAACGACATTAAGCTAGGTTGTCAAAACTCTCTCTGAATTGTGATTATCGGAAAATGTTGTGTTTGACAAAGCGTTCGTTTTTGTGTAAACCCAAACCATTTTTTTTTTTTGAAAACTAGTCTTTGACAACCTATTTAAGACTTGTGATGTTGACGTTCGGGAGTTAAACTGGTACATGATTCGGAATAAACATGAAAGACAGAATTTCTTCAATCATATTTCAAATGAGCAGCCGCTGAGTTTGGAAATTATAGATCTTTCTTTATATACTCAAACATATACAAGTAAACATCTTGGTGACTGTGGACAAATGCGAGTTTATGGATCTGAGTTCAATAGTTATGGTGGGGAAATCGAGGTTGATGACGAAAACCTCAACTGTCAATGGGAATTTTTTCCGCAATGTGACCAAATAAGATACAAATTTGACAAACTTCGTTTGCCATCGAAAAGATTACAGGTAATTTTTTCCAGGGGCGAAATTTTCTAGATTCGATTACTTTGCATAAGCTATTTTGCCTCAACAAATTTTGATGATATTATTTTAACTTACCACTTATCTTAACAAAAAGTGGTAAGATAATTGAATTTTGTAAAGATAATTGGGTTTGGCAGTTGGTAAGATAATCAATAATTACGATAGGTTATGGTCCAAAACTTATGGACCATAATTTATGGTCCAAAAAGTGTTAAGAAAAATCCATTTTTGTAATATAACTGGTTAGGGGATTATGTGATATTGTACTTGCAAGTTGTTATAATAGTTGTTACTAATTTTCCACTAAAACGATTGTTTTTGGACGATTTTTCACAAAAACAAACCGGAGATAAATCAATTTCAATCTGTTTAGTAATCTGCTATTCGAAAATTATCGGGCCGGTTAACCCCCGTGGTTCATAACTAAACTGGCCCAATAACCACGCAGGGGTATATAAAATCATAACAATATTTCTAATAGTGTTCGAAAAACAGATTACATATTGGCACACGACGTTATTCGGACAGGCGACATGTAAAGAAGTTATGCAACAGTTCTTTTAGCCGAAACAAATATTCGAAAGCGTTTCATCATAAGCTACACAATACCGCTAATGGACAAAAGTTTTTAATTTCATTGTTTTCGAAACAACGATCTAGTATGAAATTGACATGGGATTGCCTTCCAAATGATTTTATCATTTAATATCATTGTGTTTTGTTTAACATTTGATATGAAATATCCTTTGGGGGTTTTCGGAACACTGATATCACCTTACCAGTTATGTTAACAACTGTTCGTCTCAAAAAGTTCGTCTCAAAAAGTTAAGATAATTGAATTTTTAAAGATAATTGGGAAGAACGTTTGATAAGCTAATTGAAACTCGCGATACGTTTGTATCCAAAAAGTCTTAAGACAACCCAACTTTGTTGACATAACAGGTGTTAAGATAAGTGCTAAGGGGTGTATAAAAGCATATGACGTATCACGAAGCGTCGTGTGCAACACTGTATGAAACTATTATGTATCAATTAAACTATCAACTAAAATAAAAGCTTCTATAAAATCAAATCTTGTATTTCAATTGTTATTAACCTTCAAACACACATTTAAAAAAATTCCGTGAACACAGATGCGGACGTTTGTCCGCATCATCACTCTTTGTATTCTAACCTACGTTATTGTTCACTATAAAAAAATCGATGGTTTTGAATCGAATGAGCATGATCTAAAAAGCTCTCCGACCACCCTTGGACACTTTTTGATCGATTTGACCACACAAACACAAATTCACAAACGTTAACCGGGGGTGATGTACGGGGTTAATTTTTTGCAGGCTAGTGGGCCGTTGACTACTAAACAGTTTTAGAAAAATATGACAGAAAAAATAATGTGCGTGAAAACTATTAATTGCAAATAACCTCTTTTTTGAGGTTTTCTAGCTCCAATGAATGACTAATTAATATTCATTACGGAAATATTTTTTTTAATTTTATTTACTCTCCGACTTTGAAATGGATTATTCTATGTTGGTTTTCACTGCCGTTACATTTAATGAAATAAAACATCTAAAAACCGCGTTTTATATGCCAATGCGGACAATTTTCTGAAATATGTGTTTGAATGTTAAATTTACAAATTAATTTGACATTAATCCTCAAACATCGCTACCTTCTGTAATCCGAATTAATTATTCGCAAAATTAAGACTCAAAATTATAATGACACAAGGTGCACCTTCAACACGTTAGTTTTTGTGTTTTTTTTTTTAAACATTTAAAACTTTTAAAAGTTTTATAAAAATTTTATAAAAGTTTTATAAAAATTTTATAAANGGGCCCACTACAGAGCTGTTTGAAATCTCCAACCTACGCAAAAAATACCGTTAATGTAATGTTTTCGAAAAGTTGAGGGGGGCCAGCAGTACTCGTTTTGACATACGGGGCCTTCATATGCCTTAAATTGACGAAAAAACAAGTCGTGTGTATATTTACACACACTTCCCCCTGGGAGTTAACGATTTTATTTTGTTTATCATTTGATTGGGAATGTCCTTAACAACATCACTTTGCCAGTTATCTTAACAACTGTCAAAAAATGTTAAGATAATTGTATTTATTAAGACACTTGGGCAGAGCGTTTGGTAAGATAATTGAAAATTGCGATACGTTTTGGTCTAATTTTTGAGACAACTCACTCTGTTGAGATAACTGGTGAGAGTTAAGATAACTGGTTAGAGGATGTCTGAAAAACACATGACATCCCGAAGCGTCGTGTAGAACACTGTATGAAATTATTCTGTATCTTAAACTATCAACTAAAATAAAAGCTTCTATAAAATCAAATCTTGTATTTCAATTCTTATTAAGTCTCAGGGGTAGGAGTTTTTGGGAACCCGTAGGGGGATAATGCGGGTAAATAAACACGCACTTAAAAAATTCACAATAATTCAAAAAACTGGTAAAGCCAAGTTGTAGAGCTCGTCAAACTACGTCGATCTGACTATTCAGAAATTCATTTGGGCCACCAGGGCCCACTATAGAGCTGTTTGAAATCTCCAACCTACGCAAAAAATAACACCGTCAATCGAATTTTCTCGAAAAGTTGAGGGGGGTCACCAATACCGGTTTTGCCCTACGGGGCTTAAATCGACGAAAAAACCCAGTTGCGTGTCTATTTACACGCACTTCCCCCTGTGAGTTAAGTTTACAAATTTTCAAATTAATTTGAAATTAACCTTCAAACACCGCTACCGTCTTTAATCCGAATTTATTTTACACAAAACTATCTAAGGTATTTTTACGCATTGAACTCGAATCAAATCAAAAATAAATGATCAGTTTTTTCACGGGCCAACGACCTCAGATATCCTATGTCTGATTTGTATTTTCATCCCCTGAGAGTTAATCAATTTGAATGTTTTGTCAATTTGTCAACAAGTAACTCAAAAATTTATCATAAGTTACCCATTAGCCCGTAAATAAATTATTTATCTCTACACAGAACTGAGATACATTAATGACGAAATTAATTTAATAAATTGCAACTTCAGCAATCAATATTACTTCAATTTATTTGGACAAAATTGGTTTGTACGAACAGCATGCTTTTAGCATACGAATCAGGAACCCTAGTGCAGGGTCCTAATCTTAATTTATTATGTTTGCATAACGACAACCTAGACTTTGATGACCTAAAAATTCATCCTTTTTGACCAATACTTGTACAGGATGATTTCCTGTCTCGAAAAAGCGACACGTATTACCGTGTGAGTTTCATGAAAATCGGCTGTGCGTTTCTAGAATAGAGCAATTTTCCTCTTTTTTCTTGCAATGGGGTGCTCCTATTGGCCAATATCATTTTAAAATATGCTGACACGGTATATAGTCCTTAATTCCATAACGGCAGTTTTCGGTTCTCGAAAAAAGCGGCCGTTATGGGGTAAACGGCCGTTTTTTGAGGAAAAAAGCGGCCGTTATGGAATAAACGGCGGTTTTTGGAGAAAAACGGCCGTTATGGGATAAACGGCCGTTATGGAAGCGCCCCTTATGGAATCAAGGACTGTACTAGAAACGCGCAGCCGTTTTTCATGAGACTAAACCAGTAGAACAGACCAATATTCATTTTCATTTTCTCTCCACTTTCTTAGTTCTCCATTATAAAAATAATAAAAATGGCCTCTTCTAGAAACGTACAGCCAATTTTCATGAAACTCAAACGGTAGGCGTCCCGGTTCTTATTTGGCAAATATTCTACATTTGAACCCATCTGAGAATTGTGAGAATTCTATTGTTAATCTACGCAATAATCATGTTTACGTTATATGTTTAATTTACTTTGAATATTTAAGGACGGGTCAGTACCGGATACGCATAGTAAGTTTTAGTGGGTATTTTGCAAGAAAAATCAAGGATGATTTACAAATTTTTCGTCTTTAGAATCAACAGTTTTTGATAAAAACTCGCCAATAGTCATACATGTTATGGGATTATTTAATTAATGGTGTTAACATGCTTTCAAAAACAGTATCTAACCCTTGATATTTGTTGCTAAAAATTCCGGGATTTGGCTACTTCAAACTGTACGACGTGTGAATGTATGTACTTGACGTGCATGCTCAATATTAAACTGTTGGGAATCTAAACTTGAGACAGATACAAAAATATTGAGTGGTGATACTTCTTGTATCGCTACATTTCAATAAAATAAAGCGACGCAAGCTATTATAAATTCAATTTCGTGTACAAGTTGTATAGTTCAAGACTATACCTTATAGCCTATAAAGTTTAACATATGAACACATGTACATTGTACACCCGACGCGTCCACCCATGGCCGTTTACTGGCGAGGTAAAACTAACTTTTCGTACTAAACAATTTGCGTTACCATGGTTTACCGGTATTTTCTCAAAAGGTATAACGTGAAAAAGGTATCCAAAGAGCCTAGAGATAAATTGAAAGTCTAGGGCCGATTATACACTGCTTTAGGGTTTATGTGGCCCCCCTTTATCAGGCCACTTTGCCCGCTCGTGCGCTTATCAGGCCACTTTTCTGCCCAATTTTTTTCGCATATCCAGCCCACGCACTGAGTGTTTATCAGGCCACCTGCGGGTTTATCAGGCCACTTGAGCTGTTAGTTTATACCCGCGAATGGGTTTATACGGCCATTTTCCCCTTTTTGGGGAGCCTGCTGCAGGCTTATCGGGCACCATGTGAAAGAAACAAATAGTATCCGGTCACTTGAAAATATGGGTTTAAGTTCATCATACGCTCTAAAGATGTCTTGAAATAATAATACGAATGTTACGAAAAATAATGATCCGAAAAATATTTAATCTTTTTTAAATATCTCATCTTAAACAAATCTTAAAACAAATCATAAAACAAATCATAAAACAAATCATAAAACAAATTATAAAACAAATCTTTAAACAAATATCTAAATTTTTCCTTAAAATTTCCTTCCCGGCCGGTCTCTCATTAGATAATAGCAAATTAATGTTGCGAAATTCCCCGCACGTAAGCTTATTAAGCTGGTCTCTCATTGGATATCAACGGATAATAACATACTTGGTATTGCGTAATTCCCCGCTCGTGCGCTTATCAAACCACCTTGTTTTGCACATTTTCCAGTTGTTCCGCCCACGCCCTAGGGGTTTATCGGGCCGTCTGAGGGTTTATGAGGCCGTTTTTGGAAGGCGAAAGTGACCTCATAACCTCTTAAGCAGTGTATAAAAATTTGTTTTAGCCAAATTAAAGAGCTGAAAAAGTTAATAAAAAATGTGGTAAAGTCAATGTGGAAAAATCCCGGAAATGTCTGAAGTGGGTTCTAGAATTTTTTGAATAATCGAAGGAAAACCGTTTTTGATACCTTTAAGACAGTACCGGTTTACCGTGGACCACGGTCCGTGGTACATACGTATAATATTATACACATCAAATATTCGATGTGTTTGATATCAAGTTGTTAATTATCATTTAACCGCGAAAGTTAGGTCTATAAAAAAATAAAAAACAACTTTATTAAGAACTAACTTTTCCAAAAGTCATAATTAATCTATCATGTGGGTAAGCGCATTCGCATGCCATGCGGTTAACCATGATTAGACTTGGTTAAACTATTATTCAATATTTTCACGGGCGATGTTTCATATCTTTCGCAGACAGTCTACGTCTTTGTGTAAACAACAATAGACTTCGAGGTTTCATGTTAAATAAAATCAACAACAAAAAGTTGTTTTCGATCATGTTGAATTGTGCCGACCTTCATTACCATTGGAGATAAATACGGTAGTAGTGAAGTTGGAGTGGGGTACTTTCGCGACCATTTATGGTCGCGAAAAAGCCCCGTTTATTAGTACTTTCGCAACCACACCATTTGGTCGCGAAAGGGTGTTTTGGAGAAGGTTTGGCGACCATGTGGTCGCGGAATCATCTTTTTAACAAAGATTCGCCTCCAAATGGTGTCGTCGCGAAAGTACTCATAAACAGGTTTTTTTCGCGACCACAAATGGTCGCGAAAGTACCCTTCACCGTGAAGTTCGGTTAATAGGTTAGTGGCATCCAAACTTCTTCAAAAAATTTCATGGGAAACAATAAAAATGATAAGCCTTAGGAGGAACTTTACGACCTAACCAGTTATCTTAACAACAGTTTTACTAAAAAAGTGTTAAGATAATTGAATTTTGTTAAAATGATTGGGTAGGGCTTTTGGTAAGATAATTGGAAGTCGCGATAGATTTTAGTCCAAAAAGTATTAAGATAAATTATCTTATTTATACAAATTATCTATTATACATTTTTGTTTAGATAACTGGTGTTAACATAATCGGTAAGGGGATTTATATACCGTATGTTCGGACTTCCAAATAATTCTATCAGCATTGCTTCAAACTTAAGTGAAATTTTACATAAAAATCCAAATATGCCAAAAACCAGTCCATTTTTTACCGGCGGAAATATTTTATTTGGACTGGGTTATACAATTTTCTTATTTGTATTATTGATCACGGTTCTATAAATTTTGTTTTACATATACAAAGTGTTAACTGTTAATATTTGAAAGCTCCCAAAAGCTAACATCAAGATCATGACTTTTCTTGTTCGGAGTATTTCAAGTTTCAACTATAGACATGTATGTAGACATGTGCATAAATTGGCGGTTATTTTTTGGACGAATATCAGACTTATTGACCAAAAATAATATTCTAAATTAAAACATAAAATGGCACAAAAATCCAATTCCGGGACAAGAAGGGACTTCGAGTCAAAATTCTGAAGCGTAACAATATTGGCTTACTTCTGTACAATATCAAAGAAACTGTATACACCACCTAACCATTTGACTTAACACATTTTTTTCCGAAAAAAGGTGTTAATTCAAATGCAAATTGTCAAGTCAAATGCAAACTGTTAAGCCACATGGGTAGTGCGTAGGTTAAAACCCTGAAAAACTTGAAACTATAAAACAATATAATGAACGAAAAAATCCAAAAAATTGTTATACACCGCCTGAGGGTTTGTCAGGACACTTTCTCCTTCCAAAACCGGCCTGATAAACCCTCAGGCGGCGTGGTAAACCCCAAGGGCGTAGGCGGAAATGCTGGAAAAAAATACAAAAAAGGACAAAAAAAGTGTTAATTAACTGCAAACTGTTAAGTCAAATGCAAACTGTTAAGCCAAATGGTGTTAAGTCAAATGGTTAGGTGGTACATTTTCAGATGTTTCTGATCAGCAAACTGGATTGCTTACTTAGCCTATACCCCAATAGGGTAATCGCTTCCTATTTACCTGGCTTCTCGGGCTCATCCTGTACCCCAACGAGGTAATTGCATACTTTGTAGAACCGCTTCGCGGGCCCACTTTGTGCCCAATAGAGTAATCGCCTCATATCTAGCTCTGCTTCGGGAGCCTATCCTCTATGCCAAAAGGGTAATCGCATCCTATGTTGCTCCGCTTCGCGAGCCCATCCTGTACCATAATATGGTAATCGCATTCTATGTAGCCCCGCTTCGCGGGCCCATCCTGTACCATAATATGATAATCGCAACCTATGTAGCCCGGTATTGTGGGCCTATCCTAAATTCCAAAAGGGTAATCGCATCCTAAGTAGCCCCGTTTCGCTATAATTTATGACTCATAACAGTACATGGATAAAACAATTTTTGGTTTGTTCATTTCAAGCATGCTGAGCGACACTTTTCAGCGAACCACGTCAATTGCGCCCCTCCGACAACACAAATCCTCGAATGCAAAAAAAAAAGACGAAAAAAGCGATCAGAACACGAAAACGCATTGGTGTGTAAAAAACAATTTAATATACATGTTTTGATATTTTAAAAACCATGGATCCAATCTCCGTACTCGGTCATCTAGCCAACGATGAAGAATTAACCAAATACGATTTGAGTGATATGAACCAAATGTTAGAAACGTTAATTACCGAAAAAGAAATGACATCGCCGGTCAAAATCAGGTAATTTGGTGGAAAATGGTAGATAATTTATTTATTGCCGTGGTTAATGGTATTTTTTTCTATTTTTTTCTTTTCATTAGTTCGTTCAATTTTCGTGCACAATGTCGACGAGTAATCTTAGGTAAAATGAAATGTTTTTTACGGCATTATCGGGCATTACCGGGGAAACGTTTTTTGTAAGATATATCTTACTTTTACTATGTTTATTTCACTAAAAGTTTTTTCTATATGTCGAATACATAATTTATGTTCGATAGAGTGTGAGCCATACCGTATGGTCAATAACTTAATCAAGAGAAACCGATAAAGTATAATATATATGTTGAGAAAACAGAAATGATCTATTAATAATGAAGGACAATACTCCGTAAAATAATTTCGCAAAATATGTATGAAAATGTATGTGATAAAATTTGTAAAAATATAATTAATTTCAAAAAATGAAAAAATATTAGGTTGGAAGCGGTGCCAGGCGCTTCCAATCTAATTGTCCGCGTGACACAAAAGGAAGAAATTGTATTCGTTCTTTCGCGTTGCTATGGTAATGCGGCCAATCGGAATTTGCAGCGCGAAACAATTAAGATGTTACGCGGACAATAAATATTGAAATAAACAAAACAAAAGTTAAATAGAATACAAACTGCAAAAAATTCCCTAAAAAAACAATTACACCACCTACCTGCTTAAAGTAACGCTGCTTAAAGTAACACTATTCGCTTAAAGTAACAGTTTTTTTGCCAATAGTGGTAACTTTTTCAACCCACGCACTACCTGCTTAAAGTAACAGTTCCGCTTAAAGTAACAGTTTTTTTAAGATTTCATTTTTATGCTTGAATATTTTCAGATGTGAAGTATTTTTAGTAGATTTCAAAAATATTTTTCATCTGATTAAGCATTCAGAAATATTTTTGATATGAAAAATTGTCAAAAAAAATATATATATTGAAAAAATACCATTTTTTGGTCTATACAATTGTTCTCCGACAATCCGTTTCTCCAAATAGTTACAAGGTCAAGTCAGTTTATCAAAAGTGCAAAATGAAAAGCAAAATCTTAATTTAGTTATTTGGGATCTGGCTATATAAGTAATAACCCTTTACCTTGTATTAAGAATAATTGATCACGTGATGTTTCCAAATTGCGCAATTCTATGACCTCATTTCTGCTTGAAGTAACAAAAAAGCTAAACATTACGTAATATTTTTAAAATTGCGCAATTCAAAAGCCTGATTCCGCTTAAAGTAACATAAAAAGCCTGATTTTGCGTAAAGTAACACTATTTGAACTTTTTTTCGATTTAACCTACGCTCTACCTGCTTAAAGTAACAATTTTCGTTTAAAGTAACAGTTTTTTTGTTCATTTTGGTGTTACTTTAAGCAGGTAGGTGGTGTAATTTAAACAATTAAATTTATTTTGAGAAATAAATATCACAAAGCAAATTAAAAAAAGTATTTTAAAATAAATAAGGTGCGCTGTTAAAAGACATGTTGTTAACAGTCATGTCGGCCGTTAACAGACATATTTGGGTCAAAAAATAAGACCCGAATATAAGACGGCAACTTAATTATTAACGGACCAATGCGTAGGCGTTTTTCCGGAAAAAACACCTACTATCAATCAACGGACAATAAGGCTGTCTGTTAAGGGAAAATAACTATTGTCCGCGGAACAGCTTGATTGTCTCGCGCTGCTAATTTTGATTTGCCGCGTTACCTAGCAACGGAAAACGACAAGTAACAATTTCTTGTTTTTTGTTGCACGGACAATTAGGTTGGGACCGTGCAACTTCGGAGCGCCGAATATTAATAACTTAATATTTTAAGAATCTAATTAAACAGTGAAGTTCTTATCACCTCGATTTAAAATGACAAACTAGGGCACGTCAGTTGTCTTTCAGAAAGGATAATGAAAGTGCAGATTATCTCGTAGTTTACTGTGATATCTAGTATAATCAATATAATATATTGTACTATCAATAATGAGTCTAAACAAGTCTATTAGTCTAATATTTCTGAAGTCTAATATTTCAAACCAGGGATGAAATGTCAATCACAGAATCACAATCAAACATGTAATTTTTGCGTGATTGTAATGGAAAATTTTACTAACTTTTGTGAGTGTGATTCGCTTTTTTTTTCGAGATTTGCTTTTTTTGCGTGATTGTGATTGAAAATTCCTCAATCACGCCAAAATCAGATTTTTCGCGATTTTAGTTGGTTTTTCTCAATCACAGCGTGACTTTCGCGTGATTGTGATTAAAACGTTTGTTTTTTTTTGTGATTTTTGTGATTTTTGTGATTATATGAGCGTGATTGAATTGTCCCCAAACTCACAAGTTTGTTTTCCATCCCTGTTTCAACCTACATGATATACAGTTGTTGTCATAACAATGTGACAAGTAACAAAGTGACAGTTCGGAACGAAGTGACACTTTTTAAAATAATCCGACACGGTATACTTAAAACGCTCGGCCAATTTTCATGAAACTCAACCGGTAGAGCGGTCCGTGCAAATTTGCACGCATTCCCGCCTAACTCACAGGGATAAGTGCGTGAAAATAGACACGCCACTGGGGTTTTCGTCGATTTAAGGAATATGGAGGCCCCTTAGGACAAAACGGGTATTGGTGACCCCCC
>SCLG01000139.1:393222-447209 GCA_004367875.1 Oikopleura albicans
AAAATTTATTATAAATGTTTATTAAAATTAATTATAAATGTTTATTAAAAAAACATTATAAATTTTAATTGAAAAAAAGTGTTAATTAAAAATTCATTATAAATGTTTACTAAAAATTTATTATAGAAATTTTCAACTGCAAAGGTTAACTAAATGTTAAACATTTTTTGGCATCACCGTTATTTATTTATTTTTTTGCTCTGATAAAAACTCCCATTTGTAGTTACGTAAGACGCATAAAACGGATAAATAGTACTTAACAGATAAATCGTGTTTTGATATTGTTTGGCAACGGGCGTATCGCCTCAAGGGCCAAAACATGAGAAGTCAAATGAAACTTTCCCTCGATATTTCAATATTTTTTTTTCTCGTCGGACAAATGTATATAACATTAACAAATGGTGAATTCAAGGCGTTATTTACGAGTAACCGAATGGTCCTTACCAGCACCGGTAAAACCAAAGAGCACGATTGATTTGCGAAACGTCTACAGTCAATATAAACCCTCGCCACTGTCGGTTAAAGATTATATAAAAGGGTCGAAAAACACAAGAGAGAAAAATTTTGATTTTATTCGACATGAGCTACCGACGAGAATTTTAAATATAATTCAAGAGTTTGAAAACGTCCCAGTTGAAGGACAGGGTTTGCGACCGTAGTATTTTTGACGAAAATTTCTGACAAATCATATTAAGGCTGACTTTGAAAGAATGTCGCCATCTGGATGATTTTCACAGATAAAAAAACAAACTTTCAAATTTTTGTTTTCAAAAAAAAAAAGCGGAGAATGAAAACAGACTTTAAAAAATAAGCTTTTTAATATATTATAATTTTCAAATAAATTGACGCTTATAGCGTTCTAGGCTTTGTAAGACTTGAACTTTTAGGCAGCCACTTTTTTTAAACACAAAATGATTGTAAACCTTTATTGTAGTATCGCCTACCATACACGCAGTAACCTCGGTTTATGAACAAACGATTAATGAATTATTGCCTTTTACTCAAGAATTAGGATACCCAGATTTGATAGTTATTTAGGGCAATAACCGGTAACAACAAACTTCTAGGAAAGTTCCAGAGGATTCTGCACTAGAAGTTCTGAAGAGGATATCAAAAATTTGAGAAAAGAGTAATTTAGGCATTTTTCACCGGTATGTTGAATTTATCACGTGACCGGGTGAAGTTGAGCCAAAAATGGATTCGTTCACTACAATCTACTTTTTAATTTCACGTCCGTTAACATGAAATGTTTACTAGCCAAATGATTTTTTTTCCAAAAAAATGTGGTTATCGTGTATTTTTTCTTCCTTTGTAAAGTTGTAAAGAATGAAAGCGCTAAGTAAAAATTGGTACGCCGAGTAACATATTTCTACAGGTTTAGTCTCATGAAAATCGGCTGCCCGTTTCTAGAATATAGCAATTTTCTTCTTGTTTCTTGCAATGGGGTGTCCCTATTGGCCAATACCATCTTAACATATGCCGACACGGTAAACTAGAAACGCGCAGCCGATTTTCATGAGACTAAACCAGTAGCAGTATAAAAGCGACTGTTTTTCCCTGTACGAGTTATTTTACTACCTCGAGAGCGTGTTACTAATTGTGAGACGGTATGGTGATTCTAAAACAGGCCCCATTACAACCGAGCGGCTTGATGCTTACGATATCATACTTCTGGGAATCCTTCGACGTCATCGATATGTACAAATATTTCTGGCAAATGCCGTTGAAGACCTCAAAGAAATGACAAGCGAAAATAGAAAAGTTGAGAGAGAAATGAGCAGAAAAATTCCCTATTTTTTGAACCGCTTTTTTACCAATCGATGCTCTGCAAGAATGATTATGCATCAGTACTGTGAGTCTTGTCATTTCAAAAAATTTTAACGTTTCGCGTTTTGTTTAATTAACCATTAGATTCATTTAAGGAGGCGTCAGTCGATTTAAAATAAAATATTATATTAAATAGTTTCGTCAAGTTTTCACAAATGTATTTTTTAGTGTTTTCTTCGACTAAAGGTATGTCAAGAATGAAAATTTTTAGAGGAAATGACGAATACCTAAAAGTTGTTTGAAGAATTCTTTAGCAACTTTTTAACAAGGTTTTAACCCTTTTTACAATTTTAATTTTAACAATTTTTGAAGAATTTTTAAATACATTATTAACGACTTTTNATAACAATTTTTTTAATGAATATTTTGCCTGATTTTAACAAATTGTTCATTAGCAAAAAAGTGGCGCTACTAATATTGCTAAAGAATATTTGATAATTTTATATACACATACTAAGCCGTTTTAGTTTCACTAAATTGTGTCTTATTATCATTTATTCTTGTAAAACATAATGCGCGTAGACGTTAAAATCGAACCGAAAACCTACGTAAGATGCATAATGTCTCTTTGAGGTGTCTCTTTGGTTGATTCGAGTGATGCCGTAGACAACGCTGATGGTGACTCAGTCTGAATTTCAGACAACGGCCAATTAGGTGTCGCAACATGTCGTAATGTGAAACGGAAAATCAGCTTGTGTTTATTTAACATTGCTTCCAGGCATTTTCGGTTCGCTTTTAACGTCTACGCGCTTTATATTCTATACAAATTAAATCAGTACCGAAAACTTTCTAATATTGTGTTTTATAGTAGGCATGTTTTCATCAGTACCAATTCGAAATGATGTTTATAAAGGAGTGATCCAAAGGTGCAATTTAACTCGTGTGGTTCGAACAGTCGCCCGAAAAACGTCCGTCCTGTGCCAGCAATATTATCTGGCCGTACCGGAAATCAACATTGTGAGCGCTGAGGTGACCAATGGAAAATCAAAGGCTGTTGATGTTTCCTCCGTTTTTGTTCCCGAACATTTAGAAATAATTATAACCGAACTTTTAAAAAACGCATTGAGAGCAACTGTCGAACATTGGCAAGGGAAATCAATGCCGCCAATTGAAATTTTAATTGTAAAATGCAAAAGCCAAATTTCGATACGAATTGCGGATCAAGGCGGTGGAGCATCACTGGAGGAGCAGAACAAGTATGTATCAAAAACACCACTGCGTAGTTATTGGGCCAGTTTTGTCGCGGAAAACTTATACGATAAATGCGTAGGTCATAAGTTATGACTCATCAGTTATGACTCATAAGTTATGATGCGTAGGTCATAAGTTATGACTCATAAATCTGAGTTGTAGTTGCATTATTGGATAGAAATTGGCAACATAATTGCTCAATTCAACCACTCAAAAAAGACATAAAACAAAATTAAGAAGGGTGCGCAGTTAACCGCCCACCCAAATATAAAAAATGGACGGTTAAATTGCACATTGCGCAATAGTGGACCGTTAACTGATGGGCGGTTAATTCCGCACCCTGTGTATGAGATAAGAATGAGAATTACGAATAATTATTAATAAAAGAGTTACGATAAGTGGGTAGGGTACTTGATACATGCTTTTTTCAAAAGCTGAAGTAGTTATAAAACACTATTTTTTCCCCCGTAAGTTTTTTTTTAACTCACAGGGGGAAGTGCGTGTAAATAGTCACTCAACTGGGTTTTTTCGTCGATTTAAGGCATATGGAGGCCCCGTAGGGCAAAACGGGTATTGTTGACCCCCCTCAACTTTTCGAAAAAATTCGATTGACGTGTTATTTTTTGCGTAGGTTGGAGATTTCAAACAGCTCTCTAGTGGGCCCTTGTGGCCAAAATCAATTTCTGAATAGTCAGATCGACGTAGTTTGATGAGCTCTACAACTTGATTGTACCAGTTTTTTGAATTATTGTAAATTTTTGAAGTGCGTGTTTATTTACACGCATTTTCCCCCTACGGGGTCCCAAAAACTCCTTCCCCCTGAGAGTTAAGCCAGTATAGTGTAGTCTCGTTTTTCAGTCGGCCTACGGTTTAATCGCATAAATAATTTTGTTTTGATCCAAGAATATGCAAAATTTATTAAACATTTAATAAATATTTTATCATATGTTTCAATATCCCATCACTACTTGTTGCACAGTGAAAACAACCGAAAAGTGTCATTGACCCAATTTGATCAATTGAGCATTCCAGCGTTCAGATGGAAGATAGACCCACTAAAAACAACAAATAAATATTTTGAGAGCCTATGAATTAAATATAGTGCGGATTCCAAAATGTCTCATTTAGCCTGTAGACTTTTTCTCCTATGATTTTTAATTCAAAAGTAGAAGCTACAAATGGGAGCGCATTTTGGTACTCGGGCTTTTTTGGTACTAAGGCTTCAATTAGGACCTAATGCTTCTTTTCGCACTAAATTAGTACTACTACAGTCGTTTGCAAAACTTGGTCCCAAAAAATGTGCACAAGTGGAAAGTCGTTTGATCAAACTTGGGTCTGAAAAACGTGCACAACTAGGCAGTCTTGTAAAATTTCCTAAAAAAGTGCACAACTAGGCAGTCGTGCACAACTAGAGGGTGCATAACTAGAAGGTCGGGACTGTAATACTTTTTGATACCAAAGATTTTTTCGGTACAAATGCTTCTTTAGGTACCCATGCTTGTTTTGATAATGGCTCAGTATCGGTACTAAGGCTTCAATTGGTACTAAAGCGTCTTTCGGTACTAATACGTATTTTGGTACTAAATATTCCGTTGCTACCAATGCTTCTTTAGGTACCCATGCTCCTTTTGATACTGGCTCAGTATCAATAGAATCCTTAGTACCGAAAGAATTTTCAGTACCAGAAGAAGCATTCAGTACCAATTGAAGCTTTAGTACCGAAAGAGGCGCTTCCTCACTTTTGCCACGGACAACTTATCCGAATCAAATTTCCAGTGAAGATGAAATATTTCGAGACCCTTTAATTTCTTAAAATTACTGGACAAAATTCGTCCTTTTACGGTAAATTATTAATATGAAGGTTTTTGATAATTTCAAATTTTCCGTGACGATTGCCCAATGTCAAAAACGGAAACCGCACCAAGGCTAAATTGTTGGTGGGTCAACCATAACGTGTAAAACAACAACGAAAATATCATCCGCAATTTTAAGATAAAAAGTGGTCTTTTAAACGTGTTTTAACATTTTGACACATCTTTTAGATAGGGAAATATGTGGTGTCGAAGGTTTATTTTTTGGTCGTGTATATGTTTATAATGGGTGTCAATGAATTCTACGGTTTTTCGCCGAATGTCCTATTTCGGCATTTTCGACCAAAATTAGGCCATGATATGTTAATGGCTTCGTGACACCAGGTGTCCCACAGTAATTTGTGATTTAAATACGCACGAATTTTGAAAGATGTAATATGTACTAATTTTTCAACATAAAGTAATCTTCATTTTTTTGGTTGAAAAGCCTGTGAATGAGGTGGGATATGATTGGTGAGAATCAAAACGCGTGGGCTAGATCATTCATTTTGATACTATTGGGCTTCTACCTCCTCCATTTCGTTTTTTCATATTCTTTCTTTTTTTTTGAGAAATTAGTATATATTTCATCTTTTTAGATTCCTATATCATTGATATTTTCATAAAAATGTTTTTAAGGTGGGGAAAGTACTTGGTTTCAAAAGATCAATCAAAACCGCACAACAAGGTGAAACTGTCGACTCCCTTGACCTCCTTTGGTTTCGGGATTGCCTATGCGACCGTTTATGCCCAATTTTTAAACGGTGACGTACAAATCCACTCAATTCAAGGCTTTGGCACCGACGCCTACGTTTATCTCCAGGTTTGCAAGGACGAGATGTCGGAAATTATTCCAGTTTTTACGCAAAAGACGGAGGATTATTATCAGTCAAAAAGTCAACTCGAAAGTCTGGCTTGGATCACTGGCCAGAACCAAACCATACCGTTTGTGCTACCCGAATGATCACCCCACAAAAGCTTGAATTGAAATATTGTGCCCAATTTTGTAAAATAAACTACGAAAATGTTCCAATTTGTTAAAATTTATGCTTTTAAGAGTTCGGTGTATTGCTTAAACGAGCAAGAACTAAGTGCACAGTGTGTAAGTGTTTTCGCTGAAAAACTTTTGACCAAAAAAGCGTCCAAATAACTGCTCTATCGGGAATTTTGTCCAAATAAGTGCTGTTCAAATAAGTGCACCGCCGACCAGGACTCGACAATAGCCAGCTGGCCTTCCCAGTTCGAGTAAACTACCCTCGGCAGTTCGTGAAGGCGAGCGCAGCTCATTTTTATTTTTGACCCCGACTGTACAGCCGAGCTCAGCTCAATCTTTTTTCCAGCCTTAGAGCACAGCCTAGCCCAGCTCATTTTCATTTTTGATCTCGAGATCTCGCGAGAGCACAGCCGAGCGCAGCTCATGTTTATGTTTCCTCCGGGGAGGACAGTCGAGCGCAGGTCGATTTTTTTTGTTCGAGCTCGAAAGGACAGCCGAGCGCAGCTCATGTTTATGTTTGGTCTGGGGAGGACAGCCGAGCGCAGGTTGATTTTTTTTTATTCGAGCTAGAGAGGACAGCCGAGCACAGTTCATTTTTTCTGACTTTTGCCGACCCTTGGCGCCGACAACGGCAGGTTCGAGCCAAGAGAAAATGTCGTGTTGAGAGCACATTTACTGTAGAATAATTAATTTTATTTCTCGTTTGTACAGTTTTATACAGTATAATACAGAAGAAAGCATATGCAGCATAAGGTACCCAAAGAGCCCTATGTATAAAATATATTATTCCATAACAAGCTATGCCGATAGGATTCATAAAAAGGATTAATTAGTGGCAGATCATAAATGATGATTGTGTAGGTTGAATTTAGATCTAATGATGATCNCTAAGGTCAACGAGTTCATTTTGGTCAGTTTTGGTGTGTGTACGTATAACTACTCTGCTCATTTTTATTTTTGACCCCGACTGTACAGTCGAGCGCAGCTCTATCTTTTTTCCAGCCTTTGAGCACAGCCCAGCCCAGCTCATTTTCATTTTTGATCTCGAGATCTCGCGAGAGCACAGCCGAGCGCAGCTCATGTATATGTTTGCTCTGGGGAGGACAGCCGAGCGCAGGTCGATTTTTTTTTTTGGTTCGAGCTCGAAAGGACAGCCGAGCGCAGCTCATGTTTATGTTTGCTCTGGGGAGGACAGCCGAGCGCAGGTCGATTTTTTTTTTGTTCGAGCTAGAGAGGACAGCCGAGCACAGTTCATTTTTCTGACTTTTGCCGACCCTTGCCGCCGACAACACGGCAGGTTCGAGCCAAGAAAAAAATGTCGCGTTGAGGGCACATTTACTGTAGAATAATTAATTTTATTTCTCGTTTGTACAGTTTTATACAATATAATACAGAAAAGCATATGCAGCATAAGGTACCCAAAGAGCCCTATGTATAAAATATATTATTCCATAACAAGCTATGCCGATAGGATTCATAAAAAGGATTAATTAGTGGCAGATCATAAATGATGATTGTGTAGGTTGAATTTAGATCTAATGATGATCATCGTCCAAATTCCGGTTGGTTCCTCTAGCTCTGCGTGAGTTAACTCTGTGAATGTTAGTGAATTGTTATGAAAACCAGGTTTGTTTAACAACTGCAATGGCTTTTTTGTTTTCATTTTTTTTTCGTTTTTCTTTTTGATTTAATACAGTCAGGGGTCTCTAGATGTGCACTTTTACTCAAATTTGTAAATACCTCTAGATGTGCAGTTTTTCAGACCTTTTTTTTTCTCCCTTAACTCTCAGGGGAAGGAGTTTTCGCAATAATTAAAAAAACTGGTAAAGCCAAGTTGTAGAGCTCGTCAAACTACGCCGATCTACTTTTTAGAAATTGATTTGGGCCCCCTAGAGAGTTGTTTGAAATCTCGAACCTACGCAAAAAACACCGTCAATCGAATTTTCTCGAAAAATTGAGGGGGGGTCACCAATACCCGTTTTGACCTACGGGGCCTCCATATACCTTAAATCGACGAAAAAAAACAGTTGCGTGTCTATTTACACGCACTTCCCCCTGTGAGTTAAAATTCAATTTTTTTGTAGATTTCCTCATAAAGAGGATATAAATGTTCCTATTTTATTGCCCAAAAAGACGAACACCACCTACCTGCTTGCAGTAACAGTCATTTTATCCCCCTACGCACTATCTGTTTCAAGTAATACTTCCACTTTAAGAAAAAACGTTATTGTTTCATTTTTGGGTTTACCTTGAGCATATAGGCGGAACTATCACTTTAAGCAGGTAGTGCGTAGACGAAGAAACTGGCTCTTATTTCAAGCAGGTTGCACATTTTCCATGAGTACGGGGAGCAATGTTTTTCTAAAATCTAGATGTACATGTCTCGTCTATCATGTAGTAAGTGTTTCGGGAATCGAAAATGTACATCTAGAGACCCTTGACTGTAATCATTTGTAATCAACACAATGGGCCAGAGATGAAGCCGAAACAAAGTCTATACCGTTGGCATCTCTGGTTTGAATATAAGTTCTTACAAGCATTGCTGACGATTGTCAATCCGTGTTCCATCCGGGCAGCACTTCTGACCTTCACGAAAGTAGTGCACGTCGGGCACACGACCACAGCATCCGACTATTGGACCATAAATTGGCGGCGAATGGTGATGCAAATGAATTGTACGCTGATTTTGGTTCAAATTCTATTGCAAGTGTGATTGTTGTCACAAAAATCAAAAAAAAAAAAGAAAAAAAAATACTACGCATTTGCCTGCTGAGAACCGGTCTTGTGCGTTTCAGAAACTTTCAACAAACGTGATAGTCAAAAATTTGAAAAAAATACTCACCGCAGAATCATATAGACTTCCTTTTGAGCACAAAAAAAGTTGAAAATAATTACAGTTAAGGCACATTTTACAGTTAATCAAATTTATCACGTGACAGGGTGAACTTGGGCCAAAACTGGATAAGCCCATTACAATCCACTTTTTAATCTTACGTCGAATGGCCGAAACAGTTTTTCTCGAAAAGTTTCGTGATTATAGCTTTTTTTTCTCTAACTGTAAACAATTCAATTGTTATGAGGAAATTACGACGAAACTTTTTTTCCAAGAATAAACGTGAGTAACCTCTTTCAATTAAAAGCCCCAATGTTTAATTTCCAAAAAAAGACATGTCGCGGTACTGGGGTGATTTTCGATATTGTTACGAACAAAAGATAATTCCAATCAAAATACCCAAATAAGCTTAGTAATTATGAACCCTGTTGCTGTACAGGAGCTGTGAAGTCCCCGCGTCTCTCTATAATCGGACTTGACAGTTCAGGGTCGAGCGGTCTCACCGGTTCATTTGCGCTGTTAACAAAAACAGCAACTGGATCACTATTGAGCGACTTACTATAATCATTCCGGGTCAAATCAACTGGTTGCGGTGTTCCAAATACAACTGAGTGATATGATTTCTTTTTACAATTGAACTCCCAATCAAAAACCGGCTCGCCCCAGCGACGATGATGCGATTGGTTCCATTCCGGTTCATATTGTGCAAGTTTTTCGGCCAGAGAACGGTCACATTCACAGCGTTGACGCTCACATGATCCGGCCTCATCAACGCACGTTTGATAGGTTGTGAATACAATTATGACGGTGGAACATGAACAGGGTGACGTTAAAGTTTACCGTTGTTTAGTGAAGAATAGAGTACTGTTTTCCGGTAATATTCAAAATTCAGTTATGATAGGGCCTTTTTTGTGCCAAGCGGCCCCTAGAAAACCAAAATTAAGGCTCAATACATAGTACCTTACATAACCCGTTATGTTATCACCCGTTATGTTAACAAAATTTAACTCCCACGGGGAAGTGCGTGTAAATAGACAGGAAACTTGTTTTTTTCGTCAATTTAAGGCATATGGAGGCCCCGTAGGGCAAAACGGGTATTGGTGACCCCCCTCAACTTTTCGAGAAAATTCGATTGACGGTGTTATTTTTTGCGTAGGTTGGAGATTTCAAACAGCTCTCTAGGGGGCCCTGGTGGCCCAAATCAATTTCTGAATAGTCAGATCAACGTAGTTTGACGAGCTCTACAACTTGGCTTTACCAGTTTTTTTGAATTATTGGGAATTAATGTGATTTTTTTAAGTGCGTGTTTATTTACACGCATTTCCCCCTACGGGTTCCTAAAAACTCTTTCCTCCTAAGAGTTAATTATGTTAACGCTTTTTGGGATTTGATAAACTTCGATTTTCAATTATTTAAGCAAGCGCGCCACCCCATTATGTTAACAAAATTTCATTATGTTTGAAGTGCTACCAAATCGAGTATATTTTATCTGGCGGTAAGTCAAAGATATTCGAAATAGTTTCATATTCGATAAAAAAAAATTTCAAACTGGGATGCAAGCATCCATGGTTTGATTTATTACTAATAAATTATTAGAGACTTACAGCGTCATCAGTAACCCATGAGATCAGGTCCGCATATCACACTGAGATGACGTTGTAATTTGGTCAAATGATTAATTAATAACGTACTTTAAAACCTAACTCAAAACTGTATAGTCTATACAGTATAGAGTAGCTTATAACAGAGACAAAGGGTGTTTATAAAGAACTCCCACTGCGCAGTTATTTGGCCTCTTCCGTCATGTAAAATCAACGGATAACTGTGCAAGCGGACAAGTCGGACAATTGTGAAAATAAAACATGCCCGATAACTGCAGAGGGTATCTCGTGGGTTTGAACGAAGACAAGCCTTATTTAAAAATTAACAATAAACCTACGCATTTTAAACTGTCAATCGTAGATAATACGTGGATGGATCAAAACGAGGCGATGTTTAAAGATCTAAAAAGATGAAATATGTACTAATTTCACGAATAAAAAGAGAATATGAAAACTAAAAATGAAGGAAGTAGAAGCTCAACAATATTGAAATGTATGACCTAACCTACACGTTTTGATTCCCACTAATCCCACCTTCTTGAAGAAATTAGTATTGAGAAATTAGTAATTTTTCAGCTTTTTAGATCCATATTTGTGTGATTTTTTTTGTTGGAGTAATAATCAAAGTGGATTGCACAATTTCACAACCTTCGCATTAAAAAAATTTGGCCATTAGCATGTTGTCGTCCGGCAATGTTATACCTACCAACATTTTGATCGTCGCAGCCGCCCCCAATTTTTCCGTTGTACATACAATTGTAACATGTGGTATATTCACGGCATGACTATTTCTGAGTTTTGACATAAAAATGTGCCTAAGCCACAAAAAGGAAATGACAAAGAGAAAACATACAATCCGATGACGGGTATCATGACATTATATCATGTTTAAACCAATGTGACCGAAAAATGTGTGATGGCATTTTTTACGCGTTTGATGTCCCAATTTTCACCCCTTGACCTTTCAGATACCCGTAAATTTTTCTGTAGCTGGCCAATCGCTTTCCAAATGAGAATATATAATCTTTTTGAATGACACTTTTCATGGGATGCACTGTTAATCATTCTGCAGGTCACTGATGACATGAAGTAATATATAAAATACACGGTATGTGAGCTGGATTAGACGTTTGATCTAGAAACTTATGGTTTAAAAAATGACCTATTATATAATATTTTCGAACCATCGATGTTTATATACACGGGGTGCGCCGTTAGGTTTCATCTCGTTACGTTTCACTTTTTCCCGCCCGTACTGTTATGTTTCATTTTTTTTTTTGAGAAAATATTTTCCCCATGTACGCGTCTTGATATGTTAAGCCCTGTGCCGTTATGTTTCACGTTTTCCCGCTCGGGCCATTATGTTTAATTTTTTTGATTTTTTTGTGAAACATAACGGCGCACCCTGTGTAATTACTAGTAGAATTATTGAAGGAATTTTCTCCCATGCATTTCATTTCGCTTACTCTTACATGTGTTTTTTGTCCGGAAGTTGGGACACTCTAGTCATGACCTAGTTGTTCAAGTCGAAAAATGCGTCACTTATGGGACTGACGTCTATATCTCGAAAATTATCGTTTTTTACAACTTCATTTTATATTTATCAACTCGTGCCTTGTCAATATTGTCAACCGGTGGGCCAGTTCCAGAGCCCAAATCGCCCGCGCCATTTGGTAGACACCAGCACCCATAAAAGCAAAACTTTCCGATAAACTTTTGTTTTTGCAAAAAGAGTATGGAATATTTTAGCTGCATATATCTCATCATAAATTCTCGATCTTCGGTCGACATCTGACTACCCCCGTCGGCATTATTCGCCTGTTTTAGTTGCGGGCCATCCGATGCGGTTGCAAAAACCTGGCTTAAAATATCTGCCGATAAGGCTGGATTGGGGCTCAGATGATAATGCGTCATATTTCCGGTTTGAATCTGGCTCGGAGGTGATGGTTTGTAATTTGGAACAAAGTTGGCGAGTAGTTCATTGTAAATCTGTGTAAAGTCTGTTATGTTCCATCCTTCAAGATCCATATGATCCATAATTTCAGCAACTAGAGAGGGTTTTAGTTTGCTCTAAAAACAAATAGCGCTGCCAGAGTTTTTCGTCAATGTTACTTTTCGTCCGATAATATTTTTCGTTCAAAACATTTTTCGTCCAAAACGTGTTGGACGAAAAAATTTTGGACGGAAAGTAACAAAGACGAAAAGCTCTGACACCACAAATAACTGCTTAAAATTGGAAATCCAAAAAGATATGATTTCGCTTAAAATACGGTATCAATGATGTACCATCATTTGGGCAAAAAAAGTTCCGGCCAAGTTACAGATTAGAAACTTAATTGTCATGCGCCATGTTGGACAGATTTGGTGGTGCAAAAATTGTAAAAAGACAAAAGACTGTTTTTTTCTGCAAACACCATTTATCTTAAGACCTCAATGAAATACGGCAATATAACCTTTTAACGGACCAAATCTCGGACCTTTTTAACCAACCGTTAACCAGCCAATTTTTGAGATTTTGTCATCAGTTAACTGATTTGAAAACCTAAGAAAATAAAAGACACTATCGATGGAAAATCAAACATAAGAGCGCACACTGCAATAAAAATGCACAGAATTTCGGAATTTTCGAGTACAAAATATATAAGCAATCACCAATAACAAATTGTTATTTTTTCTTGTACACAGGGTGCGCAGTTATCTTGCGAATTTTTTTTTTAAGTCGCAAGATAACTGCTCAATGCGTGGGCGAAAACGGTGAACACCCCCAGAAAACGAATTATGACATTTTACCACTCTTTATTTTGTTTATTATTATTTCTAACGTTTTTATAAAAATTAGTGAGTCGAATTTCGGACGTTTAACCGCCTGGTCGAACCCACGTGTTCGAATAAATGCAAGTATATTATACAAAGAATTTCAGTTCAAGATTCATTTAGAGAAAAATAGTAACTTATTTGTGATCTGAATAACTTTCGCAAGATAACTGCTCAATGTGTGGGCGGAACACGCGAAAAAATTTGTTTATGAAAACACGTAAGATAAGCGTATGAGCGCAAATTTTCGCAAGATAACTGCGCACCCTGTGTAATTTATTCAAATTAAAAAAACAGTCACAGATGCTTATCAAACTGTTAAAAATTAGTTTGTTTTAACTTTAAGCCTCAACCATGAAAAAATAAAGTAGTATAAAATAAAAATAATGATATCCGTCACAAACCGTCGCGTTCTTCATCGTATATTATATTCGTGAAACCGAAAGTGTTTTCGCCCGGTTTTGGCAATCTTCCGGTCGTTGCCCTACTCTCGGAAAAACCAACAAAACAAACTACCGCTAGGATGCCCAAACTAACTTTCTGCTGTATAACCCTGAATGATTCTTGACAGTCATATAAGATTTTGCTCTTCGCAATTTGGGCCGCTATAATGAAAAATTGGAAACCGGAAATTAAAAAGTATAATCTGATTTTAAACCGCGATGACGAGCAACACGGGTTAAAAGAATTATTTTAACATAAAACTTACTTTATATTATGTTACATACCACGGTATACCGTTACATACGGTATGTAACATACACAACATAACCCGTTATGTTAACACTATCGAACGTCAAAAACGGTTAACATAATGGAATTTGTTAACATAATGGGGTAGGGCATTTGGTTAAATAATTGAAAATCGAAGTTTATCAAATCCCAAAAAGTGTTAACATAACGGGTGTTAACATAACGGGTTATGTGGTGTACTTTATGAACCTTTATCTTGGTTTTGAGCCTATTTTTTCTATATTTGTTCATTTTAGCAAAAAACTCATGGTCAAGTTTTCGTTATCTTAGTTCAATTTGGCCCAAATTTTTCGCAAAATCAAAATTATAAGTGTCCAGGAGCACCGTACAAATTCGAAAATCTTAGTGATAACTCATCAGAAATTCAGTTTGGGCAGCCTAACTATCGCGTAAACGGCATTCCATCTGTTTCTTGTCATTGGGCACACTTGAACCGTATTCAACGGATATTCTCTCGGTTAATTATCTCTAAAATACTGTTAGTTGCAATTTTTTTCGCTTTGTTGTCCAAACAATGTGTATTACTGTGTAAAACGTATGCGTTTAATTTGTTGTTTGTGTTGGCGGTGGAGAAAGTGAGTTCTTTCTGTTTCGATAACGAGCGCCATCTCGGTGACATTTTCGTCTTCGAGAGAACATGACGTTNCCCAAAAAGTGTTAACATAACGGAACTTTGTTAACATAACGGGTGTTAACATAACGGCTTATGTGGTGTACTTTATGAACCTTTATCTTGGTTTTGAGCCTATTTTTTCTATATTTGTTCATTTTAGCAAAAAAACTCTTTATTTAAGTAAAAATACCTTTATCATGAATTTTATGGTCAAGTTTTTATTATCTTAGTTCAGTTTGGCCCAAATTTTTCGCAAAATAAAAGTTATAACTGTCCAGGAGCACCGTAAAAATTCGAAAATCTTAGTGATAACTCATCAGAAGTTCAGTTTGGGCAGCCTAACTATCGCGTAAACGGCATTCCATCTGTTTCTTGTCATTGGGCACACTTGAACCGTATTCAACGGATATTCTCTCGGTTAATTATCTCTAAAATAGTGTTAGTTGCAATTTTTTTTCGCTTTGTTGTCCAAACAATGTGTATTACTGTGTAAAACGTATGCGTTTAATTTGTTGTTTGTGTTGGCGGTGGAGAAAGTGAGTTCTTTCTGTTTCGATAACGAGCGCCATCTCGGTGACATTTTCGTCTTCGAGAGAACATGACGTTCATGGTTCCGACCAATTTCAATCGGTTTATCCGGAAACGACATCTGATTTGGCAATTGTTTTCAGACATTGATTCAAGGAATATTTCAATTTAACTCCCAGGCAAAAATTTGCACGAATCCCTCTACAAATTGTTTGTCCTAAATTGATGCCATACGATGACCAATCAAAACTTACGGAATTCTGCGGAAAGACTATTCTAGTCAAATTTTGCGATACAAAACTTTTAGAAATAAAACTAGAAATTATTGTCGCAAGAACACCTTAATTGTCTCGAGCTTCCATGCGAAAAGAATCGTTTTCGCGCTTCCAGGCGAAAAAATTAGAGGTTCCTTTTTTTTCTTCCCTTTTTTTCTTCGGACTCGTGCGCATTACTTGTTGGCCCCAATATGAGCTAAAATAAAAGGGTCATTGGGACAAACACTTCAGTATAATCATCCTGAAAAATCTGGCAAATTATATCTCAAAAAACAGCCATAACGAGGTTGTGTGACGATTATCACACAATGTCCATTACAAGTTATATCAACACCTCTGACGCCCTGGAGTCAATGTAAGACTAAGTATTTTTAATTTAACGGTACATATAAAAACGGCTCAATAACATGTTAATGTTATCAATAACATATTAATGTTAACGACAACCAATCATGTCCGTAGCAACTACGGCGTTGTTGCTTCTCTTAAAAACGATCTTTTTTCGTTTTATTACTGTTTTTTTATAGTACGTATTAGTCCAAACATCGACAAAAGTTATGAATAAGTCAAAATAAGGTATATAATAACATTTCTCGAGAGTACCGAACCGTACATAAAAATCCAAAACAAAATATTCTTGGGGAAAAACACAAATTACCAAAACTGTAATGATAGAAATAAATTTTGAAGATAATAGGTGGTTAAAGGATCAAGCTCACAATGAGAAAGAACTAAATGATAAGCAACTAAAATCTGCAAAATAATGGGAACACCCATCTTCACACACCCTAACCTTCTGTATATAAACTAACTATTCTTGTTAGCAACAACATCAGCACTCAGCAAAGACAATTCGAATTGCCCGTTCGTTTACATCGGTTATTTGTTGTGCCAACACATCCGGTGCACAACAAATAACCGATGTAAACGAACATTTGCTACAACAACTGGCAATCGACACACAGTTACCGGGTCAAAAACGGCCGACAAACGATTACGTTATGGACGATCAGCAAGCAAAAAAAGAGAAAAATTGACTCCAAGATGAACATAGAAAAATTGAATGGCTACAACGTCAATGTCTTACGATCAAACAGAAACAAGTTGATACCACGGCGACGAAAAAGAAGGCAACAACTGACATTTCCGACCCCTGAATGGCCGACATCGACGAAAGTCCCTGACAACGTTTGGGAAGGCAACCCGTCAGACAGCGATGAAGAGGAACAGCTATTTTTCGGGTAGAAAAACACAAAATTCTGTTCAGATCTTGCTAGCAAAAAATAAATAAATTGTAAAGAATCAAACAAAATAAAACAAAAAAAGAAATCAATAAAAAAGACACTTTACATTCAGTGCACTTTACATTAAATTGTTAACCACACATGAGATAATATCAGCCTGCAGGGAATATAAACTGTGTGCAGTCGACAAATCATTTCGGGATGAAGCCATGCTCCTTCAAAATGATATTATACTTCTGGAGACAAGTGTCCTCGAGCACAAGCCGAGTTCGATCTTTCGAATACCACCCAACAAAAAACCATCGGCGGGACAATTCGCTCAATTCAAAGGTGCAGGAATAACACTAAGAGATAAAGAGGTTATACCATTCCACAAAAAATAAATAAATTGTATAGAATCAAACAAAATAAAACAAAAAAAAAGAAATCAATAAAAAAGACACAAAAACAAAACAAAAAAATATAGAAAAAAAAAATTATTATCAAAAAATATACAAATATAAACTGAATACACTGTTGAATTCTCTTAGGTGCAAGTTTACACATAGACAATTGCAGTTGAATTAATAAATTTATCATTGTTTAAACTTACACAAACTTACGAACATAACTTCAACAATTTATGCAACTTTCTGACACCAACTCAAAATAACCGTTTTAGGACCCTGCGCAAATTGTAACTTAAAATCCACTGCTGAAACTTACACAAATTTACAAATATCACTTCGTAAAAGATAACCCCTATTCACCCTATTATTGCCCTAGGTGCGACCTGCTGAGACGGATTTGTGGACACGGACTACTACATTGGTTATTAGAGATGGGATATGGTTTATTGGAATGCTAAGATTTCACGGGACAAAGTAGCAGAAAGGGTGAGCGCTGTACANTCACCACGCTCCAGTAAAACCGTTTCTGAGCGAGTGTGGCGCGTTATTGAGTATACCCTTTTGGTGACCCAATTTGTCGACCCGAATTGGCCCAATAAACGCCCGCGCTTCTGACGCTTATTAATTTACTCAACGCTTTCGCGCAGCGCAAAATATATTTACGCTTCCATAATTTATGCGATTTTCTGACACTAGTGAACGTTCTAGAATCTTGCAAAAATTGTAACATTCGAACTTACAGCATAACAAATGTTTATTTAATGCAGCATGGACAAATTGCATATTTGCACAAAACGACCTCAAATAACTCACTTGTATCATTTATCACGGAACTTCAACCTCCAGATTGAAACACTTGTTGCCAACTTTCGCTAATTTGACTACAAGACTTGCAACATATTTAACTACTGTACAAAAACTGTAGGCAATGTAACTACGAAAACTGTAGGCAATTTTACTACAAAACTTGCAACATATATAACTACAAATACTGTAGGCGATTTGACTACAAAAATTGCAATTTATTCACTTGGTATATTTAACCTACATTGGTAAATTTAACCTACTGAAACAACCCATGAAACAACAAATCAAAAACTACATTACACCCACCTACCTACACTCCGAATCGTAAACAAATCGTAACTCTTCTGCAAAAAATCCGACAAAAGCTTGCAGGGGAGAATGATGGAATGAACAACATAAGCAAGTAATAAGTGCAAGATATCGGAACTCCCATCTTGACACACCCTTGAAAACTGTATATGAACAAGCTTTGTGATAGAGTTCGATTATTAACATTTTAAATCAGTACACTTTTTTATTAAATAAGCACGCCAATTAGAATTCAACTAACAAATAGAATCAACCAGCATTAAAAAGACCTTACCAATTATAGAACAACAAAATCTTCAAATTAGAAAATTTAAATATCTATAAAATCAATAAGTACAGCAATAGCTTTTTTATTCATCAGAATATGGACACAGAAGCGAATTCATTAAATGTTTATTTCTAAAATAGTAACGTTACATATTTTGTACACAGCAATCGGTTGAACAGGCTATAACTTTGCGTAATAACCGAACTCTACAGATATCAGCTTTCATTTTCACTCATAAGGAGATAAATTCAATGTCTCAACTAAGGTTTTTGTCAACCTCGTTTTCAACGATCTTACTGTTATTTGTTTTAATGATAGCGAAGTTTTATTGCTGTAAACTTTTATTTTTTAAAGTATGCCTAAATTTATGACTGTCCAAACCACAATAGCAAAGGGGCGAATTAGTTTACAAACTGCCTCAAAACTCCGTTAGAAAATAAACCACACTCATCACATGCTATCTATTAAAAATCACAGTAAGTTTAAGAAAAGGACATTAGCCTCGCATATCCATATCAGTGGAATTTCGCTATTCAATACAGTCAAAGTCCACTTATCAAATTATTTTCTCAATTTTTGCGACCTAGGGTCCTCTCAAGCAATAAACGCTATGGTTAGAAGTTTACCCATTCGTTGTAGTAATTTCCGTTTTCAACCACATCATTTTGTCAGTCATGATTTTGCACTTCCGGCTGTGCTGCACGTACAATCAGCTGTGTTCTATATTTAAAGTTGCCTTCTCAACGAGTACCAAACGATGAAAATGAAAATTTACTGGGCCAAATAAATACGCTTCAAAAAATATAAAGCCACAGTTTAAGATTAGTAGGCATCAATCACAAACATTCAAGCAACAGTCAACACTAAATCAATTTTAAAATCGTATTTACATATAACTTTACTGCAATTATCGCGACGTCTCTTAATATAGGGCATTCCTGAGCAACAAAATTTCATAAAAATTGTCAACGTTTCCAACGCGGTCAAAAGAAAGTTTTCCCAACGCTCTAACGCATTACGTTGGTCGTTGGCCAACGCATCTCAACGCTTTCAGCACTAGTATGAACTCTTCTATTCATACTCATAATTTACTGTTGAATATATAGTCTTTGCAGTACCGCTTTCAAGTAATCAAAATACGTCACTCAAGGGACCGTATAACAATTGCTAAAAACGAAGTACTCATTTCGAAAACGCCAATTCGTCAGAAAAATGCGCAGGGCCCAGTTTTCCCTGAAAACATATGATCAACGTGATATGCTCGTGGAGTGGTTAGGATTCCTAATTTAGGAATTGTGAGGAAACCGCATTGTTTGAACGACATGGGATATTTTTGCGCTGTTACTGAATCCCTCAGACCCTAAATTATCGAAAATTTGACAAAAGTGTTGACAGATCTCTGACTTGAACTCGTTATCAACCTGCCATGATAGCGGATGGCAGCGGTGGGTTAGGATCTATAAATTTGTGTTTAATATTTGTCGCGTTCGTAATACCCAATTTGATTCGTTTTGTTAGAAAACGACACACTTTAAAGCAGAAAATATTAAATCAATTTTTATTCAAAGACAAATTTAATGGGAACTGGAAAACGCCTTGTTCAGTAAGTGTTTGAATTATTACAATTACTGCCAAAATGATCGTGTCAATTTTTGAGCGTTTCTTTGGCTTTGGAGTTTGTCCTAAAAATAAGGAAAATGCGTACATTTCTGGTTTGTTTCTGCAAAGGGGTTTACGGCTTATTGTACGGTAGGTTCTATCTGAACTCATCAAAAACGTTCTGGAAGAAATCAAAATATGTTTTGTTATAGATGCCTTCAAAAGTCGGGGAAATGTGATTTTTAGGTCAATTTTTGGTATGACAATAAGGTCATTTTTCTCAAAATAAAGTCCCTACTCCCAACACGGACGTTTTGGATTCTCGAAAATAGCGTGTGTATTGGAAGCACCGTCCGTATTGGACACCGCGTCCGTATTGAGACGATTTTCGGAGATTTTTTTTAATAGAATGGCTAATTCTGGACATTTGAATACTCGAATGGCTTTAAATAATATATTAAACATTTTCTAGGACATACTTAATTTGGACACAATTTGAAGACCTCCAAAAACTATCAGAATGTCACTGGTAGTTTTTTTAGGTTGCACAAAAAAGGGCGATTGACTTTTCGGGGGTAAAAATTATCGGAATTAAAAAATTCCAAAAGCAAAAAAATGCTTCATTTTATTTTATGTCGCCTGGTGGAACCCGATTTTTAAATTTTAACTCCCGGAGCACGTGAGAATATTTAAAAAGCTACCACTGTCTTTCGAGCTTTAAGTAATTGATGGGTACTATAATAATTAACTATTATTTCATTGCATTTCGTTCACTTTGAGCATTAATATTTCTACCTGTTCGAAACGTGGTTTAAATTTTACAAAAAAACATTAAAATGACAATATTCTTTTTAATATTTTCTCGTTGAAAGTCGCCAACCTGGGGTATACCCAGTTTCATACTTACTGTGCTTAACCGGTACATTTTAAAGATTTTACGATACCCGTTAACTTGGTAGGAACTGTAATGAGAATATTTTACACTATTAGTGTTTTTAAAATTGGTTTGAAAAATAGTTTTAAAAAAATAAGCCATTTAATATAATATTATTAAAGTGTCTTAAAGTGTCTCAATTTTACGGTGAAAAAAGCTTCTGTATTAGGAGAATCGGCCGCTCAAACACATCAAAGGGGGCAGCGTCCGTATTCGGAAAAACGCTTTCACAAAAAACGTCCATATTGAGAGCGTCCGTTTTGGGAGTATGGAGTGTAATACACGGTATCCAATATCAAGTCTTGAAAGAGAATTTGAAAAAAATGATGTTGCAAAATACAGTAGGAGACCCAAATAAACAATATGTACCAAGTAAAACAAAATTTATTGTGACTCACACGTCACATATAGCACGCCTTGTCAGAAACGTACTAGGGGGTCCTCTTGATCATTTCAAATGAATGCGGATAGTTTATCAATGGGATGTTACTTTCTAACGGCTTACTTACCGGGTATATATAACGCCAAGTACATTATCAGCATAATAACGTTATATTAAATACTTAACGCTTTAAAGGTAGAGGAAAAATAAAGCAATGTTCATCAAAAATGACCCAATTAGCCCGTACTCTAGACGTATAAAATATTTTATGGATCGTATCTTTATTCAACACTTTACTTGATAAGTACAGTATAGAAAAACTAACCAAAACAAAAAGTCATGAAGACCAACTATCAACACTAAAATGTCGTTTTCAAGACACCATGTTAAATCAAATATAAATCATAAATAAAGAAGTTTCAATTCCAGAGTGACACAGCAGTCTGCTTTAATTCCCTTGAAAATGTGTCCATGTCAAGCTGCAAAATTAACCGTTATAAAGAAACGCATGTTTCTGCCAGGAATTTTCTGGGTTAGGTTGTTTACGAAGCCTTTAAAATATGGACCATAAGACAGGTCAATTTCAAGGCTCACATGAGCTTACATCAAAATTAGATTTCTGAAATGACTGGCCTAGTACGGGCCGGCTAGTGTTGTACATTAAACTTCAGGAGATCAGTTTGAAATATGGATTTTCTTCAAGTTCACGTCGACGTGGGGGTTTCACGGCGATAGTTATTGTATGGACAATTTTCTCATGTGATACGTTCAACATTTTTACATAAGCTCGCAAAACAAATTGAGAAAATCATGGCGTAAAAATGACTTTATAGTATTTTCCCATAAAGTAATTTTTTATTAATAACGCTATTGACCCGTCGTTAAATCTTTAGTTGCGTTTAATAACATTTTTAAGCTGGGTTAGATACAAATTTGGAAACCAACGCTCCACCACACCAGCTGATACTCAAGCTGACCAATCACCAGATCTGAGTAGCGAAAAGAGTAGTCCGAGGCGTCAAGTTCAACAGGAAGTACGCCGTCCAGCAAACTGTGCGGAACCGAACTATGATGAACAATACCTTGCGTAAGTGATTTTCGATGATATTTTCGTTTTACTTTTTTACCAACGAACTAATGTTTGTTCTTGCTCCTCTGCCGTCGAAATAAACAACTTGTACTAGAAAAGAATTAGAAAAGATCAAGAAAACCGACTTAGTTGAATACATATTATGTATTACATACTGTGCGGCTGGTCTTAAAAATATGAAAGCGCTAAAAATCGCTTCCAAAATGCGCAAATAATTTAGACTTCGACACCAAAGAGACAAGGAATCGCCAAATAAACTGAAATAGTTTTTGTTTGAAAAACTGACATTTATAATATAATTATAATATAAATTTTATATCATACACCGGGTGCGCACTTATCGGGCGGGTTTCGCGACAAAAAACCTTAATCGGGCGCCCGATAACTGCTCAGGGCGGAAGCGGAATAAGGTAAAAAAACCGCCCTATAACAGCAAAGGGTGCCCGATAACAGCACAAACCCGCCCGATAACTAGACGCCCGATAACTGCGCACCCGGTGTATATAAGTTATAAGGCTCATATTATATGGGCCATATAATATGGGTAACCCGTTATGTTAGGAATTTTAAACTAACATAATAGATAAGCGTTTGCCTTAAACCTTAGATTTTTCAAATTAATTACATTAGGTGCGCCGTTATCTTTTACCTCCGAAATGCATATCTTTATGTGTAAAGCACTGCGTCGTTATCTTTCAATTTGAATCTGAAAGATAACGGCCACCTGGTGTACTAAATTTGACGTTCAAAAAACCTGTCTCCAAGTATACGTAATCTGAAAAAAAATCTTGTGAAAAATCCCTCACAGGTAATGTAATAACCTGTCGGGAACGAGTTTCCCGACAATGAACACTCGAGGCGCGCGCCTTGACTTTCAATGTGTCTTCTCGTCTTATTTCTTACGTTTATCACACGAATCTTGCTCGGTCTCTCGCTCGGTCTCTTTATGCTATTTTGGACCATTAAAGTTTTTTTTTTTTAATCANTAATATTCAAACTCGTTATATATATAGTAGACGCACTGTATTATTTAATTTTTCTAGAATTCCTATTTACTCTGTAAAATTTTGTGTATTTATTTGTTAGTCGCAACTTCTTTGAAAATGGCGTAATGCCGAAATATCAGAAATAAAACGAAATTATGTATAAATTATATATCATATATAAGATATATGGGCCATATAATATGGGTAACCCCTTATGTTATGAATTTTAAACTTACATAATGATCAAACGTTTGCCTTGAATCTTAGATTTTTCAAATTAATTTCATTAGGTGCGCCGTTATCTTTTACCTCGTTATGTTTCATTTTTCCGGTTCGTTCCGTTATCTTTCATTTTTTTCGATTTTTTTTCCGAAATGCATATCTTTATGTGTAAAGCACTGCGTCGTTATCTTTCAATTTGGCTTTGAAAGATAACGGCCCCCTGGTGTACTTAATTTGACGTTCAAAAAACCTGTCTCTTAGTTATATGATATAATTTATATCCGTAATCTGAAACAAATCCTGTTAAAATCCCTCACAGGTAATGTAACAACGGTTTCTATGAAACTTATCCGTGTCACTTGTTGCCTCATCCATTTGATTATGGTCTCGTCAAATGAGTACTAAATTGAATTACTTAAAATTATTTTAGTCTTGCCCAAGCTCGAATGAAAGCCCGCACCGCCGTTCCCGCAACCGCGCGACCAAAGACTTTGTCCAAACAGGGATCGGTTCAATGTCGCCGCACAAAATGGGACCACGTTCGAAAATCAGTAGAACAGGGATTTGGGCGGATAACGGTTAAGACGCGATCGTCACTGGCGACCGTCGTGGGTTATGTCCACACGAATAGAAATGCGCCGAGTTCACAGCATCGTTGAACTTTTAACATATCTTAACTCCACACCGTACTGCGTACCATTTATTGCATGTGTTTATTCAAAATGTCCAACTAAGAATTATTATTCTTTTTTTCAGAATCAATGTAGATTTATGACCTATTTGTGTTTGGATAGAGAATTCGAAAATTTTGTTTAATCATGACAAGAATGATAATTATATTCACTCTTAGGGGTTGCGGACAACCTCAAATGGTCATGCAAAAAATGAAGCTTTTCCCGTTTTCGTCATTCTGTAAATAAATGTTTTACATAAAACTTGTTCTAGAGTTTCATAAATTAGCTGTACAATAAATATTTAAAAAGATGAAATACGTACTATTTTCTCAATATAAAAAAATATTATTTTAAATATAGTGAAGGAGTAGGGATATGATTGATTGGAATCAAAACGCGTAGGTTAGATTATACATCTTTATATTGTTGAGGTANCAAAGACTTTGTCCAAACAGGGATCGGTTCAGTGTCGCCGCACAAAATGGGACCACGTTCGAAAATCAGTAGAACAGGGATTTGGGCGGATAACGGTTAAGACGCGATCGTCACTGGCGACCGTCGTGGGTTATGTCCACACGAATAGAAATGCGCCGAGTTCACAACATCGTTGAACATTTAACACATCTTAACTCCACACCGTACTGCGTACCATTTATTGCATGTGTTTATTCAAAATGTCTCACTAAGAATTGATATTCTTTTTTTAGAATCAATGTAGATTTATGACCTATTTGTGTTTTGATAGAGAATTCGAAAATTTTGTTTAACCGTGGCAAAAATGATAATTAAATTCACTCTTAGGGGTTACGGACATATAATTATCTATGATGAATAAATTAAGCAGCCGCCTTTTTGAACCGAAATTTTTTAAACCGAAATATTTTGATGTTCCATTTTCGTCATTCTGTAAATAAATGTTTTACATAAAACTTGTTATAGAGTTTCATACATTAGATGTACAAATTATTATAAAGATTTAAAAAAGATGAAATATGTACTAATTTCTCAATATAAAAAAAATATTATTTTAAATATAGTGAAGGAGTAAGGGTATGATTGATGTGAATCAAAACGCGTAGGTTAGATTATACATCTTTATATTGTTGAGGTATTACCTCCTCCAGTTCTCTTTTCATATTCTCTTTTTATTTGAGAAATTAGTATATATTTCATTTTTTTAGATTTCTGTACCATGGATATATTCCTAAAAATGTTTTTAAGGTGGGGAAAGTACTTGGTNACGCGTAGGTTAGATTATACATCTTTATATTGTTGAGGTATTACCTCCTCCAGTTCTCTTTTCATATTCTCTTTTTATTTGAGAAATTATTACATACGCAGGGTACGCCATTATGTTTCACCCCGTTATGTTTCACATTTTTGAGAAAATATTTTCCCCGAATACATATCTTTATATGTTAAGCCCTACGCCGTTATGTTTCACTTTTTTTCCGCTCGGGCCATTATGATTATTTTTCCACTTTTTTTGTGAAACATAACGGCGCACCCGGTGTATTTCATCTTTTTAGAGCCTTATTGTTAAAACGTTACTAAGTACAGTAAAAGATAGTGGAAGGAAACATTGGGACAAGCAATTTTTTTTTTTTTGACGAACTTCCGAATAATCAGAAACCGAGTAAGAAAAATACCGAATGTTAGTATAGAACAGCCCGAGTAGCTGAGTTTGTATTTCTAAGATTCGTAAGTGTACCTATCCGCACTTTTTAAAGATCATCTTAGTTCAGTAGTGGTCCAGCGCATTTGGCCTATTAGGGCCCCTGGAGACAAAAAAAATAAAACGAAATCATTGATTGAACCGGATGCGATTAGGCATTGACTAGGCATTCGTTTGACTTACCCCTCGTGCTCCGTGATCTAATCAAATGACAACCGAATGTGGCATGGGCAACGGCACATTACCGTTTTTAGACGAAAATAACAAAATATCAACCGTTGTCCACTAATTTGATTCCGGCGTGGGGGTGACTCGCCGATGAGCCAGTTTTTTTGGTGAATCCTGATGCGAAATCGGTCGCTAGTTGGTCTCAGTTTTTTTTTTCTCTTTGGTGTTTTTCGATTCAAAGCACGCTGTAAAGGGGCTAAAGCGGTAACCGTGCGAAATCACGTTGGCGACTTTTTTAGTGTTTTTTTTTAGAAATTCAAAATAAATAACACTTTCTAGCGTGGTTATCTATTTATAGGAACCTTAGGCATTACCATTAAAGAAAGAAAACTATGACTGACATTCCTGGCGTTGAAATAAATTTAGGTGAATCATAAAATGCCCGAGGTAAAAATTAAAGTGGAAAAATTGCTGGGAAAAGTGCAACTACAATACACGCTTTACGGAGTCATTATGACGTAGCCTTATTAGGCACATGCTAAAAATGAAGGACTATTAAAACCAAGACACCTGACAACAGCGACAATTTTCCCCATTTTTGATCTTCTCCATTTTCGGTTTTCTCCATTTTGGGCTTTCTCCTTTTTCGGTTTTCTCCATTTTCGTTTTTCTCCATTTTCGGTTTTCTCCATTTTCGTTTTTCTCCATTTTCGGTTTTCTCCATTTTCGACTTTCTCCTTTTTCTGTTTTCTGCATTTTCAGTTTTCTGCATTTTCGGTTTTCTCCATTTTCTAGGTGTACTCGGAAACGATAGAAACCTGAAGAGGGAAAAAATTTCATTTTTTAATTTTCTCCGTTTTCAGGTTTTTCCGACAACACACGAAAAATTGAGAAGCATGAAAATTGAAAAAAATGCAAAACTGAAAAACCCGAAAACGGAGAAAGGTATAAAGTTCTTTCAAACTGTGACGTATTTTGTTTTTGCCAATTTAAATTTTCAGATTAAAAAAAGTTGTAAAAAGCGAACAAAAAAGGGGTAAAAAGATATAAAGTTGACTTTCCCAAATTGTACACTTTCTTCCACGACTCGGTCAAATAAAACAACTGCCGTCTTATGACAAGCAATAAGGCGTAGAGCGCGAAATCAAAGAACACATATAATAAATGTATAACTTCATGGTGAATTTGTTTGTAAATGCATTGGCATTCTCACGCTCCTGTGTCCCAAACTTTCGTGAGCAATTCACGACGCGGTGACGCGTCAAAAACACAAAAAAAAAATAAAATGCTAAAAAATAAAAATGCTAATTAATTGCTCTAACATTTCGGCGCGATAAAGAAAGTGAAAAAGGCCGTCCAAATCGTTAACACCCTGACGTCTGATATGTCGAATCCCATTTAGCGATTGCACCCCGCTTGTTTTTGCTGTTCTAATCATATTTGGTATTTGAAAGTCATTTATGAAATAGAAGAGACCAGAAAACGATAAATACTCGGACAACAATTTTATCGAGAAAAAACAGTAGTTTCGAAAAAATTATTATAGTACCGCGAACGTTGGTATGGTAACGAGTTGACACTAACAAGTTGCCAGTTTGAAGGGAAGTGACAATTTTTTGGAGTTTTTTGGAAAAAAATAGACAAAAAGTTGGCAAAAGTGACGGGACGAAGTGACAGTTTGGAACAAGTTGACAGTTTTGACGAAAAAATTGGAAAAGAAAGTGTCAACTCGTGACCACACCAACTGTATATGCTTTCTAGGCTAACCACGGAACAAATGCGGGTCAAAAAATGATCTAACCTACTGTTATTTTATCCTATCTTGTAATTTAATTCGCCTGGTTTCCCAAACTACACAAAAGTATATAATTTTCAATGCTCAGTAATGAATTGGGACACCGGGTGGATTGAGCAGAGCGATTAAAAGAACAAATTGTTTTTATACCATAGTTCAGAAAGTTTGCGCATCAGATAACACACATTTTGCTGAAAAAATGTCAGTATGAAAAATTTCGAATTTTGACTCTTAGGGATCACAAAAAGCAAAACTGTCAAAAAAAATAATTTCTAGAATACTAGGGAGTCTAGAAATATCTTGTTTTTTATTCACATTGAATATAGAGCAAAGCATCCATAAGCTTGGTTTCTAGTGTTCGTTAAGGGCCCCATTCACGGAATTTTTTCCGCAAAAAGAAAAAAACAACACCCCCTAGATCGAAAGCCCTGTCCGTAAGGATCACAAAAAAATAAAAATTAGCAATTTTTTTTTTTGAAATAGATGTGCCAGGGCGCCTAAAAAGGGGCGCGCCCATCAGGCATAATATCATATTATTAATACGTTATACGTAGGGACCGAATTTTGTTTTTGGAGTTAAACGTTGAAAATGTTCGGACCTACTAAATCGACACCGGCGAACACGATAAACAAATATTTCATCCAACAAATATACCCCCTGCGCTCTTATTGTACGGTGAATAATACCGCCATGTTCTTTGGGGTTCTAGAATCGCAAAATGAAGGAGACAGCATATAAGTCAAATTTTGCGCTGATTACAAAAATGTGGTCAAAAATTGAAAAATGTGGAGAGAGAAATTGATAAATGTCACTTGAACGCGACACTGCCCAAAGTTGTCGAAAATAGTGCTAGTTCGAAAGCGCTAGATCTAACGAACAACTTTTTTCATTATACCTAATCTCTATAAATTATGGAGACATAGAGCATTATAGACTATAATGCTTCCCTTAGAAATAATATTCGATTGAAATTTCCGATTCTCTTCAACATCTTAAAAAAATTCCAAAAATTTTGGAAATATTTATAAAGTCGCAAGGTTCTGTGCATGAAATGTCAAATGCGATTATGAAGAAACACTTCGAGCGTAACTTTCAGTAAGAGATTTTTTCTTAAAGAAAACAGCAATTGAGAATTTAAGCGCGGCTACGTAGGATGCGATAACCGTATTGGATTATCGAATGGGCCTGCGAAGCAGGGCTACACAAGATGCGATAACCAAACGGGCACGCGAAGCGGGGCTAATTTTATGCGATGGCTCTATAGGATTACCGAATGGGCCCGCGAAGCGGGGCTACATAGGATGCGATAACCATATTGGATTACCGAATGGGCCCCCGAGGCGGGGTTTCATTGGATGCGATAACCGTATTAGCTAACCGAATGAGCCCGCGTAGCGGGGCTACATAGGATGCGATAACCGTACTGGATTACCGAATAGGCCCCCGAGGCGGGGTTTCATTGGATGTGATGACCCTACACATTATACGATAACCATTTTATATTAAAAATTAATCAGAAAATTTATGTTAGTTTTTTTGGAAAATATACCACATCTGGGTTTAAGAGCAAAATAGTGAAAATCTCGATTCAGTTTTTCGGCTTTTAACTTATATATTTATGACTTGATTTATTTTTAAATATCAATTAAATGAACTCTTGCGGTTCGAATAAATACCATATAGACGTACTTTGGTAAAAATATGAAATTCTAGTGGTTAATGGTCATTTTCGTCCGGTCATTTTCCCCGGTCGGTTTTTGGCCGTTCTAATGGTCACCATCAGATGCGCCGTGGTCGAATAACCCTAGTTATATGTTCATTAGCAACATATAAATAAGGTAATAGAAAATATGTGTTCTCCCAGATTCAGTGCTCAATTTTGTGTTCCAATTTCATTATTTATTTTCTTTTCCTTATTTATTTTCTATCATGCAAATAATTTTTGTTGGTTCCCATTACACAGATTTAGAGATTTTCAATTATTTGTAATTTTCTTTTCGTTCTTTTCATATACGAAGGTAGACTTAACGAAGACCCCATCGTCAAAAGTAAGTTTGTGAAGTTTTTTAAACGAATTCAACAAAAACGTGTTGGTCAACAAAAGAAAAAAACGAACAGAAAATATACCAGAAAATATACCACATCTGGGTTGGCGTAAGAGTAAAAATAGTGAAAATCACGATCCAGTTTTGCGGCGTTTACGGGTTAACTTATATATTTTGTGCGACATAGAGTAAATCCTCAAAGAGTGGACAAAGTGTAAGAATTCATCCTAGTATTGTACGCTATTTTTGAAAACTAAAAACGTCTTTATTGGGAGCAGAGACCCTATTATGCTAAACAAAGTCTAGCGGCCGAGTAGAGATGCGTTAATGCGTTTTTTTTAATTAAGTTTTTGTGATATTTTTTTTTTGTCGAGAATCGGTTTGGAAGAATTCGAGCCAGGCCAAAATACCATTGAGATATTTTCCCCGAGGCTACAAAAAATATCTTTAGCAAAAATCTCGCCGCATTATTACACGAAGAAAAAAAAAACTGTAAACAATTTACCTCTGGGAAGTGTTACTGTCTTTTTCATTGTTTTACGGAGAAAAAAAATAAGGATTGGTCAAATATGAGATAAGTGGATTAAAAAAGCTTTTATTAATGTGTTTTTACAGTATGCGAATAAAATATGTTTCATGTTCAGCTTAAACTTTGAGCATACGTTGACCATGCTAGCCCCTACGTTTATTTTTTCGCCGATTTTAAATTGCTTGTAATAACGACCATGTTTGAAAGTAGGGTTGTATAAGTAGGTACAATGTAATATATTCCATTATAAAATTGACTTCGGTAAACAATGGCATCCCTAAACTTCTTTATTGCGTTTAGCGCTGCCTGCGTGCGCACTCAAGCATGCCCATCCCTGTTTTATTCCTGCACTTTTAAATCAGACGTTATTTTACATTGCAATAAAAAGAACCNGAGTAAAGGGGACGAACGTAAAAATTTGAAAAAAAACGGCTTAGATTTTTTTTAAGACTTTGAGCGAACGCCAAACATTTTAACCATTAAGCCGAACATTTAACATTTATATGGAAGCTGAAATGTCCTTTGGGAGTTAATGTGTTTTCAGAACTGATAAAAAAATGTAATAAATATGCAAGAAAAAGTGTTATCTCAATTGCAAACTGTTTTTTCACATGGGTAGTGCGTAGGCGGAAATGCTGGAAAAGATAAGAGCAAAAAATGACGAAAAAAGTGTTATTTCAACTGCAAACTGTTATATCAAATTCAAACTGTTATCCCAAATGGTGTCATCTCATATGGTCATATGGTGTATTTTTGTTTAAAGTTTACATTTACATATCACAATGATCAGAATATCTATCCGAAGAACATTTCTATTAAAAAGTCTTTATTTTTCCATATTTCAGTTAGATCCTAAATTTCCGGGTTTTACTCTAAATCCTCTACTAAAAGGAAACAAAAGATTAGTCGATCACTATTGTTCGACATACATGAAAATAAGTTCTGGTACCAAAACCAAAAAAAAGGAAAATAATGATTTAGGGTCATTTTGTCAATAATTTACTTGATATTACTAATAATTCTAGTGTGTGCTAAGAAAATTCAGGCGAGCAAGCTGTCCCCAGTTGTTGACCATGAGAATGCCCGGGCTGTTGTTGTTCGTTCGGCCTTCCGCATTGATACCGACGAGGATGACGACGCAGTCCAGATTACCGGAGTTGACTATGAGCAGGTGGATACGAACATGGACTTCAGTGGTTCCTGGCGGATTATCAACTTCTTAGTAGTAATGCTCGGAAGGGCACAAAATGTTCTGTGTTTTGACGGACAGACAGGTCAGGTGTGATGGGTGCGCCTTATTATTGACCGTGTTCACGTCCCATCTTATTCGATTGCAGTGCCCAAACCCTCTATGTAGTGCATGGAAGGTGTACTGCGTTAACTCCAACCGTTATTCTCGGAAAATGAACTGCATGAAGTGAGTATTATTTTTTTTTACGATTTTTATTTTCATTTTCACGATTTTATTCCAATTGATGTTGCCGATGTTACTGTTGGACTTGATGTTTACGCTACATACGAAACCATGGCGTATAAAGCAACCATTGAGGAGTTACGGGGTGCTGGACCTGAGTGGGAAGTGAGGGTCCATTACATGAATTGGAGCCGACGTTATGACAGATGGCTGCGACTCGAACAAGTTTTTTCTACTCGGGTTGATGAAGTTCCCGTTTCTACTGTCAGTCGTAGACGAGTAACTAATAATAGTTCCGGAAGCTTGATTGCTGTTAACGACAAGGAGTCCGACGACTCTGACGATTATGATATTCTCAAGGTAATGTTCGTTTAATCCCAAACTGTAACCTTTTTATATTATTTTTCGTTCAATTTAGATATATATTTTGTCTGCTGGAGTATGAACACAGAAGTTTATCAAGTAAGGGTAGTACGCAGGGGTTAACTTATATATAGAAGTAGTTCATAAATAACCAACGTATAAGAATAATATTCGTGTGGTTATGAGAATTGGTTTATATCTGACCATGGGCATTCTTAAGGTGACAACCTAATTTACATAATTATGAATGATTGAAGGCTAACAGTGTTAAGACCAGGCCGGCATCTTTTTTCCCTGAGTATTCGGGTAATAAGCCCAAATTTCCCAAAGTTAGGTATGGTAGAACTAATTGACCATTCGGGTTTTCTTTCGTCATTTCAATTTCGAGAAAATTAAAAACAATAAAGTCGACCTCGGGACTTGGGTTTTAAGCTTAGGAAAGAGGATACCATAAATGTGAAAATGAAGATTGGAGGAATCACACACAAAAAGTTCAGTAAAACTCAGAGCAGGTGCCAGATCGCTGAGAAGGAGCTATTGGCCATACTATTAGCAATTAAAAACTTCCAACACTTTTTATCGGGACAGAAAATAACTTTGTTCTTAGATTCTGTATGCGTCATCCGATGGCTAAAAAATGGTGTATCTGACACTAACAAGGTATCCGACAAAAAAATCCTCAGGGCCTTGACAATGATAAGCTCGTACAATGCGTGTTACGAATACATACCATCAAAACGCAACAAAAGTGACTGGATAACTCGTTTATCAAAAAAAGTGATGAAACACTGAGTGACAGTGCTAGCGAGGACGAAAATGAGATAGGGGGGCCTATATCGGAAGTAGAAGTCGAAACAACAGGCGAGGATAATGACAACCTAACGATGGGGGTCAACGTTATAACCCGAGCACAACGTCTCAGAGGACACTCAGAAGCTATAGAAGACAGCAAAGAAAAAGTAAAAAGCAAACAACAAACTACTGAAGTCACTCATCCAACAAAGTAATGGTCATGAGAATCCAAGAACACGATAAAGAGTTGGTCAAGGCAGCAAAACTTAAAGCCGGCTGGGAAAACAAAGGGATACGACACTACCTGAAGAATAAGCAATGCTCATTAGCAAACATGAATGGTATAATAGTTGTGAATAATATGGGATCATGTTACGTCCTCATACCGCGAAACATGATAAAATTTATCCTTTATGTAATACACGATAAATGCAATCACGTAGGGGTCACCATTGGGGTAAGTTGGATACTACTATCTAATCTTGTTTATTTGTTCTAACATTAGTTAATTGATGAAGGGGGTATAGACTATACCGTATAGTATTTATTCATAATACTTTATTTACAGATTTTAAAAGCCTCTCTTCAATGAGGTTTCCTGAGTCTTTTATATTCCGACTCTCTGGCACCACATTTGATGTCTTCTTTTAGTTTATAAGTTAGCTCTGTGTCTCCATTATGGTCTTGGTCATATATGCAGCTAATTGATTGCTATATAGAACAGTAAAAAACCCATACATGTCAGACGCCTAATTTAATTTATTCACCGTACAATAAAAGCGTAGGGGGTATATTTGTTGGATAAAATATTGACTATCGTTTTTGCCGGGGTCGATTTAGTAGGTCCGCATATTTTCAAAGTCTAACTCCAAAAAACAAAAATGGGGCTTTCACGAAACGGTCCCTACGTATATAACATAGTATGCTTGATGGGCGCGCTTCTTTCTAGAGGCCCTGGTACATCTATTTCAAAAAAAAATTTCGCTAATTTTTATTTTTTTGTGACCCTTACGGATAGAGCTTTGGATCTAGGGGGTATTGTTTTTTTTTTCTTTTTGCCGAAAAAATTCCGTGAATGGGGCCCTTAGCCAACTGTTCCTCATAACGGCCATAACTTATGGGTCTAAAGACTTTATTGCATTTTATACGAGTATGAGCGGCGCAATTACTGTTTGGAAAACTCATAATAGTTTGATTTGTGTGTCCAAGTTATCGGTTCATCCATGCAAAACTCTTTTTATGATATAATGAATTGGGCTGTTCAAAAAAGGAATAAAACGTGACAAAGCCTTTTTAGCTTCTCGACTTTCTGTTTGTTTAAGTACCGATTCAAGACAAATAGATCTTTTCAAGTCTGAAATCAATAAAACACGATTTTTTAAAACGTGACTAAAAAGGTTTTTTGTCAGAGAAAATGGTGCTTAAATTTATTCTATCACTGCTTCTAGTAATCTTAGTGACTGCGCAGCACAGTCCGACAACAACAACTCAAATAAAGGTATCTTAGTAATTCATCACAGCTTATAATCATTTAAATTTATAAATAATATCGAACGAAAAGAAAAATGAAAGCTCCTAAGTGAAGCGCGTAGACGTTAAAAGCGAACCGAAAATGACTGGAGACATTATGCATGTTACGTAGGTTTTCGGTTCGCTTTAACGTCTACGCGCTTTATTCAAAAAAAAAATTCCGATAAGGGCTTAGACAAGTGTTGTCAATTGGAATCAACTTTCGGTTGTATGTTTTGGTCTAGTCACATTGAAACCACTGTGTAGCACAATTGAACTTTTTCTGGAAAAATTTGGGTTTAAAATATTTGTCGAACCCATGGATAAAAATAGGGTTCAAAGCCCTCTTTTTAGTAGGTAGATAAATTATCTATTATAGTCGAACTATGAACAGCGGTTATCTATTATAGTCGAACTATGAACAGCGGTTTTCTACCATCAAAAAATATGGCGCCAGAAAGAACAAAAAAAAAACGCAAATAATTGCGCCAAAAAGTACAAAAAAAAAATTCAGAAAATTTCAGAAAAAAAATCGAAAATGAAATCTTTTGGTGCTCTTTGGCGTATTCATTTCCGTGTTTATTTTTGTTTGCTTTCTCTGACGCCAGGTTAGTACACAAAATATTTTTTGAAGGCAGAAAACCGCTGTTCATGGTTTGACTTTTATCTGCTTTCATTCGTTTGTGCTACACAAAATAAAAATACTATAATAGTAATTTACTGGCTTAAGACTACGAGCAAACACTTGACGGTGCCCGCTGCGGGGCAGCCCGCACCTACAACCAAATCTTCTGTCAAAACTTCCTCTGTATCTGATCATCTTATAGATCATAATGACGAAGACCTGAATGATCAACATTATGCCACCACCAAGGGAAGGACAAATAAAAAGTTTATCGGCAGAACACTTCAAAAATCTCGCCTTAACTATTTAATAGTTAACTATTATAGTTAAATTTAAAGTTGGGCTCACAGAATTGTTTTTTACACCATGAGTCATGGTGCATGACTTGTTGAACTTGGTATTGAAATGAAAGCGAGTTTTCGTGCCCAAAACGTTGACAATATAGAGGGTGAGGTAATATAGATGCTAAGCCGTTTTTNAAAAACGGCTTAGCATCTATATTACCTCACCCTGTAATTTTTTGCAGTTTTTGTCGTTGGCCAACTTTTATTTTCATTCCTCAAGCTTACCATCAAATCTTCTACAACAAATGCGCCTCCAGCAATATTGGTCAAATCCACGAATTCGTCAACAACATTAAAGGTGTCGCCTACGCAAACAGTTAAACTTATAACAAAAACCTCTCCACATACCACGTTAAAAAATTCAACACACAATGCGAAAACACAAACAGACTCTATCACGGAGCAAACGGAGTTATCAATAACACCATCTGTTATACCTGATAATACGACGGAGGAGAGCAGGGATGTAAAAACGTTTTATTTGATCATTACATTAGCTGTTGTTTACCGATCGAACCTCATACTTAAAAAATGTCTATTTAATACAAAAAATACACATAAGAGCTGCGTGACGCACCGTGATGAGAAGTAACTTTTGCCGAGCCCTGATCTCAAGAATATTTTTAGCGGTACAACCTATTTTGTAAACCAAGAACTCAAGTTCGATTGACGACGCGATCAAAAGTCCTTTCGAACTGCCGAAGAAAGTTGAGGAAAGTTTTATTTTTTGGACACATACGACAGTTGAGATTTTTTTAAGCTGGCCTTGTGGGCTGAGGAAAGTTACTTAAAGTTTTTTTTCTTTAACTGGGCAGGAAAGTTGAGGACAGTTGAGTTAAGCTTTTTTCAAAAGGTATACCCGAAAGCTGAGGAAAGTTGAGCTTTTTGTATTTTATGTTTGCCGAGCCCTTCTTGAGATGTTCATTTTTTCCATAAACTACACCACCTGCGCCGTTATGTAACCACCCATTATGTTAACAAAATTCCGTTCTGTCACCACTTTTGGATAACAGTTTTTTGCGATTTAATGATGGTAACATAACGGCGCAGGTGGTGTATGTTAATACAAATTCCACTCAACTTGTTGAGTAAAATCTCAATTTGTCATATTTAACTGACATTTTTTACAACCCAAATCAAGAAGAATTTAATAGATCGACTTGCAAGCTTTGCTACGACACTGTGTTACGTAATGCTGATTCTTGTGGCAGCTGGCGCAGTTGGATTGGCGAGTTTCCTATAAATTGTCCGTGTTGCTATTCGCGACAGTTTCTATGATACAACTTTATTCCAAAAACCTTCCGGCGTTTTACCTTACGTATTTTAATCTAGTAGATAATCTACTTGGAATTTCCAATTTTGCCTGAAACTCAACCGCAGGAGTATTTTTTGCTCAACAAATCTTTCACCATAAAACATATCATCTATAGCGCTAAAATGGCTCTCTTCTTAAAAAAGTTTATTTCAAATTCGTGGTCTAAAAGTACCCTGTGGTACACAGGCTGTTTACCTGAATCATATTATATGATTCATATATGAAAGAAACGCCAGGAATTCATGCCAAACGCGTACATAGTGTATACAGGGTGAGGGAATATAGATGCTAATCCGTTTTTTGGTGAGTTATATTCGCTCAGCGTACTCGCGAACCAAAAACGGATAAGCATCTATATTCCCTCACCCTGTAGTTTCCAAAAATTATTCTAGAGACCCAAATATTATCTTTGGACTTTTTACCATAATGATCATGAGACTAATTTAAAGGTAACTCGCCAAAGTGTATTCACTATAGACGGAATCGAATGACAAGGATGGCGCGCATTCCATCAAACAACCCATATGAGCCACTCATCGGAGCCACATCGTATTTTTAAATTTATTTTACGGAAAAAAGATAAACTGTATTTAATAAAGGCTATCTGGATGAATTTTATTATTCAAGGGTGACTTGAAAACTTATTTTGGTAGGATAATAATTTATTGAAAATACTGTATGCAAGATTCGAAATGAGGAAAAAAGAGGAGTTGACTTAAATCCGCAAGAGAGCGCCCGCAGTAAATTCACTCAGGTAGCTCCAGACTGCCCTCTTTCGGATTTTTGGTCCCTAGAGCGCAACTTCAGAATTCATTAGAATTATTATACACGGCTTCGTCGAATCAGTGACGCAATAACCATTGTATAACGGGATTTGCCCGTGCGAAGAGTAAGCGATATATACTGTAATTTACTAGGTAGTGGTGTATTTATGAAAAAAAAACCTTTTGAAACACGTTGGTAATATCTCAGACAGTCAAATGTCGCCGTGAAATTAGAACAGTGAAAAAGCCATATAAAACAATAATCTCGTTACGGGAATGAATACTCCAATGCCGCCGAAGTTTAATCACATGCGATTGACCTTCTATTGCGTCTATAAGAGATGCTAAAATCGAAACATTATTTTTTCTTCCCATACATTTACAACTCGTAGCTAAAAAATACCGTTTATTTTACTACTTAGGGTGCCCGCGAAAAAATTGGGGGATCTTAAAATCACGTTAAAAGCGTGCGCAATTCAGCATCTTCCCCCGATTATTTTGAATTTTTGAAGATTTTAAAAATCTAATTGTGAAAAATGGCTTTAATGTGGAGGCGGTTTAACTGGCGGTAGTAACGCCAATTTTCCCTGATTTTGATCGAAACTGGCGGTAGTTCCATATTTATGTTAGCCTATTTCGCGGGCACTCTAATGCTACTGTATAACCTCTACATGTAGAGTCTACATGTTAGATATACAGTATATTGTATACATAAATGTTAAATTTCTAAGCACCATTCCTTTTTTGCTCCATTTCGAATAACACGAAAGATTAACTTTCGATAAATGAGGGCGATCAAACGGAACAAATTTGATAGTAACAGCTCACAAAGCAAATTAACACATGAGGATGCCGGACCGAGCCCAACGTTACATCTAAAATGTTTAATAATTTTAAGTGGTGGTAAGATAACGAATCATTGGTAATTTAACTCGTAGGGGGAAGTGTGTGCATATGTGCAAACGACTTGGTTTTTCGTCGATTTGAGGCATAAGTAGGCCCCGGTTGGGCAGAATTGGTATTGTTGACCACCCTCAACTTTTCGAGAAAATTCCATTAGCGGTATTTTTTTTGGCGTAGGTTAGATATTTCAAACAGCTCTCTAGGGGGCCGTGGTGGCCCAAGTAAATTTCTTAATAGTCAGATCGACGTAGTTTGACGAGTTCTACAACTTGGCTTTACCAGTTTTACCAGAATTATTGCGAATTATTGTGATTTTTTTTTCATACGTGCACATAATTTCCCCCTACGGGTTATCAAAAAATCATTCCCCTGAGAGTTAAGTAGTGGTTAAAAAAGCAAGTGGGTCTACTGAATAGACTCTATTCTCGAAAATAGTTTTTAAAGTTCTGCCGAATTTGACTTGACTAAAAGTATACTGGAAATTTACCTTGTAGCAAACCAACCATCAATGCCAACAGAAAAGTCTACCTGGCCAGTTTCAACAGCATCAACAAGCCCTAAATAACGTTTAAATTGGCGAAATTCTCGCTGTGATGGAAAACTAGGAAGACAACGAAAGTATTTTTTAAAGAAGCTTTAAACCATTTCACTTGCTCCGACAAATACCGATTGTTTGCGTTATTAATTAAAAACCTTTTACAATTGTATCTGGGTGAACCTCATCCGCCATTTCGCCAATTTTCCTTGCAATTTCAGGTTTCGTTTTATTTTCCTCCTCCAGTCCCGGTGTTGTCATATCTATAAATTTATTGAGCAGATATAACTGATATGATATAAAACAGACACACAAAGTATATGTGAGTTAACCTTTGTGCAAACTCTTCTGGGACAAAAAGGTGTACGGCCAGTGGCAATAACATTATTAGCCCAACTTATTCCCTGTATCCGAACGCAGGATGACTCCAAATATCGATTCAACGCGAGTATTGTATTTTTTGTTGTAAAATGAGAACGTTTAAAAAGTTTTCCGTACGACGTGCAGCGGTCACGGCAAATTAACTCACAGGGGGAAGTGCGTGTAAATAGACACGCAACTGGTTTTTTTCGTCGATTTAAGGCATATGGAGGCCCCGTAGGGCAAAACGGGTATTGGTGACCCTCAACTTTTCGAGAAAATTCGATTGACGGTGTTTTTTGCGTAGGTTGGAGATTTCAAACAGCTCTCTAGGGGCCCTGGTAGCCCAAATCAATTTCTGAATAGTCAGATCGACGTAGTTTGACGAGCTCTACAATTTGGCTTTACCAGTTTTTTTATTATTGCGAATTATTGTGAATTTTTTAAGTGCGTGTTTATTTGCACGCATTTTCCCCCTACAGGTTCCCAAAAACTCCTTCCCCCTGAGAGTTAACCCCCACAACCTTTTACACACAATTTGGTATAAATCTCGTTTTATTGTGCATTATACAGTCATTACTCTCAATACGGACGATTTCTGCCGATACGGTTATTTGTGAAAAAATGCCCTTAAATAAGCCCTAAAAAATGCCCTTAAAAAATGCCCTTAAAAAATGCCCTTANTCGTGGGAGTGATTTCCTAGTTTATCGAAAAATTTGAAATTTTGAAATGCTCAAAATTTCTAGAATTCGTGGATTAACTTATTTTTTTTGCACTTGAACTCATTCACTAAACCTTTACAGATAATCTGAAGAGAACTATATGTATTCAATGCGGTGTAATAAAAAAATCATACTGAATTGTAAACAAATCGAGCAGACCACCCTTAAGTAGTGGTTAAAAAAGCAAGTGGGTCTACTGAATAGACTCTATTCTGGAAAATAGTTTTTAAAGTTCTGCCGAATTTGACTTGACTAAAAGTATACTGGAAATTTACCTTGTAGCAAACCAACCATCAATGCCAACAGAAAAGTCTACCTGGCCAGTTTCAACAGCATCAACAAGCCCTAAATAACGTTTAAATTGGCGAAATTCTCGCTGTGATGGAAAACTAGGAAGAAAACGAAAGTATTTTTTAAAGAAACTTTAAACCATTTTACTTGCTCCGACAAATACCGGTTGTTTGCTGTATTAATTAAAAACCTTTTACAATTGTATCTGGGTGAACCTCATCCGCCATTTCGCCAATTTTCCTTGCAATTTCAGGTTTCGTTTTATTTTCCTCCTCCAGTCCTGGTGTTGTCATATCTATAATTTTATTGTGCATTATACAGTCATTACTCTCAATACGGACGATTTCTGCCGATACGGTTATTTGTGAAAAAATGCCCTTAAAATAATCGAAAAATGGACACAACTACTGTATAGTGGTTAAGAATAAATTACTCTGATTACCTGGTGGATATACAATAGTCACGGCGACATCGGTGTCCAGTACTTCCATTTGTAACGCTTCGGCCACACCTTTTAACGCGAATTTTGTTGCACAATATGAGCTCATGCCCCACAGACCAATCTGACCCGCTACTGATGATATAATACATACCCTGCCATAAGATAGGGTGCCGATTTACATCATAAATATACTTTTTCAACCTTACTCTCAATACGGACACTTTTGGAGAAAGAATGTCTTCTAAACAGTCGAAAAATACACACTTCATAACAATTCACCCCAATAAAGGCGCTATTTGCGAGAATCAAAAACGCATTATTATAATATTAGGTTGGAACATTGTCGAATTGTAAGCGTAACAAAAAAGGAAGAATTTCTTATTTGTTTTTTTTTGCGTTGTTATGGTAACGCGGCCAATCAAAATTGGCAGCGCGAGACATTTAAGGTATTACGCTTACAATAATAATTTGTTCTTGTTTTTTTTAAATTAAAATTACTTTTTAAATCGGTTCCCAGCCTGTTTCGCGCTGTTTTTGCTCCGGTATTACCATTTTTATTGCATTTAATGTACCAATAAGGTTAACGTCAACTTGTTGCCTTCAAAGTAGTTTTCGATTTAATTCTTGATGCACCTTGAAACGGCACATTTGGAGTTTTTCTATAGTGCAAAGAGAAAAATTTAAAAAAAAAAGCAAAAAGGCATCACTTCGTGACGAAGTCTTCATCCTTTGTTTCAAATTATTTTTGGAAAACTATCTCAAATGTTCCTAGGATGAGGGTTCTAAATTTCATATTCCGTGTTGATTTAATATTTTCAGTTTATTACAAACAAATGTTAATTTAATTTTCGGTGTTTCTAATAATCTTAAACCGAACTCCCAGGCGAACATTAGTACAAGTTTGCCTTAATTGCTGTTTAAGGTTCGCTGACCAAAAACCGCTGATAGACGGTGCTTGTCAAATATTTACCGGATGGGCACGCTTATTGGGAGTGACGTCAAAATAGCGTTACAAATCATAGAAAAATTGCTCACAGTCTGAGATTCCCCATACCGTATGGGGAATCTCAGACTGTGAGCAATTTTTCTATGATTTGTAACGCTATTCGGTATATAGGCCATACGGTAATTTTCGGAGTGGGGTACTTTCGCCACCATTTATGGTCGCGAAAGTACCCTTCACCTAATTTTCGTGCAACTTGTTTTTAACATCCCCTACGCGTTAGTATAAACTTGAGTTAGTTAGTCACTCAAGTTTGTAAAAATGGCAAATTTGGAACCCGACCTCGGGCAAGTCTTCGAAAATCGCCTGTCGACTAAGACCCGCACATGTAAATAAGAAATCTATATTACCAAATTGTTCTCGGATGGCGCCAATGGCTAGTTGCAATTGGTCAAGTTTAACCACATCTGCAGATACGGAAATAACTTGTGTGGTTTTGAATTGAACTGCTATTGTTATATAAAATTTGAAATGTTATATGACCCCTCTAAGGGGGAGTCAAATAAAAAATGACCTACTAGTAGGTAGAATTGCGCTCAATTTCGTTGATTGAATGTTTCAACAAAACCACCTTGATTGTCTTTGCCTTTCTCAAGACCTTCGTGTGACGTTACATCAATTGATCGCCGTGAAATTAGCGCAACGTTTGCCCCACGCCGGATACATTCGTTGGCAATTGATAATCCCAGACCTTGTGTACCTCCTAAACCAAAATAGATTTGTGTTTAAGACAAGCCAAATACACTTTAGACTCGAATCACATCTAATTGTGCTACTTTTTTAACCTTAGAACGTGCATTATGAATTTTTCGAGGACCGCGCAAGACTGAAATGCTTGTTATTTGTTCATAAGTTATGAATCATAACTTAACCGAATTGTGATATATTTTATTACACCCCTTACTCCGCTATCGGGTCAAAGTTTGGACTCAAAATGTTGACCCGATACCGGTGCAGGGGGTGTAATTAACTTATGAATCTAATTTTGACATCGAATTGGCTCAACGATGTCTAGAACTTCTTAAGACAGGGGCGCTAAGTAAGGGCAATCCATGTAAGCTTACCAACGCCAAGTAAACTAAGGTGGGCACTAGGCTGCCCACAAACTTTTTCAGGTAAAAAAAGTTTGTGGGCAGCCTAGTGGGCACCAAGTATGGGTAGGTTTCGGAAAACAAGAAATCTATCCTTATTTGGCGCCCCCTGAGGTAACGAATTTGAACTAGTCATTTGAACTAATTTATCTTCGAAATTCCAAGTTCCACCATTTATTGTAAGCGTAACACATTAATTAATGACAATTAATATTAATTGTCTCGCGCTGCCAAATTTGATTGGCCGCGTTACCGTAACAACGCGAAAAAAAATAAGAATTTCTTCCTTTTTTATTACGCTTACAATTAGGTGGGAAGCGCCTTATACTTTTTTTGAAAATATTCGAATTTGACTGATTCCAAGTAGAAATATTTCCAAATAAAAGATATTCCGACTTGGAATTTTCTAGTAGCAACATTCCATGTCAACATTTTGAAAAACAGAAAGACCTGGGATTAGGGTCCCCAACCCAACGCCAACGCAAATTTTCAATCTTGCCCCAACCTAATGCTAACCCACCGCAAATTTTGCCCAAATTTACAACCCTGTCTGGGATCTAATGTCTCCGTTATGGTAACTAGTTATAACTGATCACGATGAATCACCACTCTCTAAATAAACACACCCAGATTAATAATATTGGGTAAGAGTAAAGTGCAAGTTTAAAGAAAATTAAGAGGAACCTGTAATAACCACCGTTTTACCACAAACAGAAACATGCGACTTCTTTGGGTCGCACAAAAGATTAAGGATCGAATAAATCACTAATGCTGAAAAAGCCAACCAAATTAACATTTTTGTTTTTTTCTCATTTCGGATGTACTCTGACGGGCCAATTNGAAGGTAAATTTTGGTGTTATGAATTTTTTGACCACTTTTTTGTGTTCGGGGCCCGTGTTTTGGTATATGTGGAAAGCCACAAATCAATACTCCTTACTTTTTTTTTGCCGATTTGACCAGGAATTTTACCTAGTCATTTGAACTAATTTATCTTGGAAATTCCAAGTTCCAACATTTATTGTAAGCGTAACACATTAATTGCCTCGTGCTGCCAAATTTGATTGGCCGCGTTACCATAACAACGCGAGAAAACAAATAATAATTTCTTCCTTTTTTGTTACGCTTACAATTAGGTTGGAAGCGCCTTATACTTTTTTTGAAAATATTCGAATTGACTGATTCCAAGTAGAAATATTTCCAAATTAAAGCGATTCCGACTTGGAATTTCCGAGTAGCAACATTCCATGTCAACATTTTATAGATTTTGAAAAACAGAAAGACCTGGGCCCTAGTGTCGCCTTTAAGGTAACTGATCACGATGAATCACCACTCTCTAAATAAACACACCCAGATTATTAATATTGGGTAAGAGTAAAGTGCAAGTTTAAAGAAAATTAAGAGGAACCTGTAATAACCACCGTTTTACCACAAACAGAAACATGCGACTTCTTTGGGTCGCACAAAAGATTAAGGATCAAATAAATCACTAATGCTGAAAAAGCCAACCAAATTAACATTTTTGTTTTTTTCTCATTTCGGATGTACTCTGACGGGCCAATTGTAATGCACGCTTTGAGTCACGTGCCAAGCAACAATGAAGATTAGAATAATAAAATTGACTCATCGTATGCGATCGCACTCAAATTTATAACCGGGAACTAAATGCTTATAGAAAATCTATACCGTATAGACTATACGTAATAGACTATACGTAATAGAGTCTATAATTTATAGAATATATATTATAGTCTATAACTTTTTATTATAAACTACACCGGGTGCGCCGTTATCTGCCCGACATTTTCGCCAAAAAAATTTTTGTTGCGTAATAATGGTCAGATAACGGCGCAGGGCGTAGGCGGACTGTCTGGAAAATTCTCGACCGAAAACAGCCAGATAGCAGCACGAACGGGGAATTGTGCCATCACAAAGTCTTATTATCCAATGAGAGACCGTCCAGATAACGGCACGAGCGAGGAATTTCGCAAAACCCTATTGCTACTTAGTAGCAGCTACTATCAAATACACAGGTTGCTCAGTTATCTTGCGAAAATTACCGATCGTACGCTTATCTTGCGACTTTCAAGAAAACTTTTTTTCGGGATTTCCTTCCACACACTTACTATTTTATGCTCATGAACTATCAAACCTTCAAATACACCACCTGAGGGGTTATCTTACCAGGGGTTATCTTACCAAGATTGGGTTATCTTACCACTTTTTGGACCAAAACGTTTAAAGGTTTCCGCCTACGCCCTGAGTGGTTATCTTACCAAGGTTAGATTATCTTACCACGTTTTAGATAATTTAGGTATAATTCTTGCAATAAAAAATAATAAAAAGTAAACAGTTCCCTTAACCGCAAACGTTTTTAACAACCGGGTTATAATTTTAATAATTTTTACCAATTACAACTTAGTAACGTCCACACTTAATCGTATTTAAATACACAGGGTGCGCAGTTAACCGNCTACTATCAAATACACAGGTTGCTCAGTTATCTTGCGAAAATTACCGATCGTACGCTTATCTTGCGACTTTCAAGAAAACTTTTTTTCGGGATTTCCTTCCACACACTTACTATTTTATGCTCATGAACTATCAAACCTTCAAATATCATATATTTTTAGGCAAAAAAGTGACCGAATAAACCAACGACTGAACTAAGTACAAATTATTTTAATAAAATTTTAATAAGTAATGGTTAATAAAAAAATTACACAAAAAAGAGTATAACATTTTTTTTCTGGACAATTTCCGACCAGATAACGGCGCAGACTGTGCGTACGCGGAGTGGCTGAAAATGTTTTCTTTAAAATTCCGGACGAGCGGGAATTCCGGCCAGATAACGGCTGGCCATATAACGGCGCACCCGGTGTATTTAAAGCCAATGGGAGTGCCTGGGAACTAAAGAAATATAAACTACAGGTTGAGTTTCACAAAAATTGGTCTTTATATCATAAAATATGTCGACAAGGTTAACTAGAAACGCTCGGCCGAATTTCATGAAACTCAGCCGGTATAACTTATATTTCTTTAGTTCCCGGGCACTCACACTGGTTTTAATAGTTTGTAATGTAAAGAATATAAGATTAACTGGCCCACGTAGATCAAATTTTATTTTTTTAATATCACTTAGTGATTATCACTTTCGAAAAACTACAAGTTAATATCACAAATTTTAGCCCTTCTGGATAACAACGACATAAGCATCTTTTAAAACCTGCAACTTAAGGGGTAACACCCATCTGCACACACCCTAATCATTTTGTATATAAACAAAATTATATCTGTCTGAAACTAAGTTCGATTATTAACAACATTTGAATCAGTACATTTTAACAATAAAGTCTCACGCCAATTTATATTTGGAACAAACTGTTTTATCTTGCAACACTAGTCCGAGCAACGAGACCCATCAATGGTGACTGAAGTGTACTCGTAACAAAGGTAAGATGTATGTACGAGTATAGGCTACAAGCATCCGATCACTATCTGCTACATACGATATCCAACTTACTTTACAAAAACGACGCGGACCAAACACCCGAAGATCTATTCAAACACTGACACGTACATGGCAACATCTGTTCAACAAATTCAGAGCAATACAATCGGTACTAAACGCCAACAACTACATGGTTGAGTATTTGAAACCAAAAGACTACCAGAAAATCAGAACAAGAACAGACGACTTCTTACTGATTGTATACCACACAAAGGAGAGCAATATATCACAAGAATGGTACATTCGTCAAAAGCAATCGTGTAGACCAATAAATAGAACGCTACGAGTGGACCCGGATCACCAACAGCGTTACAACGTCAATATCTGGCCGTATACAACAACGTGGCCGACAAGAATTATCTTCGAAGATATACAAGCGGCGCTAATCGTCTAACCCAATCGATAGGTTATGGAAATTTCCCTTCCTAAAAAGGAAAAATTTCTTCTTTGGAACAAAGGAAACACCCTCAATTCCGCCCAGCAATAAATCCAGTATAAAAGTTAGCAATCAAGACATATTTTTCATCAAGCAAAACAAGTTATAAATCGACGAAAAAAAAACAACCAACACGACAACAATGAACAACCAAACAACAAACCAAGCAGCGAATGCACTCATGGCCCAAATCGAAACCAGGAGTGAAAAAATTTATTGGCCGCGACTAAACAGGTGTGCAATCGTAACAGGTAACAAATTTGCGGAGCTAGCGTTTGACAAGATCCAAAGAACATTGGAACATCTTCCGGCTTACAACCTCAATTACATCCGCTATGGCAAACTAACGAAAAAACAATGGACTACAGACTGCCGCATCCTGGCGGCCGCACAAACCGAAGATGTTTACGAACTACACATGGTGCTAGGAATCTTTTCTGCATACCAAACAAATGGCCCCGAATACTTACTACAATTCAAGAACTTTGTACCAACTACACAACGCCCAACCGAACGGGTGATAACAACACTCCAAGGAATTTGATTCCAAATGAACATCAAGCATGTTCTGGAAACGGAGCTCTCAAGAGTCGGTGTGAAGGACGAAGCAATCGTTGCCAACTTTATAGCAGAGGTGAAGAGCGAAACGCCGTTACAGTTCATATGCAGAACACATGTATCAACAGCAGGACAAACTGTCAAACACAAACAGTTGTGGTAAAACTTATAATTATGTCACTGTTTAAACTTGCACAAAAATTACAAACATTACGTCCACAATTTATACAACTTTCTGACACCAAATGGAAATGACTGTTCTAAAAACTTGCAAAAATTGCAACTCTGCCCTCACTACTGTATAACAAACCAAATTGCATTAGAAACCAAATTGCATTTTTTTTTCTGTTTCTCTTGATTCACAAACAAAACATTTTTCAACTTGCACGATTTTGTTTCAACTTGCACATTTTGTTTCAACTTGCACGACAACGCAAAACAGAACAAGATGACACAAAATGTAAAAACTTATTTTTTTTTCGTTCTTTGTCGCAAAAACCCATCTGGAACACGAGCATCAAGTGGCCAACGACATCAATTTTAGCGCACTTCTCTCGCGCAAATTGCAATCTAAAGGTGAGCTCACTGAGGGCGAACTCGCAATCCTCCGCGCGGTGAAAAACAAGTGGAGCAACACAGCGGCGCACTTCTTCCTGCAAATGTACGAAGGGAAAACAAGTCGAATGGAGCCAAGAACACGCGACGAAATGGATGCGCTTCTTGCCGAAATTCGCGAAAAACTCGCGGAGAGGGAATTATGGATAACAACAACATAAGCATCTTTTAAAACCTGCAACTTAAGGGGTAACACGGTGTTACTAACACCCATCTGCACACACCCCAATCCCTTTGTATATAAACAAAATTATATCTGTCTGAAACTAAGTTCGATTATTAACAACATTTGAATCAGTACATTTTAACAATAAAGTCTCACGCCAATTTATATTTGGAACAAACTGTTTTATCTTGCAACACTAGTCCGAGCAACGATACCCACTTCGATCTTTTTAACCGTTCTCCGACATTTTAAAAGATCGTATAACCCCCTGCGCCGTTATATGGCCACTCGTTATTTTGCGGGAATTCCCGCTCATTCTTTATCAAGCCGGAATTTTAAGCATGAATCTTCCAAGTAGGACTGTCGAGAAGTTAAGTACATAAAAACCATTGTGACAAAAGCGACGACAGAAATGCTGTGTTGTGTGAAACCGGACAGACCCCAACCTAAAGCTGCTTCATCCAATTTTAATTTTATATATTCGTTTGTAAAAAAAATAGAAAACGTCAAAATTAAATGGCCAGATTTTGGCTGGTAGTCCTGTTTTGATAAAATAAATCATTGACAATGTGGAAACTGTGTTTCGTATAAAAAGACTGCATTTAGTTGGTGTTGGTAGCTTAATTGTTTAATAGTTGTTTTTTCTCTAAGTCTTATTTTTCAACGACTTTGGTTAGCCAACTAAAATGTTTAAACTGAGTATAACAATTTGGCTTATTTTGTACAAATTGAGTGATGCAGGTGTTCCGGGATTAAGATATAAGAAATATTTCGGACACACATTTGATGATGTAGTATAAGGTTGAAAAATGGAATATCGCAAAACGTAACAAATCATAAAACTGATCATACCAGGGTTGTAAAATCACGCGTAGGGGTGATTTTTCAACCTTGGATCATACGGTCCAAATAGATCTGGAACATATGAGTTCTTTTTTTAAATATATGTAAAAACCCTATAATAATTATATTACAAGCTGCGCGGAGAGTTTTTTGCGTGGCTAAAGGACGCTAGCCAATAGGAGGCGCCTCTAAAAAGCATGAGCCAATAGGCGCGCTTGTCAATTCAGTTACAGACGCTCCGCGCCTACGTGCATAGTATAGTTTCCAGATTGTGAGCTATTATCGACACATGTATAATTGTTAGTGTCAAAAACTCCGCGTTGTGAGTCTTAACTTGAGACCCAACTTTCAAAATTTAGCAAACGTCCCGTAAGGTGAAAACATAATCATTTATTATTTTACAACCTGAAATCAGATGACTCAGAACAAACATTCAGGCACAGTATTTGAAGTATGAATCCTATTACACGTTTTATCTACGATACACAAAGGTCGCTTATAAAAGGTAGGTTTCGGAAAACCTTATCTTGCGCACTGACAGTTTTACCTGCCTGCTAACCAGGGCACCAGAGGGCGCCCACGAACAGCCAGCCTGATTATTGTTAAGGTTGAGACTCCGTCTAGTGACTCTTGCACCTCTGATTTGACCATTTTTACAGTAGTACTGACATGACCGCTTCTTTTGGTACGCGATTTCTTTTAGTATTAAAGCTTCAATGGGTACTAAATGCTTCAATAGGTACCAACGATTTTTTCCATCAATTGAAAGCTTAGTACTAAAAGATCGCACGTACCAAAAAAAGCCCTCCCGCACTGACTCAATACTCATTTTTCACTATTTTGCTATCAATTTGAAAGCAATTTTCATATTATCGCGATGATTGAAGTACGGACATACAGTATGTATATCAGGGTGACATAAAACAAAATATTTGTAAGTTTTGTTAGACAAATAAAACAACTTATAGTTTTGTTATAAAATTGTGTCAATAAACGTCAGGCAGAATGACGTTAATCAAACTTGGAAGTTTTTTCTCATATTTTTCTCAGATAGTAATTGACCATTTACACGTATAATGTAATATATAGAGTAAAGTACCGTTAAAACTTGCAAACGAAGCTTCATAGGTCTTTTTAGGTCAAGAGTCATTTTAACTCCCAGTGGTCAATTAGTTCAAATTTGGACTAAACGCCCTTGGACTAAAACTAATAGTACAACCTGGCTTCATCGAAAATCGCTCAAACACGAGTCTAGTTAAATTGTATGGGCAAAAATATAAAACATAGAACCGAACTGGAATTTTTTTTTCGTGTTAACATGTTGTTCATTGTAACCCCTACAGATTATATGCCACTTGTTACTCTTGGGAGTTAATAAGTTATTACTAAAACCACCTTCAAATTCTTTGCTGGAAGTAATTTGCTTAACTACTTCGATGATCTGCTTGCCAACTCAAACGAAATGTCTCAATTTAGACCATTTCGTGTGGATCAGGGCTATGGTATCTGATATTATTTGCCCAAATGAAGAAATGCAACAGTTACATAAATTTCTGAATATCAAAAACTGAAAAACAAAAATTAACTTACTAAAAATTTCTTACACTCCGTTTAAAATGCGAATCCTGAACATAGAGTTACAAAAACAAAAATATTCCAGTCTTTGTTATGAGAAGCAGGGCTCGGCATATTATTAAATTGGGTCGCTTTGGCTCTGCGCTAACGAAAATTTTATTGATAGCGAGCCGAGCCAACCAACATATACAACTATGCAGAGCCCTGATGAGAAGGGGCTGTAGTACAGCCGCTGTACTAAGATATTTCAGTTTTTCAGCTCGAAAAAAAATTAGAATTTTCTGAAACTCAGCGTTTGTTCACGAGTACGAAATTTGAAAAAATGGAATATCGGTTTGGCGCTAAAGAGCATTTCCTTGGCCCGACGAGTCATTTCCTGTCAACACAGTTCTGATGCGACGTAAATAATGGGGTTTCTTAGAATAAAATAGTTTTATGTTTGAGAAGCTTCGATGTAATAAAGGGAAACATTCGTAGTGTACTTTGCATACTACGTTTTAACTTAGAACAATAGCAAAAAAGTTCAATCAATTTAACCGGATAAACATATGAAAGATAATAAGAAATTTCAGACCATTTCCCAGGGTCACAAAAAACATCCTACTCGACTTAGTTTTGCGGCAAAAATTCCGAAAAAATATCTATGGCACTAAAGAGCAAAATAAAATGTAAAAAATGAGTTTTCGATTAGGTTTATTTCTTCTTGGGTTTGAGTAAAAGTTCAGGGTGCAAAATGTTGGATATGATATTTCTCAGGAGTTTTTTGCGAGTCCACGGGAAATCTCAAGTATCCCAAGAGGCGTGCAACATCCTACTGCGACATACGGCAAGTCTGACAGTGACATTCGTACTATGTAAACTGCTGCATTTAACACACGATTTAAAAGGTCACTGTAGTCATTTTAGCCGAAAGTTTGGCTACTTTGATTCTGTATATCCCCTACGACTCGTAGGCTACGAGTCGGCCTGGTCATAAGTCGGCTGCGAAACAAAGCAAAGTTCATTATCTGACGCGCCATGGCGAGACAATTAACCATCATTCCTTAAAACGATTTTCTTCGTGTCATCGCGACAAAACTGCGTGTTTTAAACATAAATTACAAAAAAATGCTGGAAAAGCTATTTTAGAATTAATCATGTTAGAGGGAGCATTGGCACGCGTTTTGGTTGTTGACTTTCGAGAACTACAAATCCTAACTGGGAGTTAATGAGTATACTCGTTAATGAGTACTTTCGCGACCACACCATTTGGTCGCGAATCGTTGTTCAAACGATGATTTGGCGACCACATGGTCGCGAAAGTGCGTTTTGGGTGAGGTTTCGCTTCACCAGTTTCTTGGCTTTGGGTTTGAAAGTGTGTAAGCGACGCCAAGATACTAGAAAATAGGGATTACGTAATTCGAAAGTATTTCGCAATACGTATTTTTGTAAAATACCAAGATAATTAAAAATAGGGATTACGTAATTCAAAAATATTTCGCAATAGTGAGACAATTAGCCATCATTCTCTCAAATGCTTTTCAACAAGTCATTGCGACAAAACTGCATGTTTTACACATAAATTTCGAAAACTGCTGGAAAAGCTATTTTAGAATTAATCTTGTTAAAAAGAGTCTTGGCACGCTTTTCAACTGTTGATTCTCGAGAACTACAAATCCTAACTGGGAGTTCCTTGGCTTAGGGTTTGGAAATCAACACGGTACCGAAAAAAATCAGAAATGTGTGTTTTGAAAAATATTTTTTTTCCTATAATTTTGCCCTTTCAGAAATGTTTTTTTTCAAAAATTCATGTTTTCAACTAGCGACAACTTCAAAAAGTGTCAATATCAAAATAGTGATAATGATATAACGTGTATATCCAAAATTGTTACTTTCAGAAAAGAATGAAACCCAAAGTGTTGTTACCGAATATNCAAAACAGTAAACATCATCAATCGTGGACTTCGGAAACCGACAATGTCACATATTGGAAGAATACGAAACCGTTATTTTCGCCTACTTTTATTTTCTAAAATAATTGTAGTCGAAAATGTCGTTTATAGGAAAAAATACATTTCTGATTTTTTTCGGTACCATCAACACATTAAATTTTTTTGGTCAAGCAAGCATAATACGAAACAATTTCCAGGGTAAGACGTGTAAAGAAGCATTTTAACAAGATTCTCGATAATCTGTTTCAAATAATTAGGGCACACGCCGGAAGTTCTCGGGAATTCTTGAAATGGGCTTTGATCATTTGACAGTGATCAAAAGTCATTCAACTTAGATAATATTGAACTTGTTAGCTGTTTATTCATAGTTAAAAACTGTATAGGAACATGTTCGAACATAACTACCAATTCAATATTAATTTATATAACATAGCAGTGTTCAACGGAAACGCGAATCAGCACAAATTGTAACATACAGGACGCATTAATCATTGAACATTTAAAAGGTGCTACGTAAATGATAAATACATAATGAAATACATTTGTTAATTTTACAAAGGTTGCGGAACCTGGACTCAAACAGCACTCGCATTTTATGTTGCTGGTTTTCATAAACCAAGCACCAATACACACCACTAATATATTCAACACGGATTCCGAGTCTCGGAATACAATTTTGCAAAATCGACAACAATTTTTGTGTTAACTCCCAGGGGGAAGTGCGTATATATAGACACGCAACTTGTTTTTTTCGTCGACTTAAGGCATATGGAGGCCCCGTAGGGGAAAACGGGTATTGCTGACCCCCCTCAACTTTTGGAGAAAATTCGATTGACGGTGTTTTTTGCGTAGGTTGGAGATTCCAAAAAGCTCTCTAGGGGGCCTGTTGGCCCAAATCAACTTCTGAATAGTCAGATCGACGTAGTTTGACGAGCTCTACAACTTGGTTTTACCAGTTTTTTTGAATTATTGTGAATTTTTTAAGTGTGTGTTTATTTACACACATTTCCCCCTACGGGTTCCCAAAAACTCCTTCCCCCTGAGAGTTAACTTACAAGATTGTTAGCTTACTATGTATGAATAAATTATTATTATTTTTTGATTACTTTCGTGCAATATAATTGTTTGAATTTCTCAGATACTATTTGACAGGTAGAATATATGGTTCAAATAAGAAAAGAGTTGCTAGAGCAGATAATCCGTTCCAGTTGCTAATTTCGATATAGCATCCCCAGTACTTGGGTCTTACACTGTTTCATTTTATTTTTAATTATAAGCACACTAATCATTAATATATTTGTTGACGCTATGACATTCAGCAGTGGCCACAAGAATTATCTGGTTTACCATATTTTTGGCATTACAAATTCTACACGTCCGTGACGAAGGTTTTAAAAACTTGTCATAAATGTGAAGTTAAACTACTATGTACTACACAGGGTGCGCCGTTATGTTTTACCCCGTTATGTTTCACTTTTTCCCGA
>SCLG01000140.1:0-14084 GCA_004367875.1 Oikopleura albicans
AAATAAACGGAAAGCGATGCACCCGGTGTTGAAAGTGTCGCAACAAGATCTACACGAACATTTGTGTTATTCCACAGTTCCACCGGCAACTTCATCTAAATTTTATGATTCATAGATAAAATTTTTAAAATGCATAATTTGGGATATTCTCGTTGATATTCTTCGTTATTCGTTATTCGTTGATATTCGTTATTCGTTGATATGAGATATTCGCTCCGTTATCTTGCAGATTTTTTTCGGCCAATTTTCCAGGAATCCCTATTTTTGTGTGTTAAGCCCTGCGCTGTTATCTTGCGGATGTCCCCGGTCGCTCCGTTATCGGGCAGATTTTTTTTTCATGCGATGGTTGCAAGATAACAGCGCAGGGGGTGTAATAATGCTTAAAATGGATCAACATATTATTAAAAAGGGTTTATAAATATTATATTTAAAGAAAAAGGTAAATTTTGTAATTGTCGCAATCTAAGAGAATTTATACTCACAGTAAAGTCGTTTTCGTTATTTAACTCCTGAGATGCTTTTATAAAAACGGAATGGTTAAACTCGGCATGTTCGACTGGTTGAACAGCGCACCCGATGCATTCGTAATGGTCGATTTCAGCACTTGGAATAACTTCAGTTTCGATGCCTTGGGAAACTCTGGAATAATGAGTAGCACTAATAACATCTTCCGTATTTCCATAAACATAAGTGAGTTTTGATATAGCCAAACTCAATGACAGAAATCTTATGCAGGGTACAAAAGCTTACTAATTCTGATGCTTAGCAGTCTCGAACTTTGATTATCTAATAACTTATAGACTTTAAATTTTAGTTTATTGCATCATAATTAAAAAAAAACGCGATACCCAGACTTATAGTGGCAAAAAAAGCACTCATACTGAATGACATTATTTTGACTTGTCTGTGAGATTTTATACTAATTTGTACCGTGTATCCCACAGTTATAGTTCCTTTTACATATAAAAGCGCTCATTATAAGTGTGAGACACACGGTACATTCATTAGAAATAAATGCAGGCTCGTAAAAATTTATTCATTCCAAAATGAGACGATCATGACATTTTGAGTATTTTAAATATATCAAGAGCAATATAATTCATAATGACAAATTCAGCTTTGAATTTTAAATTTACAAAATTGACATGATAATAAATTGAATAAAATAAATTGAAATGAGACTTTGANAGTCTGAGAAGGAAGCAAGTTAACCCGTGTTCTCCACCGGGATACAAATTTCTATCCCGACCCCTTTCACTTCTTTGCCGTTTCTAAATTACGCGGAAAAGTTACTGTTTGTTTTGGCTGAGGATTTCTTACGGCCTTTGAGGGGTATATGAATTTTAGTAACACAAATTTTTTTTTTCAAAATTTTTGCAATCGAGGTCAGAGTGCGCCCGATTTTGGCCTTTTTTTTGCAATCAAAACTTTAAAGGCATTTTTCGTCACTTCTTGGTTACAATTTGATTTTCACCATGCCTGGACCAAATGTGCGCTGACTCTTGGCGGTTCGAATAGAAAAATGAAATAGACAATTGGATGTCGCAATAAGAAACGGAAGCGACCAACGCACATACAGTCGAATACCAATTTTTCGCGTTTTTGACACATTTTTACGTGATCAAACATTGAAAGGCGTTTTTCTCTCCTTTCTAGTCAAACTCGATTAACAAAGTAGCCACCTGAAATGTGCACTAACATATGGCGTTTTGTTCGAAAAATAATTAAGCTGATTCAGTGACCCAATAAAAAATACGGACGCGAAAACCACGGAACAATGCCAACGACTTTTTGCGTTTTACACATATTTGATTTCAGATTTCATATTTGATATCAGATTTCTTATTTTTTTAAATTTTTAAATTCCGACTAAAATAAGCGTAAAAAATTAGCGTTAAAAATAGCGTAAAAAGTTGTGTATTTCGTTATTAAATACCATACAAAACGCATTAAAAGCGGGGTTCGCGGACCCCTATATATATGTATATGTATATATGATTTTTGTGCCAGATACTTGAGACGATTTCCCTTTCGGTTGCCATAACTTTTGATCTAGAGGTCATACCGACCTAATTTTTATTTTTTTGAACAGGTTAAGAGTAGGCAAAAAATCAGTCCAGCCCTATGTTATATCGAGTTTTTTGTTAATTTTTGGTCTAGAGACCAATCAAGGTTCGACAATGAAGATTTTTGCGCCATTTTTCGCAAATCGTTGGCCTTCGGGTTCTCTAAATCTCAAATAAAAATTTTAATTTAATACCGTTGTGTATTTTTATGAATGTCAGAGGTCAGACCTATCAAACTAAAGCTTAACATTGGCCATACGATGTCGCGTTAAGGCACACTGAGGTCCCAANACGTAAAACTAGTCGGGACTAAATTTGACAAAAAAATCGATCAATGATTTTCACCTGTTTAGTTAAAATGTGTTTGGAAAGAAAAAAAAACCCTGACAGTAATCGGCCATAAACATTATTTATTTTTGATTTTTAATATTTTTGAATCAAACAATAGTTAATCAATACATTCATAAGTCATTGAAAACAAAAATATCACAATTTGGCTAACTAATAAACAAATGACAAGCATTTTTGTGTCTGGGACCCAATTGGGTCCCACTGCGCGGTCCCTGAACAGTACCTAGTGCGCGGTCTAGGGTTAACGGCGCACTTTGTGTATTCCATTAATTGACACAATACTATACACATAAAACTTAATTATTATTATTTAAAAAATATAACAATTAATATTTTTACTGCTCAGTGTCCCACATAATTCCTGGCGTCTTTTTTTTCGTATTAAGGACCGGTCAGTCCCTTTGTTTACAAAAAGTACGTTTGGGAAAAACGCTATAAAATTTGTTCTACAATTGCAATTGACTTGTTTTTTTTTGTTCTTGAAGAACAAGGTTTCTACTTTCAGATGATTTTATTTGGGTTGTCATCGTTACTAGTATTGACCGCCTACGGCGCGCTTGAACTTCAGTTAAACTCGAACTTGAGCTGTCCATCACTTGAACAGTGTTGATGGTATTGATTTCATTTTTGTGACCAAATCTTCATATAGAAGAGGCGCACATTTTTATGTGGGCTTTTTTTCGTCCGATGTCTAGAACAAAAAATATCTCGAAAAAACTCTTAACATCGGAAAAAATTTTAACTNTTACAGTAATGGAGCCGCAAAATGCATTAGAATAACACCGTATAATTTATATTGTTGCAGTTCATAAACGACTCCCGAAAGTGAAACTATTTGAATCAAACTGGCACCGTTAGATGACAACAATGAAGTAAAAAAGAGATGCATATTGTCAGAGATTAAAATCGGCACTGAGACCAAAATACCATATTTTCCTTGGCACCGCGGTCTGTCAGAGAAAACGTGTTAAAGAGAAAACGTATTTCATTGAAAAGAAAAAGAAATTTTGGAGAAAACAGTTTTTGAAGAATTTCTCCGCAAAAATAATATCATATAGCTCGGTAGGAATTTTTAAATTTTTTTTTTCTTCAAAAAATAACCGATTCTTTTATTCTTTAACACGCACTTTAAAAATTCACATTAATTAAAAAAAAACTGGTAAAGCCAAGTTGTAGAGCTCGTCAAACTACGTCGATCTGAATATTCAGAAATTGATTTTGGCCACCAGGGCCCCCTAAAGAGCTGTTTGAAATCTCCAACCTACGCAAAACAAAACACCGTCAATCGAATTTTCTCGAAAAGTATAGACAATACCCATTTTGACCTACGGGGCCTCCATATGCCTTACATGGACGAAAAAAACAAGTTGCGTGTCTATTTACACGCACTTCCCCCTGGGAGTTAAAAACGTTTAGTAAGAAATATCGCGATGACATCAGTTTTCGGCCGCTTACCCGAATTGTCCGGTAGTTTTCCCGACCCTAGGGTTTTCACGGTTACATTAATGACCGGTAAGAGGAGTTGTCTACAAAAAAATAACAAAATCACGAAAATCAATATTAAACATCGTTTGTTTGATTTTTAGCTTGATTTAGTCTTGATTGATAATGAACAGTACGATCAAGTTCATTTCAACAAAAAAATCTAGAGAACTTTGACTTTTGTCGACATTGATCAAACACGAAATTAAAGCAATCATTTTTCTGTACCTAAAATTTTAAGTTTTATCAAGTTCACCGCGTTTTCCAAGTTCAACGACAAAAATTATGATCCTGAAAGTTGCACCATTGTATGCAGTGAACTTACCGTTAATGATTAGAAAAAAACATTGTATAACTGTTTGCTTCTTAACGCTTCGAAGAGCGTTTTTCTACAGCGTTGACTTTGTAATCAACGCCTCTGACCGGTCCTTAAATTTCAAAACTCTATTAACTAAATTTATAACTAATTATTAATTTTAATAAATTAATTTTAAAACGATACGTTTTTTGCCGAGTTTAGCCCTTGAAAAGTATTGTTCTTTTTGACATTGACGCTCGCCTTCATTATTTGTGGACTACTGGTAATAATTGTAAACCTCCATTTACTCACACCAATTGAAGCCGTTTAACCCCAAAACACGACCCCGGACGTTTGTCCGGCATTTTTTCAGTTGGTTTCCATCAATAAAGCAGCAGAAAAAACTAACATAGAATAATAGCTAACATAGTCGGAAACAAAAAAATACAATATTATTTCCGTTATCAAGATTAATTAGTCGTTGAATGAACCCGGGAGAACCCAAAAAGAGTTATTTGGGATTAAAAGCTTTCACACGCACTTTTTGACAGATTTTTTTTCAGAACTGTAAACTAAATAACCGGCAAAGTAGCCTGTCAAAAATCAACCCTGACGTCGACCGGTTAACTGTTTGTGAATTTGTTTTTTGTGTGGTCAAATCCACCGAAAACTATCCAATGGTGGTAGGGGAGTTTTCGAAACTATGCCGATTCGATTAAGGACTAACGATTTTAGGTCCATCGAAGAGTAAATGAAGGGCCGGATCGACGTCCCGTCTCGTATTCAGTAACCAAATAATCGTGTTTGGGAGTTGAAGCACTGTGCTCCTGGAAACTCATATCAGATTTGCCCTTCCAGAATGAGAATTTATAAAATTTTAAAAGCAAATCACGGTAAGTTAGAGACGGCGGTTTTTCAAATCTAAAACTTGCAATAACTCATGAATCATGATCCTATGTATTGATTTGGCTGATTTTTTCGCGGTCTTCATATTTTTAGATTTTCTTTCATTTCCGGTTATTTCCGGTCACTCCCGGTCTCTAGAAAAAAAGTGAAAACCGGAAAACTCGGAAATCGAAAAATGTAACAGGGTCAAAAAACCGCTGTGTTTTACCCGGATTCCCTTTTAAAATAATTAAAATTCTCATTCTGGAAGGGCAAATCAGAGTCTCCAGGAGCACTGTGTGAAAGTTAAAGTTAAATTACATTGTATTTAATTTTTTCATTCAACCTACGCTCTATCAAGTTGAGCTTACTATTTAGACTTGTTTGACAATCTGGATGTTTGATCATGACGAACCAGATTTGGACTCAATTATGAGTAAAATGTACATCAATTATTCAAAACAAAACGTTTCCGGTGTAGGCCGACAGCATGAACAGAACATTCGCAAAATGTAATCCACTATATTGTCGATTGTTGCCAAGTTTGTAATAAACTATAGTGAACTAAAGTGGAAGAAGGTAATTCCCTAGACGATATTCGACTAGATATATTTCACGTCAATAGACATACATATACACCGCCTGAGAGTTTATCAGGCCAGGCAAGTTCAATTTTAATTATCAAAAACAATTTTTACAGGAAAAAAGGAAAAAATTCGTTGCATATTTTCTCAAAATATTGCCGTTTCATTAAAGGAGGGTGTGAAGGGAGGGTGTGAACGTTTTTTAGAGGCAATCTACAAAATGGGACGAGCTGAAAGCTACGAAGATGCCTGCAAAAAATGGACAAATTTGCATCATGTCATACATAATTGTGAAAAAGAAAAAAAATTCCTGGTATTGAGCTCATCTTGACCTATCTAATTCTGCGTTTAAAAGTTTCGGTCGAATTCGACCATTTCCGCATTTTGACTTTTTCACCCGTTCGACCTTATCCGATTGCGGCCCCCTATAGGCCGCCTTTATAGAACCCCAATGAGTGCCCCTTGTCTCCAAGAGATCCAACTGTTTTGCAAATGTGTGAAGTTCCTACGAACAAAAAAACTATTCTGCATACAAATCTTATCAGAGAAGAACGGTTATTCAAATAAATGACGTAAATATGTCAATAAATAAAATAAATTAGGGAATTCTGATCGCATACAAAATTAAATTAAACGAAATTAAACTATGAAGTATCGTTATACAAAAAAAAATTCGTACTGTAGATAAAAACATTTTTTTTCAGATTTTTGACGAACAAGAAATATTTTTTTTTATTTACTATTATAGCAAAAAAGAGGACATGCGTTGACATTGAATAATTATTTTCGATATTGGTAAATTTGGTAGAAATCGGTAAAGGTACTAATATTTGTAGATTATTGGCACAATTTGACAGGAAAATTCTGATTTATTCAGTCTGACCGACAATGAGTGCCAAAAAATATAGGAAAAATACTAAAATTAACGGTTAATATAAATAATCAATGGAATAATCCCACAAGTTCTCGAAAAGGTCCCAAAAATATATTGAGAATTTTCAAACAATAATGCAAAATTTCCTCGAATCACCAAGATAGTTATTTTTAAGAAATATACGTCCTTAAGAAAATTTTAAGAGAACCCGTCCTTAAGAAATAACCTCACTGGATGAACAGTAGAAAGGACAGTCGTGGACATATTCTTACTGTATTAGGTAAAATATCGTGCTTCTCGCTTTCTCAAATTTTGTTTTCCAGGTAAAAAAACTCAAAAAGCGGGAAGCGCATTATTATACCTCATACTGTATGATAAATTTTCAATATCTTATTAATCGTAATTTTACTGGTCTTTTTATATTCATTTGGTCGTCCCGATACTGTTTGACCACAAAAATATGTTCGGTCAAATTGATTGGTTTTTATCCGTCTTTACTCTTAAATGTAATTTTGAAAAAAGAAAGAAACGTAATTGTCTACAAACAAATATGAAAGTTTAAGATAACATAATGTTATCCTCCAATTTGGAGGAGGTTATTCCTATTTGTTTAACGAATGACTAGAGCTTGGTTAGGTGCCTGAAAACTTCGAAACGATTATCAAGGGATGGTTAAAAATATATTTATAATTTATAAAAAAATGCGTTTAGGAGTTACATAATTAAAAGAAATAAATTAGATCAATAGTTAAAATGGTCGAAGATTTCAGGACGGTTCTTTCGGAAAAGTTATAATGGTAGACGAAAGTAGTAGACAAATCGAAAATTTTTCGAACAAAAAAATTGGTATAGCCGAATTGTAGAGCTCGTCAAACTACGCAAGCTTACCTGGTAATTGACACTTGGGAAGCATGAAAGACCGATAACCGGTTGTTTAACCGATTAACCGGACATAAAAAAAACGGGATGACATTCGGGATTGCTGTGGTTGCTTCAGTCGGACTGCATTTTGGAAAAAGGGTTTCCGCAACTTAGGAACGGCCGTTTTTTAGTATTAAAACTCTATAAAACTTGTCTTTCAGAATAAGTGTTCCGTAGCATGTGACCTTAACCCCTTGAATCCACCATTTGCACCTAGTTTCGACTCATTTGGATGTGCCACCTACCAGATTAGTGCTTTTAAAAAGTCGGTCTTTTGCGTAGGTTGGCGATTTAAAACAGCTCTAGGGCAGTGTTGGAAATAAATTGGACTGAGTCGATGTCGATGGCCGTCGATGGTCGACCATCCGACGGCCATCGAACATCTGACCATCCAGATGGCCGTTATTTCCAACACTGTTATTGGGTGCCCAAATCAACTTCCGAATAGTCAGATTGACGTAATTTCACGAGCTCTACAACATTGGCTTTACCATTTTTTCTTTCAAAAAACTTTCAATTTGCCCACTGCTTTCATATGTACCATTGCTCTTTAGCGCCTTTGCCATACTAAATTTGCGAAATCGATTTTTACAAAAATCATATTTTGGGATATCGGGTAAGGTACCCTTTTGAGTGTATAATTAGTTTTTGAATAATTAACCAAACTGAAGTCATATTTTTGGTCGATCATATGTGCCCCAACAAAAAACGCTGGATGAGTTTCTTATTGAGCAGTGTGAACGTGATGACTGCGCTATAATTGCAACATTTGAAGATGACGAATTTACGTACGGACGTATGTACAATGAAGCAACAAAATTTGCGGCTGGACTTTACAAATTAGGACTTAAACGAGGTGACGCTGTAGCTGTCTGGGGTCAAAATGTACCTAAGTGGCTTGTAGTGGTGAGTTGACCAGTATTAAAAAGTGATCCCTCAAATTGAAAATCTAAAATTGTTACGTAATGGCGCAGTGCGTAGGCGATTTAGCTGGAAAACGCTAAAAAGGAAAAATTGTAATATAACGGATCTTACGGCAACGCTTTCGAACAAATTTGTAACATAAAGGATCATACGGCATGGCTCTAGAACAAAGTTGTAACATAACGGCGTAGTGCGTAGGCAAAAATTTTCTTATAAAAAACTGTAACATAACGAGACGAACGGGAAAAATTGCAACATAATGTGTTGTAACATAACGGGTTGTAACATAACGGCGCACCTGATGTACAAGGTGCGCCGTTAAAAGGCAGGTTTTGCCTCTAAAATTCCCAAGTACAACGCTTACGCATTGAACTGTTAACAGGCGTAGTTATTGTTAGTAACCTATTATCGGCGCACCTAGTGTATCTCAAAATTGCTTCAAAAACGAACAAATACAACTTTACGCGCCTACACACGGTATAGAATAGAATAGAATTAAAATGTAAATTCTAAAAATCATGAGATTTTTCTTAGAAATGGGGATGTTTGATTGGTGGCTTCCCGCTGATAACCGTAAATCCACATTTCACTGCCAAAGAATTGGAATACACTATTCAAAAAGTCAGTATAAAAGCAATTGCGTGCCCAAGTCGAGTTGGCCCTTTGGATCATTACAAAGTCCTAAACGAAATGATTCCAAATTTGAAAAGCCAAAACAAAGAAAAATTATCCGTCAAACATTTGAATCTGGATCATATTATTCTTTTTGGTGACCATAATTTGCCCGGGGCTATTGACTGGTCTGATTTCACGAGTATTGCGCAATTATCGGCAATCGAAAGGCAAAATAGGTGAGCAAAGTCAATAACCAATAAGTTTATTAGAATAATTTATTTGGATTGTGCAGAGTAAGACGATTACTTTATTATATTTTGAAAAATTATACTCAGTTTTTCGAATTCGGCCTCTTGTGGCCTACGCACATAATAAGTGCACAAAAATAGTTAAATAACATAATTTAGGTTAGACAATAGGATAGGATGTTAGCGGAAAAATCGAAAATAAATTTTTTTTTCAGGGTTGGTAATATAATTTAGCGTTTTCAGAAGATAAATTTCTAGTCCTTGATTGGTTAATTTTTTTACAAATTAAGTGTTTCTTGGCGAAAAAATAACTTCAATTACACATAACCTACTGGTCGAGTTTCATGAAAATTGGCCAAGCATTTCTTGTATATCGTGTCGGCATATTTTCAGATGATATTAAGACCAATTTTCCCCCTTTTTTTATTTGGAACTGCCAAATGCCGTAATTATAAAGAAACGAGAAAAGAAGCGCACACCAGTTTCTAGAACTGGGGGAAATTGATCTTAAAATATGCCGATACGGTATACTAGAAACGCTTGGCCGATTTTCGTGAAACTCAACCGGTAGCTGTGAACATAGTTTAAAACAGACCATTTATTTAACCTGTAACGAACTCTCTTTCAACTTTGTTTTGCACTTCATATTTATATTAGCATTATCAATAATCATATTGATAATAGTGGTATTTGCTTAGTAATTTTTTTTTTGAATTTTACTCTGATTCTAATTGTGTAATTATATTTTCCTACAGTCGTTTTTTTAGGCCAGATGACACAGCAGTTATTCAGTTCACCTCCGGAACGACAGGACCACCCAAAGCTGCCGCCCTTTCTCACTTCAATATGTCAAATTATGCTTTAGCGAACATGGGTTAAAAACACATTTTCAAGACCCTCCTGTAAAAATAATTTCATGAAAATTTATATATATTTTTAATTTGTCATTTATCATAAATTTTAGATACACCGGTTGCGGAGTTGTCGGGCAGTTTTCGCAACAAAAAACCTGCCCGATAACTGCGTAGGGTGCCCGATAACTGCGCAGGGCGTAGGAGGAAAAGTGAAAAGTTTTTTGGGGAATAAACCTAACCGATAAAAGCAGGACCGGGCCAACCCGTTCGATAACTGCGCACCAGGTGTATTTCAAATTATTTGGACCACTATTTTCGTTGTTTTAAAGTGATAACCCACTTAAGCCTATACGAAAGTTTATCCCCACATGAATTCGGAAACTCGATTGCTAAATCTGTTACCACTTTACCATGTATTTTCCTTTATGGACGGCGCTATTTTTGGTGCCTCAATTGGTTGTAGAAATATATATGCGTCACCCAAATTTANGAATAAAGATCCATTAATATATATTAATATTAATGGAATTTCGAAAAAAATCTAAAATTTTTGTATGACTAGAAAGTTATGAGAATCCCGGGAAAAATTTGTGACTGTTTCTGATTTTCTCATATTATTTAAAAAAAAATATTTTTTTTTTAATTTGTAATTTATCATACATTTTAGATACACCAGGTGCGGAGTTATCGGACAGTTTTCGCGACAAAAAACCTGCCCGATAAAAGCAGGAGCGGGCCAACCCGCTCGATAAATGCGCACCAGGCGTATTTCAAATTATTTGTGCCACTATTTTCGTTGTTTTAAAGTGGTAACCCACTTAAGCCTATACGAAAGTTTATCCTCACATGAATTCGGAAACTCGATTGCTAAATCTGTTACCACTTTACCATGTATTTTCGTTTATGGACGGCGCTATTTTTGGTGCATCAATTGGTTGTAGAAATATATATGCGTCACCCAAATTTAACCCCTTGACGTCCAAAAAGCAATTGCAAAACACGGCGCCACGGACTTGATAGGCACACCAACTATGTTTTCAGATATAATTAACGATCCAAATCGTAGGGACTATGATATCAGAAACGGGAATATTAAGCCTTATCATATGCCTAACGGGACCGGCTTTTTAACACATTACAGTCCTGTCGCCTTTTTCTTGACACTTTCGCATGACTTATAGAGCCTAAAATCTGTCAAGATATGAGAACATTTTCGCAATTAAGGGCAAAAATAGCCCACTTTCACGCGTCATCATGACTCATCGGGTCAAAATCTGTCAAGAAATAGGTTTTTTGACAAGAAAAAGGCTGTAAAGAAAAAAACTATAGGACTGTATTTTTTACATCAACATTTTTAATTAAAATTTTTCAACACGGATTATTTCTAATACGGAATATTTTCCACGCGTAATTTTTTTTTTTTGCTCGGTAATTCTATAGTTTGACTTGTTCGTGTGATAACGAAGTGACACTTTCGATTCCGATTTTTTGTCGAAAACTGTCACTTCGTTCTAAACTGTCACTTCGTTCCGTCACTTTTGCCCATTTTGTCCCAAAAAAAGTGTCACTTCGTTAACTGTCACTTCGTTACCACACCAACTGTACTTTGTAAACCTCATTTAAATATTTGCTCATCATAGATTGGTTAGAGGCCTCATAGGGCCACTTTAACAATTTTCACTAAGCAAGATATACCCCTTAGCAAGTACGCTCAAACATGCGGTAGTAGGTGGTGTTCCAACGTCTCCCTCACTCGTCCGTGCCGCCTTCCGGGAGTTAGGTCTTAGCTTGTCCAATGGGTACGGTATGACCGAGAATACATGTGGCACTACACTGACACCTCATGGATCCAGCGAGGACGTAACCGTTAACACTGTCGGTTTTTTGATACCGGGCCTGGAATGTAAAGTTATCGACGCCAGTGAAAATATATGCAGTCGTAACCAGGTCGGAGAATTGGTCACCAAAGGGTGGAATATCTTCCAGGGTTATGTCAATGATGAACAAGAATGGGTACAGAATCTGCCGGACACATGTCCACAAATTGTGATAGTATATTAACTCTCAGGGGAAGGACTTTTTAATAACCCGTAAGGGGAAATTGTGTCCACGTACGCACACACTTAAAAATTCACAATAATTTGCAATAATTCTGGCAAAACTGATAAAGCCAAGTTGTAGAGCTCGTCAAACTACGTCGATCTGACTACTAAAAAATTAAGCCAACAAATTTAAGCCACCATTAATACCACCAGGGCCCCCTAGAGAGCTGTTTGAAATATCCAGCCTACGCAAAAAAAAAAAAAATACCGCCAATGGAATTGTCTCGAAAAGTTGATGGAGGGGGTCAGCAATACCAATTCTGCCCTACGGGGCCTCCTTATGCCTAAAAACGACGAAAAACCAAGTCGTGTGCATATATGGACACACTTCCCCTGCGAGTTAATACACAACCTACGTGTGTATGCGCTTACTTTCGCTTAGACATTTTCCCTTTTTTGGCTTAGGACAAATAGATGGAAAGTATGCCAAAACGTGGCTGGATAAACCCGTAGCGGGTATATTTCAGTGCTCAATAAATTATCAAACTGCATCATAAAATGATTTTTAAAATTCAAATCTAATTTTTATATTATACACATAAAAAAATAATTTTTACCATATTGCAGCCAACAAGGAATGCTTCACCAATGACGGTTTTTTCAAGACTGGAGATTTAGCCGTGATTCGAGACGATGAAGCCGTATGGTAAAAAAATTTCTGAAATCAGGAGAAAATTGTTTTTTTTTGGGAAATAATATTTTGAAAGTTTTACACAGGGTGCGCCGTTAGGTTTAACCCCGTTATGTTTCACTTTTTCCCGCCCGTGCTGTTATGTTTCACTTTTTCGAAAAAATATTTTCCCCTAATACATATCTTTATAAGCCCTGCGCCGTTATCTTTCACTTTTTCCCGTTCGGCCTATTATGTTTCATTTGTTTCGAATTTTTTTTTGTGAAACATAACGGCGCACCCTTTGTATTATTTTTTTAATTTATGAGTATTATTAAAGTTTGGTTGGGCGACTAAAAGAAATGATCATACGGGGAGGTGAAAATATACAACCCACAGAAATCGAAGGTTTTATTGAGTCATTCGACGAGGTCCAGGAAAAGTTTCGAAATATTATTGAAAATGATTTTGAAATATTATTGTGAAGTTTTGATTTTTATGTCGTGTGCTGCAGCTACGACAGGGCCTTATTGAGGCCCGCTTGCAAAATTGAAAATTAAATGTCTCACAAAACAATCAAAGTAATTTTGTTATTGTAATTATAAAATTTCATGTACACCGCGTTGTTTTACGGGTTAACTAACCAGCACCATCTAAACACTGTTTCAGCGTTTATAAAAGTAATATAACCCGTTAGAAAGTACGAGTTAACATACACTTTTGTGAACAAACAATTTATGTGAACCCAAAAAACTACGATCTAGAAACTTTTCAGGATTGTTATGTTATTGGTGTCCCTTCCCGGCGCCTTGGTCAAGAAGTAGCCGCCTACGTAAAACTTAAAAGTGGCGCTAACCTTAACGAGTCCGCACTTCTTGAAAAGTGTAAAACTGGTTTGGCCCGATTCAAACATCCAAAATATGTCAAATTTACCGATTCTTTTCCCGAGTTTTCAACTGGAAAAATTAAAAAGGTGGAGCTCGTAGAATGGGCGTTTGAAGATTTTCCCCAATTAGTCGACGAACATGAAGAATAATTTTCAAAATAAGAACTTGTTTCTTCTCGATAATATCTGCATTTTAATAAAGACGTGAATTGTTGCAGCATAAATGACATGTAATATTGTTACAGATCCTCTTCTTTGACCGCCGGAAAATTTTGCTATCTGTAAAAATCTGTGACCTTATGAGACGGTCTGTAATTTGAAAGAACTTATTTAGAGACATGTCTGAGGCAACATTGAGGAAGTTGATTGTTACCATTTATTAAA
>SCLG01000140.1:33230-71572 GCA_004367875.1 Oikopleura albicans
ATAAATGTCACACAGTATGTTTTCTTCATCTCAAAAATATATAAACAATAAATAATTAACTAACCGTTGACAACTTTGAAAATGAACGGGAGAAAGTAATTGACGTTTGAGTAGACTCCGGGATTTCGTTCTTGGGCACAGCCGACACCAAATGAAACGATACCGGTCAGGATTTTCAAATCTGTATGTTGGCCACCAATTTTCGTCAAATCACGTTTGCAAACTAAAAAAGAAGTATTACAGAGAATAAGGGTCAAATAAGGGTCACTTTCGCCTAACAATCATGGCGTTTTTCCGGTCGCCGGCAGCTGGATAAGATCGATATCTTGAATACTCGCCAAGTGATGACAGTATTTGACAAATTGATTTTTTTTTTTCGAGATAAGTACCGCGTGTCGGTGCTTGAATTGACGCGATGACCCCTATAAGTGGCCTTTTTAGGGTCCAGTTCCAAATAAGAGTCGTTTTTCTTTTCCCGTTCACTCATTTTATAAACCTTATTACGAAAAACCCTTTTATTAACTTCTAGAGTAACGGTAGCAAAAAATAACCGACACGTTTCGTTTTTAAAATGTAAGGCAACAGGAAATTTGCTGACCCGAACTAGCAAGACATCTTTTTCATAACACTTCAAGATGTCTTATTTAATCACAAATTATTACATGTTTAGGTTGCACAAGAATGGTTACAAAATAATTTAAATAATTCACAGTAATTTACAGTTTAAAAAATAACTTGGCCATTCGACGTAAAATTAAAAAATGGATTATAGTGGGCTAATTTAAATTTGGCTCAAGTTCACCCTGTCACGTCACAAATTTGATTTAAGGCCTCCCTATTTTTTTCTCTTAGAAATTTTGTATACAGTCTCTCACTTTTTGTATTCTTAGGTTTTTGAAAGATAAGGGCGCATGGGGTGTATAGGGTATGTAATGGAATTTTACGCGTTTCTGAGCTTTATAGTGTTTGATTAATAAATTATCTTGCGTAATAAAGTTTGAACCATGTTCAAATGAATAGCAAGGCTTTTTGAAAAAAAAGCAAGTGGCGGAAAAAGTGACCCATATATAAGGCCTTAAAACCACACCAAAAAACTCAGAAATGTGAAAATTTTGTCGAGTTCCACGGTATAAATCCGGGAAAGTGTATTTTTGACGGAAAAATCCGATCACTTTTGTGCAAGAACTGCTGAATTCGTTTTGTGACTTTATTTAATTTGTACTTTATAACCATTAAAACTGTCCAAAATGGCAATGGTGTATATATAAGGTCAAGGAATATGGCTTACCGAAAGGTCCACCGGAATCGCCTTGGCATGCGTCTTTACCACCTAACTCGTAACCGGCGCAAACGTGTTGTTCGGGGTCGATGAGAATGTTTTCAGCTTCATACCAGTCGGTGCAGTTATCGTAGGTTACAACTGGAACTTCAACCTGGTTCAAAAGACGCTCATCTCCAGTAACTAAACATAATATCGTAACTATTTGTTTCTTATCGGTCCTTTTCTAAATCTCATTCGAGATTGATTGAAATCTGAATATTAATAATTCTTTCTGGCATTGGTTTCGGCGAAAACCGCGTGCACTCTAACTCCTCATAAAAACCGTTACGCTCTAAACACCAGGTGCGACGTTATGTTACAATTTTTCCTGTTCGTACCGTTATGTTACAATCTTTTTGCACATTTTATGTTACAAATTGTACAAAAAATAAATACGTATTGCGTAATATTTTTCGAGTTACGTAATCACTATTTTCCGTTATGTTACAGTTCGTACAAAAAACACGTATTGCGCAATATTTTTTGAGTTACGTAATCACTATTTTCCGTTATGATACAATTTGTACAAAAAACACGTATTGCGCAATATTTTTCAAGTTATGTGATCACTATTTTCCGTTATGATACAATTTGCACAAAAAACACGTATTTGGCAATATTTTTCACCGTAGGATCCGTTTTATTACAATTTATAATTTTTTGGCGTTTTTCAACGAAATCGCCTACGCATTGCCGCGTTATGTTATAATTTTCCGTTATGTTACACTTTTTTATTAGGTTTTGTAACATAACGGCGCACTTGGTGTGTAGGCTTGTTTTATACAGACGAGTTTCTCCAAGTTGACCCTTATTTTTTATTCACAAAAAACAGCCAATCTCATTGATAATAATCGGCTTGGCAGAAGTAAATATGATCAAAGCCACACCCGATTTTTTTTTCAGAAAATCGTTCATCAGCCCACAAATGAAACAGAACATTGAATAAAAAAAAAACGGTTAAATTTGTAACCACAACAAACCCATTAATTAGGTGGTATTAATAACGATTATGGATTAACAAACAGCTTTCAAAATAGAAAAAATAAAAGTTCTTGAAGAAGTGCACTCCGGAAGCCGATTAAGCGATCAGGTTCAAAATGCTCGGCACGGAGCGTTACGTCTGTCTTCGCAGTATAACCATCCGCATTTACGAATTTACGTCGTTTTCAAACTTGTTTATGACTCGCCAAGGGTTAGTGCGAGTTACGTATTTTATCTACGCACCCTACGGGCTTATTCAACCACTTTCGTCTTCGAAAACCGGTCTGATAATCCCACAGCCTGTGTATTGGGCCATATAGAGCCAAAGAGCCTGTGTATTGGGCCATATAGAGCCAAAGAGCCAAGGCACAATAGCTTGAAAATATACATGAACAAAAATCGTATCATAATTTTGACCGTATGATTGATTTGGGCCACCAGGGCCCCCTAGAGAGCTGTTAGAAATCTCCAACCTACGCAAAAAACACCGTCAATCTAATTTTCTCGAAAAATTGAAGGGAAGTCACCAATACCCGTTTTACCCTACGGGGCCTCCATATGCCTTAAATCGACGAAAAACACGTTGCGTGTCTATTTACACGCACTTCTCCCTGGGAGTTAGGGAACAAAAATGACGCCTACAAGTTCAAATCAGAAATTCACCGAAAAGAAAATCCAGCAAAATTGTTTTACTAAATCGAAGTTGCGTAGGCTTTTAAGTGATTTGAAGGCCCTCGATTTAACCACGGACACCCTAAGCCACGGACACCCTAAGCCACGGACACCCTAAGCCCTGCGAGACATACCTCTTTACCCACATCACCCCGTGATAAATGATTATTTGTTCTAGAATGTTTACGAGGTGACGCGTTGCCACGCCTGCCGAGCCTATATTTATCCCGCCTCATCTTATCATTACGCGAGCCATGAAAATTACAGACTACAAATAAAGTCACAAATTTCAATATTTAACCCCTTATTATTTAACCCTCACATCGAATTGACACAAAAAAATAATATTTTTTCCAATTAGTAATAACAGGTATTACTGAATATTTTAAAATATATATTTCAGAGGCGATAGGCCAACCACCGCAAAATTTTGATAAGACATTTCCAAAACATAAAAACTTGCTCTTTATATCATACAATATATTAGGTGGTATGGTATAATTAAGGACGGTCCAGTTTTGGGAAAGAAATGAGATCTTTTTTTAGTCCCAATTTTTCAAAATTTTGATATGGCTCATCTTTAATGCAATTTGAGTTTTAAGTCGTGAGAACCGAATGGAAATTGTAATACAAAACCTAACGCGTTATGTTACCAACCGTTATTTTAACAAATTCCGTTATGTTAACAGTTTTGGGGATTGGATGAACTTCGATTTCCAATTATTTTATCAAACGCTCTACCCCATTTTGTTTAAAAATTCAATTCTGTTAACAACACTGTTTACGTGGTTTATGTGCGTATCATACAAAACCTAACCAATTGAATTAATACTAAAGTTTTGGAAAAAAGTTTTATTTCACATGGAAATTTTTAATTTAATTGCAAACTGTTAATTTAATTGGTATTTATATGTATAATTAGGTTCAAGAAAATAATTTTTCTTGCTTAATAGCTCTAAATTATGCAATTTCAATTCTCTATGTTGTGTGTTTACGGACAATATTTTGCACTTTTCATTTACAGGNCCCGACCCTTATTTGGCGAACCCAAGATAGCGGATTTTATTGCTATTACTGTATACAAATATGATTTTTTCCGTAATGAGTTTGTTTTTATATCAATTTTAAAATTAATTTGAAATAAATAACTATTAAAATTAATTATTTTTATAAGCAGACAATAAAATAGTGAACAATATCTGTAAAAATCAATGTTAAAATCAGCGACCCTTATTTGAGGCAATAATATTTTTCTCCAAAAAAGCGACCCTTATTTGGCCCGACCGACCCTTATTTGGCGAAAGCGACCCTTATTTGGCGACCTCCCTGTATACAGAAGAGACACTAAATAAGGGTCGCCTTCGTTTTTAAAAAAAACGACCCTCATATGGCGACCCGACACTAATTTGGCGAAGTCAGGAAAAACGGATTTTATTGCTGTTACCGCATGAAACTAGTTGGCGATCTCCCTGTAATTAGCAATTATCCGAAAGTAAGCCATTGGTGTGAAAGGGAGTGATCAAAAAAAAAATGCTAAGCTTTTCAAAATGAGCTTTGTCTAATTTTATTGCGAAAAGAAGGTCGCTGATTTTTTCGGGTATTTTTTTGTTTTTTTCTTTTGGTTGCGTAACTTATCGAGTATGGGCGGTTTGTTACAGTGGGGTATATTATGGCTGTCCTCTTGGATTAACGTCATTTTTAACTCACAAAGCAAAAGTAATGAAAAAAAAAATATTAATCGTTATTTACCCCCTACTTTTTGAACACGCACAAAACAAAAAAAGCTGGCTATGGAAACACTATGTAATAATACAAGGGGAATCGACTTGGTACGTTTTAGTATAAACACGGTAAAAATTGTCATGATGGTTCTAAATAATAAAAATAGATTAGTGTGGTGGAAATATTGAACAACATTATTAATGAAAATTGTCTTACTTATCATAAACGGTCATTGTGATCATGGATTACCTTAATAATCTTAAGGACCGGTCAGCCATGTTGTGTACAAACTAAACCCGGATTTTTAGCGTGTTCCCCGAACGTACTATTTGTAAACAACATGACTGACCGGTCCTTAAACAAACATCAAAAAATCCTACTAGTTCGAAATAATTTTTTCTACTTTAACTGTTATTAACTCCCAGGGGGAAGTGCGTGAAAATAGACACGCAACTTGTCGATTTAAGGCATATGGAGGCCCCGAAGAGCAAAACGGGTATTGGTGACCCTCCCAACTTTTCGAGAAAATTCGATCGACGGTGTTATTTTTTGCGTAGGTTGGAGATTTTAAACAGCCCTCTAGGGAGCCCTGGTGGTACTATGCATAACAAAATTTACACAAAAAACTTTGACCCTTGCGCGTTTATATTTCACTTGTTTTCCGCAGTTCGTCCCTGATAGTTGATTATATATATATATATGCCAATTGCCAACGATGCACTACGCTGTTATCTTGCAATGTTTTTTTTTCATTTGATATCATAAATTCATCATAAAACTCTTGGGAGTCATTGTGTGACGATCTGCACACAATGGTTTATTCGCCTTCATATCTCGTAAAAATGGCCTCAAATCAAAAATCGCTGATAGACGGGTCAAGCCGAATTTCATGAACAAAATTTTAGAACTAAAAACGGCAAATTTTTCAATTTTTTCAAAAAATTTACTGAGATGACTCTGATCATTTTTTATAGACCCAGATCGATTCGTCATGTTGAAGTACCCCGTAAAACCATTTTTAAAAAACAAAAAATACTCGGTCTACCTTAATTGACGCTTCTTCTACTAAGACTTTGATGAATTTTTTTCGAGAAAATATTTTTTTTATATATTTTGTCATATATGTCGCTAAAGAGTAAAATTAAAGTAAAAAATGACTTACATCGTGTATCACCCCAACCGGCAACAACGCATTTGCGATCGTAAGTTCCGTCATTAGGTGGCGGAAGGTCGTCGGGTAAGCAGATTGGCCACACATTTCGGTTAAATTGAATGTCCTAAAAACCGCAATTATTTGATGTTGCTAGGTTTTTTATAAAAATTTGATAATCTTTATTAAGTACGTACCTCAGTGGTCTTCAGCAAACAAATATCGTATATGATCTGTCGTGAGCTGACTTTATACGAATCGTGACATGTGATCTAGAAAAAAATAAAATAAGTAACGGAAGGAAATGTCATGCTGCATCTGGCCAAATATTTTCATGGATTTCTTAATTTCGATTTCCAAGACGTAACTGGCATGACCTCAGAACTCTGAGAATTTTTTATGGGTAATTTCTGAAAGTTTTTCATCGATTTTTTCAAAATTTATGTGGGTAGGATCAGGGCTCGGTAAAGCCAGGCATTTTCACTGGCTTGGCTTGGCTTTTTCCCCTCTTGAAAATTTTTGGCTTGGCTTGGTTTTTTCCCCTCTCGAAAAATTTTCATAAAATTTTCATAAAATTGGCTTGGCTTGGCTTTTTTGACCCTCCCAAAAAAGTTGGCTTGGCTTAGCTTGGCTTTTTTGACCCTTCAAAAAATTTTGGTTTGGCTTGACTTGGCACACAAAAAGCCAAGCCAAGCCAAGCCATATGCCAAAGCTATTCGTGCCGAGCCATGGGTAGGATATTATCCCGTTATTTAACAATTTATATTTTTTTGAGTTTACCAGTGACATTGCCTACGCACTGCGTCGCTATCTTACAATTTTCCTTCATCTTAGTTTATCTGGTTTTGTAAGATAACGGCGCACCTGGTGTGAATTGAAATTGATGGCACTGTGGTATATGGTAGCATGAGGTTTACGCAGAAAATTACCCCAGAAATTCCTGAAAATGACATACGGTATCAGATTATCTTTTAGAAAAAAAAATTTATTAAAAACTTACGCTTTCAAGGAAGTATGTTGTTTGAAATTCTCGCTTTTCGACTTTATTGTAAGCGCCAACCACAACCTCATAAGTGCCGGGCGACTCATCCCATCCGACGAAGCAATGTGCAGCTGTCAGAATGTAACGAGAATGAATGATAGAACCGTCACAAAATTGACCGTATCCGCCGAATCCTGAAAGTAAGTTGAAAGACAAAAAACATCACAAATCGACTACACTTGTTATTTTTACTTTTTCATACATTTTATTTGAAATACATAAGGTGAGAGCTTTTTCGGAATAAAGAGTAAACAACAAGTTCGAGAAAATGGAATTCTATTGACTGGTCCATTTTTATATTATATAGAAAAAACGAATATATGGCAGAAACGAACTAGAAACAATTTAAGTTATGTTATTTAAATATTCTAGAACATCACAAAGCACCGTTTGAGGACCGGCCAGTCATGTTGTGTACAAACTAAACCCAAAATTTTATTTGTTGTGTATAATCAGTCGCAAAATCTTTGAAAATGACGTTAACCAAAATATCAGAAAAAAATGTAATTATGAATAAAAAAAGATTGAGTCTCATGAGAGTGTATGGAGGAGGTAAAAATTGAATAGTATTAAGATATACGATTAAACCTACGCGTTCTATCAAAGACAAATTTTTATGATAGATGTCCAACCACCTTCACAGGCTTTTTAACAAACAAATACTTTTACGACTGAGACTGTTACAGTATATATGTTATGGTACACGCTATATTAAAAAAACTCTGTAACTTTACTAATTTCGCCGTGTTTAAGAAAATATTTTGTAGTATTGTCGATCAGGGCTCGCAAACATGTCAGGGATTTTCATTGGCTTGGCTTGAATTACAATAAAAAAGCGGCAAATAAAAAGCAGCTTAAAATAATTTTTTAACCGATAATGAAGCCCTTTCGCCCTTTGTTTTTTTTTGTTTTTCTCGTGTTTGCCCCTAGGTAGTGTTATGTTATCTTGGGGACTTTGCTCACAAAAAAATTACCTTTATATGAAAGCATGACAATATGGGGATGTTCGTCTTCACCAGCGGGATCACCTCCGACAATTCTGAGCCATGTGGCATTTTTAACGTCGTGGCTGCCACGTCCCCCAATCGTCTCGTTTGGTTTGCCCAATCGCAGGGGTTGAACGTCATCGGTAACTACCTTGGTGCCGGGCGGGTAATAACATTCTGGTGCGGATAATTTCACGTTTAACCGTCCAAAGCCGCTGACAGAGTGCATATCCATGCGGTCCGAGCCGCGCGATTCGGCCTTGGAGTCGCCACAGTATTGGACCTGCTTGTTGGTCTCCCCCCTCGACCCCATCCGGGTGCCGTAATTTTTACAGACGCGGTTTGGCTTAATTTCACGCCTGAAAGCGTCTGCGCAAAATCGATAGCGTTTGTGTTGGCCATTTGAGCAGCGGGACCACGATGTCCACGGTTGCCATCTGGTCTCCGAAGGCGTACTGTCCATACGAAGCGCCGACATTAACCCCTCGCCACCCGAAGATAACTCCTCGTCGAGAATTTGTTTTGTGCAGGGGCGAGAGTCGACAGTCGTGCCCTCCAGCGTCGGACTATCGATGCAGCGCTCTTTGGCCACCTTGCGGAGCGTTATCGGGCCCATGCAAACCCGACGCCGCTTTTGATTCTTGGCCATTTTGCCATTTGACTTTCGGCAACTTTCCCATTCGGACCAGTTTCCCCACCTGAATCCACCGGTAGGCCCAGTTCCTAAAATGTTCTCGTTAGAAATTCACATTAAATTCTATACAATGATTGGTTTGTGATAAAGTTTAGAGTCTGACTCAATTAAAGGATGGGTGTCCAGTGGACAACTGTCCATATTCGACAAGATTCGAAATGTCGTATTCAACGGAACTCGAATTTTAAGACGGGTGAGTTTAGGAGGTCAAAACAGCCTTAAACTATAATTTTTTCACCGCCTAGTGCTTGAGCTACAATACGAAACTATTTTATGTCGTTGTACATACACCACCTAACCATCTGACTTAACACCATTTGGCTTAACAGTTTGCATTTGACTTAACAGTTTTCAGTTAAATTAACACTTTTTTGTCTTTTTTTTTCCAGCATTTCCGCCTACGCACTACCCATGTGGCTTAATAGTTTGCATTTGACTTAACAATTTGCACATGAATTAACACCTTTTTTCGGAAAAAAATGTCACATGGTTAAGTGGTGTATAACAATTTTTTGATTTTTTCGTTCATTATATTAATTTGTATCATTTTTTTATAGCATTTGCTCATTTTATTCGTCAATTTGGGATTTAAATCTAGAGAAAAAGCCTATTTGCATTTAAGTTAAAACTTTTTTGTTTCAAGTTTTCCAGGGTTTTAACCTACGCACTACCTATGTGGCTTAACAGTTTGGATTTGACTTAACAATTTTCATTTGAATTAACACCTTTGTTCGGAAAAAATGTGTTAAGTCAAATGGTTAGGTGATGTATATGGGATAAATATGTGCCTTATGTAGCGGTCCTTATTTGTGAGAATCTAGAAAATACGATTTTTAGGCCCGATAGTCTGGTTTAATAACCCTGACTAGAAGAAATGTATTTCAGAAAGTATTTTCAGAAAAAAGTACGTTTGTAGTCAACATTACAAATATTGAAACCCTTCCTTAGTGAGTCAAGCTGTTTAAAAAAAGTTTTAATTAGCTTAATTTTAGAAGAATGTTTTGTCAATTGGTTTATCCCCTGAAAAAAACTTTAGAAAAATACGATATGTCTGGTAAATGAGCTTTATTACGCCATTTATGTCTAGACAGTGTTCTTGTGCAATATTACCTCACCGATTAATTGTTCTAAATATTACACTTATCTAAGTTACGCAAAAACCCACCAACATTAGGCTATTGTCAATAGTTCTAGTGTTTTTTTTTTAATTTTCGCAGTTTTCGACGTCTGAACCTTAATATTTCACGGGAAAAAAAAAGGTTCTAGAAAATTAACTCTTGAGGTCCCACTTTTAGTACCAGGTGCACGGCGGCTTAAATTCAAGCTTGAAGAAGATAATGCTGAGAATTTATATGCCGGGAAATTATTTTAAAATACGCCACCTACGCAGTGGAATAAACATTAAAATAAAAAAATATGTTTATTCAAATACAAATTATTGATTCAAACTGATGTGTCATATGATAGTGTTTCGAACTAGAGGGTTAGGTCTTGTCTAATTCTTCCAATAAGTCTAAAACCAAAAATAATGGGCTAGCTTTTGTATATTTATTGGAATTATTAGACTCGGTCAATTTTGCCTATAATAGATATAAAGGGCATTCAAACCTCGATGTTAATTTCGGTTGATCGGAAAGAAATCTTAACTCTTAAGGGGAAGGAGTTTTTGGGAACCCGTAGGGAGGTTTTGACCTATGGGGCCTCCATATGCCTTAAATCGACGAAAAAACCAGTTGCGTGTCTATTCACACGCACTTCCCACTGGGAGTTAATAAAAAAACTCTGTTAGGCTTTGACTGACAGAAAAATCAACCGAATACAATAAGTCGATCGGGCATAACTTTTATGGAATTCGAGTTACAACCGAAAATCAATAACATAGTGCCATATGACATTGTCGGGACCGCAGGAGTTAATCTTTTTTCAATTCCATGCCTAATTGAATCAAATAGGGATCGGTAATTAGAACCAACAAACTGGCCCTATGGCTCCATGTGTATTTTCTCTTAGGACGAAAGAAAGGTAAATCAAAAATGTCGAAATCGATTTTGACTCAGGTTTTGATCTTGTATTGTTCGGCTGAAATGTGTATTTAATTAAAATGTGGTTCCAGATTTGCATTAAATATACCAAAAAAAGTAACCAATGTTAACTCTACCAAAGCAGCATTATAGAATCAGGAGCAACATTCCATTAGGTTTGGCCCTGTTTTTTTTTTTTAAAGCACATGCACCGTTTATTAATAAACGTTCCCAAACGAAGAAGAAAAATGTGCAAAAGTATCACTTTTTCGTAATTTTTAGACTGTCATCGCTCTATGACTTGCGGTTTCAAATTTACGAAAAACAAGAACAAGATAGGAAAATGTATTATCATAAGATGGCGAATACCTTCCAGTTATAAATTACAGCTGTGTTAACCATATCGTAACAGTTTCACATCTTGAGAACCCTTACGATACGAGTTATGTTTTTCGTTAAGTTGTTTTTCTCTCGAGCTCAAAAATAAAAACAAACTGTCCTATTGCCAATAGGCTATTGGGCTCAAAAATAAAAATGAGCTGTGCTGAACTGTCCTATCGGGCCCAAAAAAATGAGCCGTCCTGAACTGTCCTTTCGCGCCTAAAAAGGAAAATGAGCTGTCTTGAACTGTCCTTTCGGGCAAAACTCAACTCGCCAGGTCACTTCCTAATGAGTCATTTTTAATTTTTACGATAATCGGTTAGAAGAAAAAAAATAAGCAATGGACAGGTCAAATTTTCGAAAAAAAAACTGTTNTACCTTCCAGTTATAAATTACAGCTGTGTTAACCATATCGTAACAGTTTCACATCTTGAGAACCCTTACGATACGAGTTATGTTTTTTGTTAAGTTGTTAGTTTAACGAAGTCGGCTTATCTTACACATTTTTCTCTCGAGCTCAAAAATAAAAACAAACTGTCCTATTGGGCTCAAAATTTAAAATGAGCTGTCCTGAACTCTCTTCTAGAGCTCAAAAATAAAAATGAGCTGTGCTGAACTGTCCTATCGGGCTCAAAAAAATGAGCCGTCCTGAACTGTCATTCCGCGCCTAAAAAGGAAAATGAGCTGTCTTGAACTGTCCTTTCGGGCAAAAAAAAAAAAAAAAAAATGAGCCGTCCTGAACTGACCTGACAAGCTCAGCTGCCTGGCTCAACTCGCCAGGTCACTTCCTAATGAGTCATTTTTAATTTTTACGATAATCGGTTAGAAGAAAAAAAATAAGCAATGGACAGGTCAAATTTTCGAAAAAAAAACTGTTNGGGCAAAAAAAAAAAAAAAAAATGAGCCGTCCTGAACTGACCTGACAAGCTCAGCTGCCTGGCTCAACTCGCCAGGTCACTTCCTAATGAGTCATTTTTAATTTTTACGATAATCGGTTAGGATAATCGATTAGGTTGTGTATGTATACTATTCAGAATTTATAATAATAAACAAACCTGCTTCCACTATACAGACTATACTTGCACAAGCAAGTAGCGTATGTTTTATAAATGCCATTGAGGTATTTCGTATCTTCGCTGTGAAGACGTCGTCAATTCGTTAACTTGTTAACTTGAGTTATTTTGTCGCTGTGTTTTGTCAGAGTCAATCTTCAAAACCTAAACAAGAATAAGGCGTTATTTGTGTTAACTATTGGCAGTTAAACATGTTTATATTTCCAATATTAGCCTGCAAATAGGCCAATTAACAAAGAAACAAAACAAAAGAACTTTTAACCCCTGTCGAACGCACAGCAACACTTCCGTATCGTCATGAAGCGACATGACTATTTATTCAAACACTTTCCGAAAAGTAAATAGGGGTTGATCGAATTCCGGGACACCCAATTTCGAGACGGTTTTGAAAAACAAGTTTCATTTTACCAGAAAATTTTCTTTTGACGTAGGGAGCACCAAGTAAGGGTTGGTTTCGCGTTTTTCGTAAACCTACCCTTACTTGGCGCCCCTATCTAGATTTGGCGTTCTTTCTTATACCGATGTTGTCTTATTTTCATATAAGGCTGACACGTTAATTTTATAAGTTTTTCTGAGAATATATTTAAATTACGCAAATTTTCATATATAACAAAATAAAATTGAATTGAAGACCCTTATCTATGTTTAATTGGCGTACCGTTACTTGGCGGCGAATTTTTTTCGCGAAATAGAAAATGGCTTTTCGTGGCCCCCACCTACCCTTACTTGGCACTGCCCCTCTAATGCTTTTCCGGTAAACGAAAAGCGTCTCGAAATTGGACTCCCTAGTTATCCGGTATGTTTTCAGAATTAGTCTGATCATGACAACATTTCGAAAACGTCAAACCGTGGCACGTGATAAACGCATTTTGCACGGTTTATTTTATTGTATGCGGTATTTCGCTTAAATACTTTATTGAAAGGCCTAAGGGACAAAAAGAAAAAAAAACTGACAGAAATAGGTAGTTATTTTGGACGAACAACATTCCATCGACTGATCCCAATTGGGACATTTTTGGTTTTAAATTACTTATTCATGACAGAACACATGTTCGACCGCCTATTCCTTTTTGTTAATGATATTTTGAAACCGTGTTTGAAAACGATTTTTAAAAATGACACAAAATCTAGTATTCTATTGTGAATAATACATTCTCTAAAAAATCATTTACAACAGTTTAGGGTGGGATCACATCTATAAAACGTACTGGTTGTTAAAAAAAACGCATTAAAAATAATTAAATAATATTACATGTCAACGTCCAAAAGTGCCCTCTTATTATTTAGAATCTTAACACAACGTGGAAAATACTCGTTGTTTCTTGTCTAGAAAAAACGGAAACTTTTCGGTTTTGACATATAATAAGATATGAAAAATACGTTTCTAGAAATAATTATACAGATGAAATGACCTTCGCTTTTAATGATATAATTTTATTGTGTAACTGTCCGCTTACAATTCTTTTTCACGAGCCAAACAAAAAAGAGAAAACTGAGCAAAAAAGGACCATTAATACCGCCAATAATTTTCTATATACGGATGTGTAATTACAGGCTGCGCGGGGATTTGTTTGCGTGGGTAAACGACGCTAGCCAATAGGAAGCGCCTAACCAAAAGCATGAGCCAATAGGCGCGCCTGTAATTCAGTCACAGGACGCTCCGCGCCTACTAGGGTTGGTTTTATGACGAAAAACGATGCCTTAGGGCGACGACCCTGTATCAAGTAATGATATTTTTTCCCAAATGTTGCGCCGTTCAACTTTTCTTCAATTTGGCGCCCTTATTGGACGCTGATTTGAATCGCGGCCGCTGATTAGCTGCATAAAGCTACGGTTCTCGCGTGAGAACAAAAGCCAGATACAGAAATAACCCATGGTAGTCTTCGGATACCACGTACACCACGTGCGCCGCTATGTTTCACCCCGTTATGTTACAATTTTTTAGCAAAAAAAAATTCTGGCGTTTTTGCCTACGCACTACGCCGTTATGTTACAGTTTGTACAAAAAAACGTGTATTTCGCTATACTTTTGAGTAACGTAATCACTATTTTCCGTTATGTAACATAACTTATGTTACAATTTGTACAAAAAAACCACGTATTGCGCAATATTTTCCCCGTTCGTCCCGTTATGTTACAATTTTTAATTTTTTAGCGTTTTTCAGCAAAATTTCCTACACACTGCGCCGTTATGTTAAAATTTTCCGTTATATTACACTTTTTTTATTTGGTTTTGTAACATAACGGCGCACCTTGTGTATTTTAAATTCTCCACCGATTTATACTTCACTCACATAATAACGTTAACAATTAACACGACGATCTCAACGCGACATACTGTCGATGATGCTAGTGTTTCAAATAAAATAAAAATGTCGAAAAAGGTCGAAATTAACTGGGACTTGTCGATTGTCTAACTAAACCGCATGTACATCTAATTGCTCTGTAATGCATAGCGTAAATAATTGTCATAATAGGTAAACAATTTTTCGGGCAAATTTTTGTTGCTTAATAAAATGTAATCAAATGGTAAATTGTTTTGACTCGATTTGAGTTCTAAATGCGTTCTAAAAACGTTTTGTGACCAAATTGCTCGTTTATTATAACAACCTTATGCCCGACAGAAGTATTTGTGATGCATTAAATAACTTTAACTTATAGTCTATAAATAAGCTGTTGTAAACGAAACAATAGTTAACTACCCAGGGGCATCGGCCAAAATTTCCCCGAATCGCCCTTAACTCTCAGGGGGAAGTACTTTTTGAGAACCCGTAGGGGGAAATGTGTGTAAATAAACACGCACTTCAAAAACTCACAATAATTCGCAATAATTCCAAAAAAAACTGGTAAAGCCAAGTTGTAGATCCCGTCAAACTACGTCGATCGGACTATTCAGAAATTGATTTTTCTTGAAAAACTGAGGGGGTCACCAATACCCGTTTTGTCCTATGGGGCCTCCATATGCCTTAACTCGACGAAAAAAAAACAAGTTGCGTGTCTATTTACACGCACTTCCCCATGAGAGTTAACCCCTTGAGTCTGAATCGGCTAAAAATATTCAGATTTTTTCCGAAGCCGTAACTTCTGCACACCCTTTTTATTTTTAGAATTGAAATACTAAACACCAAATCTAGAATTTTTCGCGTTGAAATGTTTGTTAATTTGTGCCTATCTGCACAGCCGAGCGCGCAATAATTTTTTCGATTTTGATAGCCTGGTTAACTGCCGTCACTAGGTTGTTTTTGGCTGTACCATTTCCATGTTATGCAACCATTTTTGATGCTACAACTGTCCGACACGATTCGAATTTTGAAAACACTCGCAACTCAACAGTTGGAGGCAAAATAATGAAAGTGGGAGTTATAAAGCAAAAACAAAAAAAAATCATAAAAATTCTTTCATTTTTCTTCCGCAGTGACTATCGTCTAAGGACGCTGGCACATCCCAACTAAAATAGCAAAATAAAAAAATGAAAAAAAAATTAAAATATGCGCCCGTTGGCATTAAAAGACCATCCAAATAATCGAATTTGGCGACGGGAAACACGTTCTGCTATATTCCTGCGCTTTTAGAAATCAGGATATTTGATATTATTGTACATGACAGTTGTTTTGCCCAACCGGACACCTGCTGCTCGAACCGAAACTGATACCAACGGTATAATCAATTTGATCATCATTATTATGCTCAATGAAAACAATAAAAAAAAATGATTTGAAGTTAAACTCACAGCGGGACCGAATTAGAATCGTGTATACCGTAAAATTTAACTGTCCACTTTATTGCATAAGTTTTTTAAATAAAATTTAAAAAAATTTAAATAAAATTCAAAAAAGGGACAGCCATATCAACTAAACGGACGACTGCTTCCAATACGGACGCTTTTTCTGAAAAATTATCCCCAAAACAGTAACTATGGACACTTTATGTCAAATCAGCCCAAGACGGACGCTATTTTCGAGAATCAGAATCGTCCGTATTTGAACTAAGGATTGTATTCAACTACAACAGTTTTATCGTTTTTTTTAAATGTATATCAATTAGTTTCAATCCTTTTGATATAAGTTATATCATAAGGTCGATTAACGTTAAAAGTGGTCTGGATTTAATGAAATAAAAAAGAGGCGGCCTGTGGCCAATGGCGACAAAGGCTCATCAAAAAAATGATGAGTAATCGATTGATGTAGCGCTTTACGGGCGCGTTGATTGGCCGGATCGATTCTTTTTTTTCTGTCAAATGGTTTCGATTTTTCACTTTTTTGAGACCACTTTGACCGTTAATCGACCTTATAACCCGGATTAATTTATGGGTCTAGCGTTTTATGCTAGATCTTAATTTTGAACTTTGGGAAAAATGCACCGTTTGTGGTGACCTATACCGGCCGCTTTAAGCACTATTTTGGTTGGGGGCTTGTCTAATTATGTTTTTCGTAACATAAACAAACTGACAATAGGGGGAACATTTTGTGATAACGTTGTTGAAAAATCCATAAGATAGGGACGCGTATAGCATCATTGCAAGGCTGTTATCATGACATGCGTTACGTATTTTATACTTTTCAGATTTTTGCCTCTCGTTTGATATTGCTCCACAGTATGCCTAGGGTTGTCTAGCGAAAAATCAAAAATTGTGGCAGGGAGCTGAAATTTTGCATGCAGGTGTAACTTTGGTGCACTTAGATGATGCTGTGGAAAAATATTATGAATCGTTACGGTATCGTAACTATATCGTAAAATGTGATTTGTGAATTCTGACAAATCGGTAAAAATTTCAATTTGGTAAAATGTTCAATTTCAAAGAAATCTCGGTGATTTTTTCACTCTAGAGCTGAATTTTTCAAAAAAAAAACTTCTTACGGTACTCGAGAAACCGGCTTAAAACCGGTATCTCTCGGATATCGAAAAAACCCAGAATTATATTTTTATCGGATTATCCGTGCAAAACTGTACCATGACACCAAATTTCAGCTCTTTAGCTTGTTGTCAGATCTTTAAATACCATTTTCAATTCGCGCTCGGCAACCCTAGGTATGCCATGGTCAGCCGGATGTAAACTTTTTGGCCTGATAACAAACTCTTGCTCGTTATTTTGGTATGTTTTTTTTTACTTTTTTTGCTTCTTTTTTTTGTATGATATAAAATAAACAGAACAGGTAGGGAGCGTCCACAAACAGCACGATACACACGACTGGCAAAAGAGACGTTGTACTGTAGAGTAGATATGATAAATACGCATTTTAGAAGGTGTGACTCGGCCACGGTAGCTTGGCCACTCGTCTTGCGCGCCCGTATTTGTGTTTCTGAGAGCGCATAAAATAAACACAGCCCATCCTGCAGCACCCCGTATCAAACAAACATCAACTCAAAAAAGGGAAATGGAATACAAAAAACGTTGATCGTGATCGGCCATGACCGTGATGCAAACGTACAGGGGAGGGCTTAATAAGAAACGGTTCGGTTCTTTGATCTGGTAATAAAATATGCCCTCATAAAGCACATGTCCCTTATCTAAGAACCTACACGTCGTTTATAAGGCTATAACTTACCCTATAGCCTATAAGGCTTCTTTGGAATAAAAAGAAGAAGAATTGGACAGGTCAAATTTTCGAAAAAAAACTGTTTTGGCCATTGTACTCAGAATCAAAAAGTAGAATATAGGGACCGAGGTCAGTTTTGCGCCAAGTTAAACGGGTCACGTGATAAATTAGGTCGAAAATTTGACCTGTCCAATTCTTATTTTTTTTTCTTTTTGGGTAAACCAATCAAAATTTTAAACGTGAATTTTAGGCCGATACGATCGATTTATTTGATACAGGGGCTACTCCAATTCCTGGTCGCTCCACAATTTTCACTCAAAGTCCCGTTTCGGCCAGAATTGGACGTTCGACCCGAAATTGGGGTAAAATGCAACCCAAAAATGGACCTTTTGACCCAAAATTGGACTTCTAAGTTTCTTCTTTTTTTTTTGAAAAGCGATCCAGAATTGGATTACTCCCTGTATTTAATTTTTATCGTATTTTATAAATGTAAGCGGCATACAGTGCCCTCTGTCCAGAAATATTTTTTGTGTTAACTCTCAGGGGGAAGGAGTTTTTGGGACCCCGTAGGGGAAAAATGTGTGTAAATAAACACGCACTTAAAAAATTCACAATAATTCGCAATTGTTCAAAAAAACGCCAAGTTGTAAAGCTCGTCAAACTACGTCGATCTGATTATTAAGAAATTGATTTGGGCCATCAGGGTCCCCTAGACAGCTGTTTGAAATCTCCAACCTACGAAAAAAACACCGTCAATCGAATTTTCTCTGAAAGTTGAGGGGGGTCACCAATACCCCTTTTGCCCTACGGGGCCTCCATATGCCTTATATCGACGAAAAAAACCAGCTGCATGTCTATTTACACGCACTTCCCCCTGTGAGTTAATAAAACAACCGCACCGCCCTTAAACTTTGTTCGTTTTGTAGTTAAAATTGTAATGGGAAAGTATATTCTTTACCAGTGGTGAATATCAGTGGCCAACCCATTGTTCTGCTCGTATGGAACGAGTCTGAATTTTTTTTTCATTATGAGGGGATTTTTAACTTGTGTTGGTCTGGTTCTGTTTACCTAACTCGGTGTATTTCAGAACTGGCACTGTCGGATTGTGAATACGGTAAAATACGGCAAACAGTAAAAGAAAGGGAAGTCATGCCCGAAATAGAATCCACCTTAGGATCAACATAAGGTGAGTAGATTCACTTGATCGTATTACGAAAATTAACTTTTGTGCGTTTTTTAGCAGCTTAGTGCCGAAAAGACTTGGCGAGGAGAGAGCGAGAAAGAAATCAAGTACATTTCTCAGTGTGTCAATTTTAATATAATTTTGGCATTTTTTAACTCTCAGGGGGAAGGAGTTTTTGGGAATCCGTAGGGGGAAAATGTGTGTTGATAAACAAGCACTTCAAACAATCACAATAACTCGCAATAATTAAAAAAACTGATTTGGGCCACCAGGGCCCCTAGAGAGCTATTTGAAATCTCCAACCTACGCAAAAAACACCGTGAATCGAATTTTCTCGAAAAGTTGAGGGGGTCAGCAATATCCGGTTTGCCCTACGGCCCGTAGGCTACGGGGCCTCCATATGCCTTGCATCGACGGAAAAAAAGTTCGTAGTGTCTATATACACGCACTTCCCCCTGGGAGTTAAGGACCGGCCATAGGAGTTGTCACAAAAAAATAGCAATTTTCAAAAATTTATAAACCACATATTTTTTGGTGTTTTTCAGATTCTGGTGGCTTCCAAGACCGTTTTTATAATGCGTTAATTTTTTGAACAACAGGTATGACCGGTCCTTAACATGCACAAAAACCGTGTACGATATGGCAGCCGCAAATCTTGGTATACAACTCTCATAACAACTCAATTTTCTGCTTATACACCAACTGTGCAATTATCCGATAAGTTTCACGAAAAAACCTGCCGAGTAACTTCACAGGGCACGCCCGGGCGTAGGCGGAAAATATGAAACGAAGTTTTGGGACGAATTTGCCGGATAACTGCGCAGGCGGTGTAGTTTTAATTTTAGACCTCGTCGGTCTTTTTTACCAGCTAAGTTTTTTCGTGAAAAATACTCATCTGAAAAAACAGCCTGAATTCTGTCCGCTAAATTTACCGAATGTTCGTTACAATAAATTTCGTGTTTTAAGCTAAAAAAACCTGCCGATTTGCCTGATTTAAAACGGCGTACACCCTATTTTCGAATAACTGATTGTTTCAACTGATTTTTTGGCTTTGGAGATTATCGGATGCCAGTGAGTCCGTTTCCGGCGGTTGAACAAATCTTATTACCTTATCTTTTTTTGACAGGGCCGATGCCGAAAAAGGTCTAATTTTTGAACCTAGCCGAAATTGTAAATCACACGTAAATAGGCCTTTTTTGCGTCGGAAAAACATATAATCGCATAGGTCGAACTTCACGGAGTCGAACAGGGAATATGGAATTCAGCAGAAAATTAGAAAAAAAAACGAACTTATAAGTTGCCTGAGCTCTTTAGAATAAAGACCTTGTCATTATCAGAAATTCAAAAATTGGGTACTGAAAAGAATATAAATAATTAATAAATAATAATTAGTTTTATTGTTTTTGATTTTAATAGAAATGAGGGACTCAGGAATATATGTTGGCACTACCGGAAAATGGAGAAAATTTGCAAAAATTGGTCCTTAAAATGCTCTCTAGCGCCAAAACGTGTCTCCTTTTTCAAATTTTTTATTTCACCAACGTAATCTACGCATGAAACTGCATCATATGTGTGAGTTTAAGAAAAAATTATTTTTTTTCTGTAGAAAATTTTCTCCGTTTTCATGTCTCTCCGTTTTCCTGTTTCTCGGTTTTCGGTAGTACCTGTATGTTATATTAGAGAGGTCCCTAATAAAAAATAAATCTTGAAGTAAAAACGTTTACTCGGAAAATGACGACGTTAAATTCAGCAAAAGAATAAAATGTTTAAAAATGTTTTAAAGGACTCCCTGTAATTTGGCAGATGCTGTCCCTTATTATTTTTTCACGCAAAAACCGTGATTTAATGTTTTCTGATTTCACGGCAAATTTAAGCATTTTTGATTTGAAAGCTTTTTTTAACAAAATATGTTAAGACAAGATAAGACCGGAGAGAACAAAATGTTTTTCTAGGTTTTTGACTTCTCATTATTCTCCTGAAAAGTTATGAAATTCTTCTAATAAAAATTAGTATTAATACATATAATACGTATATACTAAAATGAGAACTGATGGCCTGATGGGCGCATTTTTTAATAAGAGAGCACAACTTTGGTAAAATCTGAAACCAACGGCACTCACGGCATCAGAAATGAAAATAAAAATCCAAAAAAGCGGCACTCAAGGCGTCACGGACTGGATAAAATATTTTGTACTAACACGACATGATACCCTAGTTTTTCAGCATAATGATAACCTTCGGGAGCCATAAGTTGATTATGGCATAGTAGCAATTTCCTTGCAATCAACGCAAACTGTAATACATTAATTATGTCATTTTCAAACAACGTTGATTCTATTGATGCTATGTCATTATACTAATTATTTTCATAAATTTTGCCTTATTTTAAGTTAAAGATCGTGTGTTAACTTCCGAGTAAAATGCTAAAGTTTTGCGTGTTTTTTTCGTTGATACCGTTTTTCAAAAGTAAAACAGGATCCACAATAGGTAGTCGAAAAACAATCGGCTTTCAGAAGAACAAAAAATAACTTCCAAATTCCATAACCACAGAATGTACGGCCCTTGTACTTGTAGCATATATTCTAGAGTTTCGGCAGAATGGGAACAACTTGAACTTTACGTACTCTCAATAATATTAGTCAACTTATCAGCAACATTTTTTAACTACGCGGAAAAAGTTCACACTTAGAGAAAAACTGATGAGCAGACAATCATTGTTTTAGTACATACTTTGCATTTCAGCTAAAAGCGGACCAATTTTCACGTAGGTTAAAAATGAATGGAGTCATACAGTATGACTCATGAATCTTAATATTTAAAAGATGCATAATGTGTCTTTGAGGATTTTTCAACCTACGTGGAAATCGCTCCGCTTTGAGCTGAAATGCACAGTATCAATGCTCAATAAGGGTTACATTTTAATCGTTTCAAAATAGAGCACAAACGCATTGTTAGATACCCAAAAATTGACAATGGTTCATTTCAGACCTCACAGAAAAATCTATAATTTCGTGAAACTATCATATATGATGCAGTTTAACCCATAGATTACGATATTTAAAAAAAATGACAGAAGAGACACGTTTGGGCGCTAGAGAGCATTTTGTGAGAACCAAAAAGGAGTTTAAAATCACCAAAAGTGATACACAGAGGGTCACTCACCTCCTTAATTTATTTGGAAAATAACGGATGTCCCAAGTTGACGGTCTCACCGGAAGTCATTTTCAATAGTTGCCGTCCGAGAAAACCGGGAAATGGTTCACAAAAAGGTGCCCTGTTTGCAGGAAAGGCCATTTGCTGTAAACAAATCGACCGTACCGTCCTTAAACGTTTTGTGTTTGTGTAAGCGCAGGCTAATTGCTATTATGAGAAGCATCATGAAACAGTAATTATTAATGAGATTTTTTTTTTCTTTCTTTAGAAATATACGGATAATAACCGACATGATGTTGTTACTATCAACCCAATGTCGTAGTGGTTCGTTTTTAGAGGTAAAAACACAAAACATGATTTTTTTCGATTTTTTATTGAAGCATGCTCTTGAGACAAAAATATCAAAACATAAAATAAAGTGAAAGAGAAAAGCGTTTTCACATTGCTGGTTGATATTCACAGAAACAAACAAAAAAACGTGTAAACTCGACGAAACCATATACAGGGGGCGCAAAATAAGGGCTCCTCAAATAACGCTCGATTTCGTCAATTACGGGTGGGTTGGGCCGAATAAGAGTCGTTTTTTCCGATAAAAATATTATTGCGCCAAATAAGATTTTAATGTTGATTCCTACGGATATTTTTTTACTTTTTTTTGTCCGCTTACCGACATAATTAATTAAAATTGTTTTAATCTCTAATTCGGTATAAATTAATAGAATATAAACTAAAGCACTTGAAACATGTTTTTATACATTATCAACAGAAAAATATGCTTATCCTGGGTTCGCCAAATAAATGTCGGCTCGCCATATAAAGGTCGGTTTTCCAAAACACGAAACCGACCCTTATTTGGCGACTCCCCTGTACCCAGGAATGTATACTCATATATTATGGGCAATTGTGACAAATAAAATTTCACTTGACGTGCGGTTTGGTGGTTTAGATTAGGATACCTTAACCTCAGACCGCACAGCGTAGGCGTATACGGATACATTTTGGCAATTTTCTCAAAACGACCACTAGCTGAATTAGTATTGTGTCAACTTTTTAACAATTTTGTTCGACGGTTAACTGCGAACCCTGTGTACAGTGTCGAGACGCATTTCAGACTTGTTAATAATTTCTAATTGCGCAAAAATCACGGGAAAGTCACAAATTAACTCAACACACCCTGCGCAGTTATGTTGCCGAAGTGTTTTCAAAAAACGGTAACATAACTGCGCAGGGCGTAGGCGGAAAGTAAAATTAAGAAAATGATTGCGCAATAACTGCATATGCGTTGGCGAAACTCAACAGATTGGCAATACTAATTGTAAGACTGATTTTGTAACTGATAATATTTCGTTCCCTGTTTTTCCCCATTGAAACCGTTGACACCCTATTGCCCATTTTTTTTTTGCTTATTATGTTAAACATATTTTCATAAAACACAGAGGCAAGTTGCTTTATGATATGGACGGATTAATTCGATTAGAATTGCCTCATCAATCAGCGTATTATAACATGCAACATAGAACCCGCCATCTATAGGAATGCCTTGTTTTCAAATATTTTCAATAACAAAAAAATTCTAGGGTTAACTCCCAGGGGGAAGTGCGTGTAAATAGACACGCAACTTGTTTTGTTTTTCAAAGATTTAAGGCATATGGAGGCCCCGTAGGGCAAAAGGGCGATTCAACTTTTCGAGAAAATTCGATTGAAGGTGTTTTTTGCGTAGGTTTGAGATTTCAAACAGAAAAGTCAGATCGACGTAGTTTGACGAGCTCTACAACTTGACTTTACCAGTTTTTTTTTTTTGAATTATTGCGAATTATTGTGATTTTTTGAAGTGCGTGTTTATTTACACGCATTTCCCCCCTACGGGTTCCAAAAAACTCCTTCCGCCTGAGAGTTAAAGGCAAATTAATTCCTTCAGGCCTCAGCATAAAACAAGTTTGCTATTATTGGGACGGCACCGACTACAGGGTGAGGTAAAATAGATGCTAGTCCGTTTTTGATTCGGGAGTGCGCTGATCGAATATAACTCACCAAAAAACGGGTTAGCATCTTTATTACCTCACTCTGTGAATTAGAATCCTTTCTAAAATTTCAAAAGAGGAATTTGTCGACAAATTACTTTTTACCACCTTTACTCTTTATCCTCAAAAAAAAGAGCGATGCGAAAACGGCTGAAATTGACTATACAGGGGGGTCGCCTAATAAGGGCCTCTCAAATAAGGGTCGCTATCGCCAAATAAGGGTCGAAGTCGCTAAATAAAGGTGCTTTTTTTTCGGAAAAAAAATTGGAAATCATTTTTGTGAAAAATTGTCGACGGAATACCCTTTATTCACTTTAATAATAGTCACTTAAGTCAAGTACAATCCCGACCAGTGTTGGAAAAGTTGNAGAATCCTTTCTAAAATTTCAAAAGAGGAATTTGTCGACAAATTACTTTTTACCACCTTTACTCTTTATCCTCAAAAAAAGAGCGATGCGAAAACGGCTGAAATTGACTATACAGGGGGGTCGCCTAATAAGGGCCTCTCAAATAAGGGTCGCTATCGCCAAATAAGGGTCGAAGTCGCTAAATAAAGGTGCTTTTTTTTCGGAAAAAAAATTGGACATCATTTTTGTGAAAAATTGTCGACGGAATACCCTTTATTCACTTTAACAATAGTCACTTAAGTCAAGTACAATCCCGACCAGTGTTGGAAAAGTTGGCCAACGCTCAGAATTGACTCAACGCCAAACGCAAGCGTTGGCAAACGCTCAGATTTTTCCCATTGCCTAACGCAAGCGTTGGCCAACGCCTGAATTTTTCATAACGCCCAACGCGTTGGGAGGAAAACTTCCCCAACGCTTCCAACACTGATCCCGACCTTCAAATTACAATTTACGCTTTCTTGAAAAAGTGCACAATTTGGAAGTTGTGCACAATTTGAGGGTGCAAAAATGGAAACTCGCGATTGTAATATCGGCAAAAGTTTTTTTGTTATTTCGCAATAGTAATAAAACACAAATAAAGTAAATCTTGGGGAAAATTATTTATTTTTATGAATCGTAACCGCATATATTCTAAGCATGTTAATCAACCAGAACCTTTCACATTTTTCAATTTCATGTGTTTTTGCGGAAAAAAAATATTTCGTTGCCCACGTTCCATGCATAATTCAATCGAAAAAAAAAACATTTTGGACATTTTTTTTAGAAAACTCTCATTTCGACCCAGTATGGATTAACCCTGAGCCATCATGGTATTTTATTTTAAGTTTTTTTAATCCAGAGAAGAAACGGAAATGCCGAATTAGGACCGTTTTTTACGTAAACTATTCTCAGATTAGAGCGGAAGTTAGAAATGCATTGAATTATCATTGCATCAACGTTTTTGAACTCGAAGAAAAAACATAGAAGGAAATTACAAGAAACTTTATATTCGAAATTAAATACAGGGGGTAGTCCACTTCTGAGTCGCTTTGCGATTTTCACTCAAAGTCCAAATTAGGAAAAAAAACGTCTCAGAATTGGACTTTTTTGAAAATCGACCTAGAATTGGGTGGCCCAAGATTGAACTACCTCTTGTATTGAGGTTTTACTGATTAAATTTTGGTATCTTATTTAGATTTATGTCATTTATTAACATAATTTTTGAAAGTTTCATGTCTCAAATGTACCGTCTTTGAATGACATATGGAAGGAGATTCTAAATAATATGAGCTTTTAATTATGGCTTTTAATTAATTGAAAAGTTTAATTAATTAGTTTTAATTAAATAAAAAAAAATTCTGAACAAATTGTAGAACTCCCAAAGAAAACAAAAATGTGCTATAAAATGATGTCCCAGAAGTGTCTGTAGTGATATCTAGAAGTTGTTTTAGGGTTAAAACATTTTTGGGGTTAAAAGTTTTGAGGTTATAAACGTTTTTGTGACCTTTTTAAAGTATTGTCTAAAATTATTATTTGTTCAAATTAGACATTTTATAATAAAGCCTTTCTAGAATTTCGAACATTTTCCTAGAATCATCTTGCTATAATTACCTCCTCGATCGAATAACTTGAGAAATTGAAATCGTTATTTACCTAAAATAAATGAGTTAATTTGATATTAATACAGTATTGTCCTAAAGAAGCGCTCCGTGTATCAATTGGTTAAAAATGGTGAAAATAGTTAGACCGCTAAAGCGTTTATTGAGTAACCCTTTCTCATACTAAGGGCCACTCCATAATAAGAGCCACTTTTTCAGGACAAAAAAGTGGCCCTTATCTTGGGGAAAGTGTAGTTTGCGTTTCCTTACTGTATCACCAATATACACCGGGTGCGCAGTTATCGGACAGGTTTCGCGTCAAAAAAAAACATAATCGGGCGCCCGATAACTGCGCAGAGCGTAGGCGGAGAAGTGAAAAGTTTTTTGGGGAAAAACCCCGCCCGATAACAGCAAGAGCGGGCAAAACCGCCCGATAACTGCGCCCCCGGTGTATTTTTTTTGGCAAAATTATCTCGTACCGTATTTGGGCCAATATTTTTTTTCACTCTTAAAAGAGTTTCTTAGTTATCAAATTTATTACGTGACAGATTGAACTTGAGCCAAAACTGGATAACGCCATAATGGAGAATTAATATGAGAATTATTCTCATTGGCCAGATTATCCACCGAAATAGATATAGGCCTGGATATAAAGAAATTTCGGTGGATTACCCATTCGCCACAAATGAAAAAAGACCGATTCGGACGGTGCATTCGTTTCATACTAAGCACAAGCGTCCTTGGCCAAGCTGTCGCTTATAACCCCTCCCTCTGTATGTGCCCAAATGGGCATTTCTTTCTCGTTGCATAAACGTTAACCAATTTCCGCTCGCGGTCAATCACTAGTTAACCCGCCAGCCCCGCGCGTCAGTAAAATAGAAAGCAAAACGAGAAAGGCGTAAACAAAACGATCCAGAAAAAAAACGAAACGAGTCAAAAAAAGAAAAAAAAAGGAAAATCAGAATTCTGACTTCATTTTTTTTTTGCTGATGTTCACCAGACTCCAATAAACTGTTTCCACTTGTCGGCCACTTGGTTTTGTTTGTAGCAACGACTGTCAAAACAAGCGGTCTAACCGAAGTGAGTTCTTTGATTTATACAATTGAACCTCAGCCCGGGGAGCTAGAGTGTCCGAACGCAAATTTTTTGAAAGTTCGTTAAGCACACTGTAATAGAAAACAACAACAAGTTCGAAACACTCCCTGCGCTATTACAGTCCTCCATCCTTTAAGTGCCTTACTCAAGCAGCCAAAAATGCGGCACTTAAGGGATGGTTTGTAGGCACTTTTCTGATTAAAAAACAATATATTTGGTTCATATTTATTTGTTTTTCAGTTTGAACCGGTCGAATAAGCCGGATAAAGTTTATCCGATAAACCCTAAAGGCGTAAACGGAACAGCTGCAAAATGTGCAAAAAATAATGGCCGGATAAGCGCACGAGCGGGTGAAGTGGTCGAATAAGCTTTCAGGCGGTGTATACAGGGTGAGGTAATATCGATGCTAGGCCGTTTTTTGGTGACTTATATTCGCTCAGCGCACTCGCTAACCAAAAACGGCCTCACCCTGTATGCCCATATAGCCAAGATTTGGAACAAACATGATTGAAAGGTTCTGCTATGAAAAAACTCAGTCCTTGTTTAACTATTTTGTTTTATGTTTGGACGGCCTACCGATAGCGCGAGACAGAGAGCGGCCTTGACCAAAAATTTTCAGAAGGCTGGTTCGCGCTCTGTTTATTATTTCAATTAGTTGTCGTCAAAACATGTTGCGTGTAGTGAACACCGTGTTCATATTTTTTTTTTGTTGAGCTTTTTTTCCTTTGTGACATATGATGTGCGCCATCGGTTGGAAAGCTTTAGAAGGACTTAGTCGGTTTTGCGTATTCCATTAATAATTATTATAATGTAGCTCAGAAAATGGTTGAAAATTAATTTTTTTTTTTGGTGAAGGGACGGAAATTTTTGGAAAAACTAGTGTAACTTCGAAAATACTATCGTCACTTCAAAAATACTAGCGTCACTTCGAAAATACTAGCGTCACTTCAAAAATACTAGCGTCACTTCGAAAAACTAGAGTCACTTCAAAAATACTAGCGTCACTTTGAAAAACTAGCGTCACTTCCAAAATTCTAGCGTCACTTCAAAAATACTAGCGTCACTTCGGAAAACTAGCGTCACTTTGAAAAACTATCGTCACTTCAAAAATACTAGCGTCACTTCAAAAATACTAACGTCACTTCGAAAAACTAGCGTCACTTCAAAAATTCTAGCGTCACTTCGAAAAACTATCGTCACTTAGAAAAACTAGCATCATTTCGAGAATACTAGCGTCACTTCAAAAATTCTAGCGTCACTTCGAAAAAATATCGTCACTTCGAAAAACTAGCGTCACTTTAGGAATACTAGCGTCACTTCGAAAATGATAAACAATAATCGCAATTTTGAAATAAGGAAATTTGATAATGTATGTTTTGAAGCAAGATTTAATTTCGTGTTAACCCTGGATTATTATAATCGTCAGCAATTACTTTCGTATTTCGGTTTTTTTTTGCATTTTTTGATATCAAAGTTCGGGCGCTTATCTCTCTAGTCAAATTTAACCTTGTGGCATGTTTAACAAGTACCTGAGAAAATTATTTTCCGTCAGAAATAAAAAAAAATGGTAATTTAGGTAATTGGATTACTGCATTTGTACTCGCTAATTGGATTTTCATAATTGCATTGACCTGATAATTTGAATTGGACGTATAGGGGATACATGATGCATGTTTATTTGGACAATGTATACATTAGAATGACTAAGAATCCAGAATTTGACTTTGAAGACAACATTTTGAGCCAATTTATCACCTTAGAGTTAATGTTCAACTTTTCGAGTCTACTCCGCGTTTCACTTGAATTTTCGCCGTCTTTTCTACCGCATTATCTAGAATGTCGATAGTCGAGTTTTTGACGTGCGGAAAAAACTCGAGTTTGGCTATCTAGAAAATGCGAGAAAAAAACGGCGGAAATTCAGGTGAAACGCTGAGTAGTCGAACAGATGTAAAAATGCCTTTAGGAATTACCGTGTGTCAAAACTAGATTTTTAAGAAAATGTAACTCATTAACAGCAAGTCGGCAAATAATGTTGAAAATTTCACAGAAATCGCTACAGTCCTTACTTCCAATACGGACGTTTTTAATTCTCGAAAATAGCGTCCGTATAATACTCCAATTTGGAGTATCAACTAGCGAACTGTGCGTATGATTTCGTAAAACTGGCTCAAACTCATGATTTCTGAATGAAGTAACCTAATGATATTCTGGATTTATCATACGAGGGTTAATCAAAATAAAAAAATAATGTTACTAAAAATTCTTCGCGGTCTCCGGGTATACTGACGAAATGTTCTTCGTCAGAAAACGCGTTTCTTATGCAGCAAGGTGCGTCACAAAATACTAATTCGATTAGATGATCAAAAAGTAAACAAATAATCAAGTGTGTAAGGTCAGCGAAATTAAAAATAAACGAAAACCGATAACATCTTGATTATTTTTTTTAAGTTTTACGAAATCACGAAATACACTACACAGGGCGAGCAGTTATCTTGCGAAAATTGCCACTCGTTCTTGACCCAAAACGTATCAAGGTTTCTAACTATTCGACCAAACGCTATATAATAGACAGGGGGCCCCAAAGTAAGGACCACCTTTTTCGATTTTAAAAAGTGCCATAAGATGGCCCTTACTTTGGGTGAGCGGCCCTTACTTTGGGGCCCCCTGTAGCCTTTATCTTACCAAAGTTAGGCACAATGCTCCTGGAGAACCATAACAGATTTTGGCCTCCAGACGACCAATTTTGACCATTAAAACAAGAATCCGAGTAAGTTCGACATGGCGGTTTTTTGGTCGGTTTTGATTTTTCGATTTCCGGCTTTTTTTCTAGTAACCGGAAATGACCGGACATAGCGGGAAATGAAAGAAATACATAAGAACGTGAGTTATCGCATTTTTTTGATTTATGAGACAAAACCGATTCGAAATTTCCCTCCGAAAAACTACCGTGTCAAACTTACCCGGTTTCTTTTTTTATGGTGAAAATTGGTACTCTGGAAGCCGAAATCTGTTAGGGTTCTCCAGAAGCACTATTTTAGGTAATTTAACATTTTTTACGTTTTCCAAAGGTAAGATAACTTGTCAGGTGGTGTAATTGATAAGATAAGAACAAAATTATTAAGATCATGAAACCAACAAGAAATCAATTATACAAAAAAAGCTCCCGAATAACTCATATACGTCATCTTAAACAAATATATTTTTCAACAAAACCGCGTTTTTATGCAGTAAGGTGCGTGTTTTATATCACAAAAAAATACTAATAGTATTAGAGGATCAGAAATAAAAATCAAAAGTAACCTCAGAAACTGGAAAGAAAACGAACGGAAGACATCTTTCAATTTTCTTGATTAAATTTTTTTTTTGGCGAAACTTAGGGTGTCCGCGGTGGATATCGAGGGGCTTTGAATCACTTTAAAAGCTTGTGCAACGGATTCGTCATCTTCCACTGAGTAAAAAATTACCATAAGACAAATTTATAACTTTAACTCTTAGGGGTAAAAATTGGCAAAAACGTTTTTTTTTAAATCAATTCTCTAGAAATTTAGAGCTTGGGTCTCCCGAGTTTTTTCTATACGAGGCTTTTATATAAACTCTCAGGGGGAAGGAGTTTTTGGGAACCCGCAGGGGGAAAATGTGTGTAAATAAACACGCATTTAAAAAATTCACAGTACTTCGCAATGATTAAAAAAACGGTAAAGCCAAGTTGTACAGAAATTGATTTGGGCCACAAGGGCCCCCTAGAGAGCTGTTTGAAATCTCCAACCTACGCAAAAACACCGTCAATCGAATTTTCTCGAAAAATTTAGGGGGGTCAACAATACCCGTTTTGCCCTACGGGGCCTCCATATGCCTTAAATCGACGAAAAACAAGTTGCGTGTCCATGTACACGCACTTCCCCCTGGGAGTTAAGCTATTTTTTCAAATCTCCTTACAAAATGAATAAAACGTATAATCTGATTTTTTGTTATGGCGTCTGGTATGACTCTTAGGCCAGACCGTGGACACCCTAGCGAAATTTTGGCTAAAAAACAAACAAATTATTGTTGGCGTCGTCGCCATAAGCATATTTTAATGTGTCAAAATGTTAGGTTACGTGGTCATAATTTGATTTATAGTAATATGAAAAACGTGTTCAAATTTGTAGTCGTCTTGATTCAATTGAATTCCAAGTTTAACTCGTTGACTTACATTTTCGTTTCAAAATGTTGAAAAATTACAATCTTGTCGAAATGATACAATCTCATGGAACTTTTTAGCCAAAAATTGTAACTGTAAAAAAACTGCTAAAACGGAATCGGCGGTTTTCCTTATCCAGCAGTATTCGAACTCGTAGTATATTTCGGTGAAAAAAAACTTTTTCAAGTGTTCAGATAACCGGTTAGAAGTGTATTAAGGGTGTGCCATACCCTACTGTCCAAGTTCACTACCATGTTCAGAAAAGCTTATTTGACAAATCGCATATGGCACACCCTTAAACATAAAACAGAAAAAAATCACAGGCAAATTATTTCGAGGAAATCAACGGAAGAAATCACGCTTGCAAATAAAGTTAACCCGGTGGGTCCATGTCAATTAAAAAGCGATCCGTGGAACAAATCCAAGCAATACGGCCTGCTTATTGGCTTATTTAGTCGCAAAAAAAAAGAGAAAACAAAAAAAAACGTACTCAAAGTCGTACTTGGGACTCAACCAAACAATCGTGACGTATGCCACGAAACCGAATTTTCACATAATTTGAAATTTCAAGGCGATAAACATGTCGGGTGGCATCATTGGGGGGGGAGGTGAAATGAAGAAATCGTATATCTGGTGACTGGAATGGGACACAGAAAAAATAATTACAGGGAGAGCCTAGTACGGGTGAGAACGCCAACTATGGGGACTTTGAGTGAAAGCGCTTCAATTAGCACGCGAGATCTTTTGGTAAAAAAGCTTCTTTTGGTACCAAGACTTCTTTTGGTAACAATGCTTTTTTGGTAACAATGCTTTTTTTGGTAACAATGCTTTTTTTTGGTACTAGAACTTGTCTTTTGGTACTAAAGCTAAGTACCAAAAGAAGCATTGCCAATGCTGCATTGGTATCATAAGAAGCTCTAGTACCAAAATAATCTTCAGTACCAATAGAAGTTCTAATACCAAAAGAGCATTGGTACCAAAAAAAGTTTTGGTACCAAAAGAAGCTTTTTTTATCAAAAAATTGCACGTACCAATTGAAGATTTTATTTGGGAATAAAATAAAACTTTTTCGCCTACCTATCATATCTCACTACAGTATTGGGTGAAATAACGTGCTTCTCGCTTTCTCAAATTTTTGTGTTCTAATAGGCTCTAAAAATAGGAAAGCGAGAAGGAAATCTCATACTGTAAGCATAGAGAAACTCTTCGGAAAGTCGAGATTATTTGAAAAAAAAAAATAGGTAACCAAGGCACTTATACCAAGATCAACTCGATTGTGTTTTGTCAACAAATTCATTCAAAAGACGGTTTGCGTCAAGTGATACCTGTGAAATTAAATGTTTAGTATAAAGGGGCTAAGTGACGCAGTCAGCAAATGCAATCACGAACGAGCAGGAATCAAATGAAAAAAAAGAGGTTTGAAAACGAAGGAAAATTAACAAATTGTGTTATCCAAGCCTATTGTGCCAAAACCCGATTAGCCATAATGTGACGTCAAAAAGAAAATTATTTGACTTTTTTTGGGCAAAAAATTCAGTTATTGTATGTTTAAGCTCAAAACTTGCCTTTTTTATTCTAGAAAACGGGAAAAAGTAACAAACGTGCTATTATTTTCTAGAACATAAACCGGCAACTTTTGGGCTTTGACAAATAATAGCTTTTATTAAGTTTTACTGACCAAAAATTTGGCAATATGTAAATATTTTGTGAATATTCACTTGGGCCATAGGGTGGTCCGTTAGCGATCGCCGTCTAAGTGAAGCATCAAATAAAACATAAAAAATTGTCCAATTGAAACTTAATTGGCCGAAGGGAAGCGCACACTGTATAAAATACTTTTATCAAAAATGTTCCTTATTGGGAGACTGCATTGTAGTCATTAATGAGCATAAACGAATAAAAAAATTAAGAAAGTTAACAAGTTATCTTAGAGAAAAAAACAAGCCATAAGTAGCAAAAATGGCCCAATTGGAGGCCTTAAATCAAATGTATCACGTGACAGGGTGAACTTGAGCCAAAACTGGATTAGCTCACTACAATCCGCTTTAAAAAATTCGGTCGAATGGCCAAAGTACTTTTTTTCGAAATTTTTTTATTTTTTTTTCTGTTATCCAATCGCATGAGCAGATTGTGTCAAAAACAGATTGTCCATGATATGACGTCAAAAAGCAAATTAAATGTTGTTCAAGTTTTCTATTTTGTCTCTGGCTTTTTGTTTTTGTCATTTCATCAGATTAGCGAGGTGTCAGACGACGTTGAAGAACTCGTAAAGGGGTACTGCAAAAAGATTAAGATTGAATTATTGAGCAGTTTGTTTAGTAATCGAGGAGTGTGCAAAAGTACCAAACACTTGCGAGATAGAGTGATAGCCCGACTAGGCCAGATCCGGCCAGTTTTAGAACGCGGGAAAAAAAGAGGGATGTCGAGTTTATTTCGAAATCAATTAAGGACCGTTTGTTTTGGCGCATAATATGTACTTTCAAAGTTTTGCCACGCGTTTTTTTTTCTTGATTCCGGTATCAACAGTCATTTGTTGTAAAACAGGAAAATTTGAGTTTGTGGCATATTTTAGCATAAGTACTTTTTTGGCTTTGTTCGTGAAAATAAAGTATATATTAACTCAAATAATTATGAAAAAAATCATGAGATGTTCTATTTTGTCGATGGTTGTTTTTGAAAAACAATTTTTGAGCGAATTTAGCAACACGTCTATCATAATAAACATCGAAAGTGTCGCACCAGTTGACCGTATGATATAAAAATAATGTTTCCACTCATCGTTTCTCATGAATTTCCGCCGTTTTTTCTTTTTGTATTTTCTAGATAGCCAAACTCAAGTTTTTTCCGTACGTCAAAAACTCGCGTATCGCCATCTAGAAATCGCGGGAGAAAAGATGGCGGAAATTCATGGAAAACGCCAAGTAGAAAACGAGTCTGACGCCAACATGTTCTAGAAACCAATAAAAGCCGTAAGTAGTCGCGATTTTGGATTACGTAAAATGATTTTTAATTATATAACCTTTAACGAATACTAAGGCCTTGCCCAAAAAACAAGCATTTCGCTGAAATGTGACACAGAAGGGTTTTCGGCATCAGTAAACACCATGTTACCTTGGTTTTCCCGATTTTTTTGTTGTCCCCCAAAGTCCTATAGCCTATAGGCTATAGGCCTTATAGGAAGATTAGAGATAGAAAAATCAAACGTTTGGTGTCATAACAACTAAACCGTACCGTCTTGAAAAGGTATTTCTAGAAAAGTTATCAAACGTCAACATTTTCTAGAAATGCAAAAAAAAAAGGAAAAAAATATTGCGATTAGTTTGACACTTACATATATATTTATATATATCTACCGATATTTGTGATGAAAATACGTTGAATATATTGCTGACCTTGCCAGTCGGCCGAGCTGAAAATTAAATCATGCGCCTAACTTTCGGGTCAGTTCTTATTTTGAAAACAAACATACTTGTAAGTAATTATCCCTAACTCGGACAGAATGGCCCTTGGTCATTAATACACGTATGCTAATTACCAAAAAAAGATATTGTGAAAGCCTTGTTATTGGTCATAATATTTTTCACGAAATAAAAGAAACCGTTTTTTTCTTCGATAGCTCTGGTAAATTAATCACGATTTTATGAAAGTTTCAGAAGTTTTCTGTCAAAAACTAATTTACGAACAAAAAAACATACGTCGTTAACGGCGTTTTTTGTCTGTTAACGGCTCAATTCGGGGTCGATTGATAATTTTATCTCGGATAAAAAAAATGGCTCAAAAGTCGCCGGTTAACGAGTTTGTGGTCGGTTAACGGCGCATCATGTGTACTAATTTACCGAAAAGCTGTGAAAGGTCCTCCAAAAATTTTGTTTTTTTACAAAGGGCGTAGGTGGTAGAAGTGGTCCAGAAAAAAGTCGTTCTTTCGCGTAGGTTGGACATTTCAAACAGCTCTCTAGGGGGCCCTGGTGGCCCAAATCAAGTTCTGAATAATCAGATCGACGTAGTTTGAGGAGCTCTACAACTTGGTTTCACCAGTTTTTTTCGAAAAATTTTCGATTTGCCCACTTCTACCATAAAAGTTCAGATTAGAAGGCTTTAATTTATTTTTCTCGCCAGATAACTGGCAACCCTAGAAATTTGTTCATGTTTAATTCGTGTATATCGGATTATACAAAATGTGTGACATGTGTCACAATTGGGGATCGGGTCAACTCGGGTTTATTTGAGTTTCTCGAGAAACTCAGGTGTATTTGAGTTTCTCGAGAAACTAAGGTGTATTTGAGTTTCTCGAGAAACTCAGGTGTATTTGAGTTTCTCGAGAAACTAGGGTGTATTTGAGTTTCTCGAGAAACTCGGGTGTATTGCAAAAAAAAGTCAAATACACCTGAGTTTCTCGAGAAACTCAAATACACCCGAGTTGACCCCTTCTCCACAATTGTACCCTAACCTGTACACACTGGCTATGTTACTAAAAAGGACCAGTCACGATGTTAACAAGACTACATTTTTTTTTGTTAATGTTTACTTATTGCTAACCAAAGTTATGCGATCGCGTGAAGTTTTGCGTAATTGTGAACAAAAAAAAAACTATGTTCTAATTTTGCAATAGAACTAAGAAAAAAAAAGTTTGACCACAGTCGTAAAGCTTCAAAAATGTTCTTCATAACGAAAAATCTTTCAACTAGTTTTTTTTTATTCTAATTTTAAACTCGATATCAAAAATAAAACCAGGCCTAAAATATGCCGTATGTTGCATGTTTGTGGATGTACAAAAAAAAGTTGTCTTTGTGGCTGAACAACCAAAGGGATGGTTTTTTAGAAGACGAAAAAAACAACAATTGAGTACACAGAACATATATGCAAAAATGTGTAATACAATTTTTACATATGATATGTTACATATCATTTTAAAATTTGATATATTACATATCATTTATGTATGTTACATATGATATGTAACGAAAGAAGACAACAACCTGGGTGTCAACTGTCAACAATGTGCTTTGACATAGAGCCTTTGAGTCATGAGCCATGAGTCATGGGATATGACTTTTATCATATGACTCATATCATATGTGTCAAATCCTATGAGTTCTATCATATGAGTCATATCATATGAGTCATACCATATGTGTCCAATCCTTTGAGTCATATAATATGAGTCATATTATATTATTTGAGGACCGGTCGGTCATGTTGTGTACAAACTAAACCCAAAATGAGCTGTTAAACCCAAAAATAAAGCTGTTGAAATCGACTGTATTTAAATTTACAATAATGAACCCTAAAAAAGTTTGATTACCATTACTCCAAATTTCCCTCATTTTTCAAATCTGTTGTTGATCTCAAATGGAATAATTTTTATGTTATGCGTTTAACATGATTCATCGATTTTAAAAATCCTTTTCAAATGACATGATTGGTGCGGGGAAAGAAAAAAAGATTAAAAAAAAATCATGAACATTCGTGAACACGAGTAATTTGTCTCTAAATTACAACTTCAATTTCCAATTCTTTGTTTTGCGTCGAAATGTCGACAAAGTAGCTGCATAATTTAACTCTCTGGATTTCTTGTTTCACATTCTAATTTTTTTTATTTTTGCTGCAGCGTTTCTATCTGATTTTTTTTTTATTCGAAAAAAAAAAAATCTCAGTAAGCATGAAAAGGCGGGATGCAGTTAAACCGTTTGTTGCTCCTGTAAATAACGTTACTCAAGAGATAAAGACAAAAAAGACATCTGTGGGTATGAGATCATATCTTGTACTCAGCCACATTTATGACTCACTAATGTTTTGACTTTTTTGCAGCGACTATTTTCACATGCAACAGACGACAAACTCAAAAATGAAAAACGAAAAACAACCTGTAAACGTAAAAAATATGGAAAAAATATGGAAAAAAATAAAAACAATGAAAAATAATGCTTATCAAAACAAAAATGAAATAAGTCCCTATCTATTTTTTGAACCACAAATCGTAACGATTTTGAGTCATGGCGTCATTTTGTAACGATTTTCAGTCATGACGTCATTTTGTAACGTTTTTTAGTTATTGGCTCTTCAACCCTTGAAATAAGTTTTTTTTAGTGTTTTTTTTTCTTATTTAATCAAAATGCATACGTTTTAGAATTATATATGGTAATAAAAGTGTACACAGGGGCGCCGTTATGTTTCAGAAAAAAATTTTTTTTTGAAAAATAGTGAAACAAAATGTCCCTAGTTGGAAAAAAAGTGAAACATAACGGCGTAGGGCTTAACATATAAAGATATTTATATATATAAAGTATTTTTTTTTGCGCTGTGTCCTCTCCTTATATTTTGATCAAACAATTGAACAGTCATTGCCCTCAAATGAGGCACTAAAATCATAAGGCTCAAAAATCAATCTTCTTTTTAGTGGACCTAAAAATTCACCAATGTAGTGATAGCCTATTAGATCATATCTTGTACTAAGCCATATTTCTGACTCAATAATATTTTGACTTTTTGGTAGCGACTATTTTTACATACAACAGTTAAACATGCTGATCGGCGGCATATTCTCGTCATACAAAACGGCTGCAATAAGTGGCAAATCATCTTATGCATATTTTTTAACGGCGTCAATCTTGTGGGCACCGCGGTCTTTCGTAAGAAACGTTTTTTTCGAAAAAAAAGTTCAAAAACCCATTCTCTCAAAACAATTTTCTGGTATATTTAGGACCGCCACCTGAGATTTTGACTCGATTATAGAATAACGTCAAATTGCTAGATTTTAAGATATACACCCCTTGCGCGATTATCGGGTCAACATTTCGGGGACAAGTTTTGACCCTTTACGGGTTTTGACCCGATAACGGCGCAGGGGGTGTATCTGGTAAACAGCTACGGCGCATCTCATGGTTAAAATTAATGGTTATCATGGTTAACATTTAATGGTTATACCTGTTTATTCGAATTATTTTACCAATCGCCCTACCCAATTATTTTAAAACTGTTTTAGCCAAATGGTTGCAAAAAACTGGTATGATAACTGGTTAGTCGGTGTTACTTTAGTCATGTAATGGGTTGGTGAATATTTTCGACAAGCCGAAGGTGCGCAAACAAGCTAATTATTATGTTCATTTTGAAACGGAAATTCTTCACTTGAGAGTTAACTCTCATGGG
>SCLG01000140.1:71660-102080 GCA_004367875.1 Oikopleura albicans
GGGAAGGAGTTTTTGGGAACCCTTAGGGGGTAAATGCGTGTAAATAAACACGCAGTTTAAAAATTTACAATAATTCGCAATAATTCAAAAAAACTGGTAAAGCCAAGTTGTAGAGCTTGTCAAACTACGTCGATCTGACTTTTCAGAAAATGATTTGGGCCACCAAGGCCCTCTAGAGAGCTGTTTGAAATCTCCAACCTACGCAAAAAAAAACACCGTCAATCGAATTTTCTCGAAAAGTTGAGGGGGGGGTCACCAATACCCGTTTTGACCTACGGGGCCTCCATATACCTTAAATCGACGAAAAAAACCAGTTGCGTGTCTATTTACACGCACTTCCCCCTGTGAGTTAAGAAACGCAAACACTAAATGTAACAAAGAAAACAATCAGGAAGTGCGGATAGGGGGTAAATGGAAAATAAACTGTTTATGTACAACACGAATGTTTGTAGAATACAAATTCCAATGTTGCCCGGTTTAACCCTGCCTTCTTCGCATGCGACATAATGACCTAACGAACAAATTAGGAAAGGAAATAAACAAACAAAACATGTTGTTTAAGCAATATTGTAATATTTTAATAAAACAAACTTATCATCTGCGCTCATTATATTTTTTACACCCTCGTTACATTGTCTTTAACCGCCTTTAACCGGCTACCCGTTAACGCATTGAGCCGTTACCCGGACAGTTTTTTGAAAAGTTTCAGTGGCCCGTTAATGGCGCATCCTGTGTATATCATATGTCTAAAATAAATATAAAGGCTAATTTGACGCAATTTTGAATATTTGTATATGTTATTTTTTCCAATTTTGTTAACCTAAAGGAAAATGAGAGAAAAAAGCAACTGTGAATAACGGGCAACATGAATAGAGGCAAATTTGCATTAAGGGGATTTCGACGCAACAATACTTGTTATATGATTTGTTATTTTCATATTAAATAACCACCTACCTACGTAAGTTAACACCACATAAGTTAACACCACGTAAGTTAACAAAATTCACCTAAGTTATCAAAATTTATGTAAGTTAACATTACAAGCAGCGCGGTGAGTTGTTTGCGTGGCTAAACAACGCTAGCCAATAGGAGGCGCCTATGAAAAAGCATGAGTCAATAGGCGCGCTTGTAATTCAGTTACAGACGCTCTGCGCCTACGGCGCTGGCGTCTGTAACTGCTTAGTCTGCTAGCGACAACTTTTCCGCGTACGCCTTAACCCCGTAAATTAACATTTTTTTCAAACGTTTTGTTAACTTACGTAGATAGGTAGTGTAGTATTAATCGAACAGTTATCAAAAAAACAATAAGACCCTTTTTTAAGAGTTTAGCATCACCAATCGTTGAAACTGGCATAGTTTCAAATTGAACCGGCAACATATTTTTTTTTGTTATATTTAATCGTAACTTTATTATGATATTGAGCAATTGACATAATTGAGCATAAAACATTACAGCGGTATTATTATTACTCACCAGCTTTCGTAAAACATCCACCTCAATTATTACAATTATAACAATTATTACAAGTTAAATAATTATCTTTAAATACAACATGTTTTATGCTTTTTACAGGTCTGTACCGGTATTAAAAGAACGCAAATATAACAAATTATACAATTATTACAATACACCCCCTGCGCCATTAAAGGATGATAGGATTTGACCCAATTTTGCCAAAAATTCACCTCTACGCCCTGCACCGTTATCGGGTAAAAATAACGTAATCGAGCGAATTTGTTATTGCCGAACAAAAATTGGCCGACGCAAAACCTGAGAGTTAACTCTCAGGGGGAAGGAGTTTTTGGGAACTCTTAGGGGGAAATGCGTGTAAATAAACACTCACTTAAAAAAAGCACAATTATTTGCAATAATTCGAAAAAATTGGTAAAGCCAAATTGTAGAGCTCGTCAAACTACGTCGATCTGACTATTCATAAATTGATTTGGGCCACCAGGGTTCCCTAGAGAGCTGTTTGAAATCTCCAACCTACGCAAAAAAAAACACCGTCAATCGAATTTTCTCGAAAAGTTGAGGGGGTTACCAATACCCGTATTGCCCTACGGGGCCTCCATATGCCTTAAATCGACGAAAAACAAGTTGCGTGTCCATGTACACGCACTTTCCCCTGNCTCAGGGGGAAGGAGTTTTTGGGAACTCTTAGGGGGAAATGCGTGTAAATAAACACTCACTTAAAAAAATCACAATTATTTGCAATAATTCGAAAAAATTGGTGAAGCCAAATTGTAGAGCTCGTCAAACTACGTCGATCTGACTATTCATAAATTGATTTGGGCCACCAGGGTTCCCTAGAGAGCTGTTTGAAATCTCCAACCTACACAAAAAAACACCGTCAATCGAATTTTCTCGAAAAGTTGAGGGGGTTACCAATACCCGTATTGCCCTACGGGGCCTCCATATGCCTTAAATCGACGAAAAACACAAGTTGCGTGTCTATATACACGCACTTCCCCCTGGGAGTTAAAACTAAATCCCAATTTGATATTCCGCTTCAAATCGAACATTCAAATTAGAACGCTATGATTTAATTTGATTTTTTTTCGTCGCTCAAAAAAGGCGAAAATTAATTCGTCAAAAATTGTCAAAAAAAAAATCACACCAAATTACAAGACTTAGTGTGCATGTCAGTCGGTTTAAAAACCGGAATTAAAAAATAAATGAGCGAAAAGAAAAGAAAAAAAAGATGATTGCCCAATCAGATTGGTTCTGCTTCCGATTTTGGAAGGTGTGACAAATGTCCATTTAGAGGAACGGAGGCCTGAAAGCGGGGGCTCCGTCGAAAATCAGCGTGAAATCAATATCCGCTTATCACCAAAGCACATCTTTAACCCCCGAATATACTCGTGGTAAAAGTATAGTTACGCGTGTTCAGTGCATATTGTTTTGACACTACTGTCACTTTCATTATCTCCCCTCAAAATATGAAAAAAAAAGTTCAAGAATAATCAAGAGTAATCAAAAATAGTCACATTGGGTTTTAAAATGGCACCCCTTGGTCAAAAATTGTCAAAAGTCGGTAAAAATTGCCACAAGTTGTCACTAGTTATCGAAAGTTTTCACAGAGTATCAAAATTTGTCGAAGAAAGATTAAAATAAAAAATTAAAAAAAATTGAAATTAAAAATTAACAAAAAAAAAACCCTTGGACAATTGGAATACGGAAAACACTAAAATCGTCGAAAACACTTAAGGAGGGGTCAGTCATGTTGTATACAAACTGAAGACAGAAAAAACACTAAAAAGACCGATAAAGATTGAAAAAACGGTCCGCAATTAAAACCTAGCGTTACAAATAATAGAGTAGAAAAATTTATCAAAGCCTTGCAGTCTGAGGGTCCCCATACGGTATTTCAACAGCTTATTAGGTACGTATTTAATTAAAAGAATGGTACGGTGAACATCAGTTAAACGCACATTCATGCATTTTACTAATTCCCACCTTTTATAAAATATGAAACGTTCTATTACGAACATCTTTCGCCAAATTTATATTAAGAATACAAAAATAAAATGGCCGAAAAAAAAACATGCCAAAAGTGCGGATCTGATCACGTTGAAGCCTAAAATTATGCACATTTTTATTTCGTATTCGGCCGGCTGCCCCCCTCTCTTTGATGTTATTTTTGTAAATTTGATGTAATTTTTATTTTTTTTTTTTGGCGAACCACAGAAATTATATGGAATGTACACGAGCAAAAAGAGCAAGAGAGCTAAATGCGGGAAAAGGGGAAATTGTATCGCATAATCGGAAATAAACATCCGTTATTGGTTTAATTGGTATTTTTTCGGGTTGTCTATGCAGTTTTTTTAGCCGTCATAACACGAAAAAAAACTTTCGAACGTTTTTTGAGAGGAAGTGGTAAAATGAGTTTCTGAAAAATATATTTATTGTGGTCGAAAATAATATGTCATTGACCGCTATGTTTGGATATTTTCAGCTGTTTGAAAAGTTAACCCCTTCACGCATGGTACAAAATTCCACAATGAATTTTAATGACACAGGTAAAATTGAAAACTGAATACACTCCCTATTTTTTATAATACAATATATGTAAAAAATTGACCTCCAAAGGGCTTATTTAACCCCAGACGGTGCAGTATGGCCACATCGGACAGGTCAAATTTTCGAAAAAAACTGTTTTGGCCATTGTACTCAGAATCAAAAAGTAGAATATAAGGACGAAGGTCAGTTTTGCGCCAAGTTCAACGGGTCACGTGATAAATTAGGATAAGGGCAAGGAATAGCACGATATTTAGGGGTTGACTCGTATATTCTACTTTTTGATTCCGAGTAAAATGGCAAAAACAGTTTTTTTTTTCGAAAATTCGACCTGTCCATTTCTTATTTTTTTTAACTCAGCAGATGGCCAATCAAATCTGTATCGTATTTGGGTGACCGGAAAAATGATTCGGTTAACATGATTTACACACGAAATAAATATTTTTCTACGTGGTCGTCGGGGATTTAAATGTATAGAGGTACATGTTTTCGCCAGATGCAGGTTCAACTGTTAATTCATGATTTTTATAACTTTATTTAACAAAAAATAACCGTAAATGTCGCAGCAAATTTTAAACGATTACACACTAATCCTGAAATTAATTCAAAAAAAAAATGTTATTTGAAGTGGTTTGAACTGACTCTCAAATATGTAATAGGAAACTAACATAGACAGCTTAATCATTTGACTTTTGGACTTAAAGAGATTATGTATAATAGTACAAATTGTATTACAGTATTAAATTGTATTAAATTGTATTAGATTGTATTAATTCGTATAACAATATTGTATTGAATCATAATTTTTATTTATGCGTTTTTTAGCAAAAAAAAAGTACAGTGACCTTTGGTCACCCGCTCAAATTTTCAATTACGTAACATCTGTAAATTACGTAACATTTTTCACTCTCGCGCCGATGTCACAGCCGTTCCACACGGTAGGTTAATTTTGTTTTTCGCAGACCGTTTTACCTTTGAGTAAAAAATACAAAATGAACTTACCTAATTTGTTTGGTGCTTCAGGCGAGAGGGGGTGGAGTATGCATCACTGTATTGAAAACAGTTTGTTTCCTAAAAATAAATACATTATTACAAATTACCAAAGAAAGATGCCAAACAGGACCAAGTGTGCAAACATGCTTATATCCTGAATGCATACATTTGAAGTACGGCTTTTTGTTGATTTTTGACTTTTTTTTACGTTTTTTTGGCTTTTTTTCGAGTAAGTGGTCAATTCAATATTTTGTTTACTTTATGAGGAACCGTTCTATTGGGTAAATTACATATCCTGCACTTTTATACTACTTTTTCGCGAGGGTTCAAGTACAAGCGGTACGCCATTTCCGACAAACTTGACAAAAAATCCAATTCGTTTTTTTGGTCTTAAAAAGTTAATAATTTCAAACTAAGTACAGTCCTAAATCCTCGTTGGGACGTTTTTGGTTCTCGAAAATAACGTTTGAAAAAGGAGCATTCTCACAAAAAGGATCATTTTTCTATTATAATGGCTCCCTTTTGGCCAACAAAAAGCGTCCCAAAAAGGAGTAAGGACTGTAATTAAGTTACTAAAGGTGAACTGAGATCGTTAAAGTTAACATATACATTATAAATCAGCATAACCTTTTTCCGCTTAAAGTAGACGTTCATCGCCGCTACCTCATTTCTCCATTTTTCTAGTTAAATATTGGGGTTAGATAAACTTAGAAAAAGGAGCAAATGAGGTAGCGGCGATGAACCTCTACTTTCAGCGGAAAAGGGATATATACAGTAAAAAATATATACAGTATATATGCAGTCTGCTCAAGTTTATGAGTTAATCGTACAATTTGTGTCCTAAATAATTATTTTTATGAAGAAACGGTAAAAGTATCGCGGTTAAAAAATATGTTTATACATGCATTTTGCCCAAATTTCAGGTAGTTTTCTGTTGATTTTAGCCGTTCTTTGGTTTTCAATTTTTTAACGAAAAAAATGATCAATTCAAGCTTGTTGCAACGACAAAGAGATTGAGCGCCGGGGTTAAAGGAAGAATGCTGGCTCGCGTAATATTATAAAGTCTGGATAATCTTTTAGAGCCGGGTCATTCTCTAAAATTAGAATTATTTTATTTACGGTTTTTTATGAAAAAGGACAGAACAGAACGGTAGGCGGACCAATGAAATCTTTAAATAACACGCCCGCATACTCTTTTGAATGAAAAAATCAACTATGAAATTTCAACCATTTATATCCTTATTCCACTTAAAGTAGACGTACATCGCGTTTACCTAATTCCCCCATTTTTTGAGTTTGGTAACTGTGGTTTCGACTTTATTTGTTCTCATCTAAAAATAGTAAAATATTAGGTTAAGATAAATTCAGAAATGATGCAGCGGCGATGAACGTCTACTTTAAGTGGAAAAAGGATATGGTTTAAATTATGGAGAGACCATTTAACTAGTTCATTGGGAACGTTCAAAGGTATTTAACAAATCACTCAAAAATACACGTAGTTTGGCTGAACCACATTGATTTATTTAACCTCACCACTCGGCCACATTTCTTTAACTCTGAAAAGACGCCCAAAAAATACTTGAAACTTGGCAAACACCGTGTTTATATAATAAACTATTTTGTACAGTAAACTGAAATACAGTCGCCTCGTTTGAAACATAAATTTGGAAAATAAATTCTGAATCGGAAATGTAATACACTCCTTGAGCCGATATCTCGTCACCCGTTTTTTAGAAGGCCTATCTTTATATGTCAAGAACTGCGTCCTTATCAGGACATAACAAAATGTTTTTTTTTGAAGAAAATGTCGGCCAGATAACGGCTCAGGTGGTATATACGCGAACCGTTATTCTGGTTGTGTGTATTTTTAACTTTTATTATTGAAATTATAGTCGTTTATTGCGAAGTGCGGTGGTAGGGAGAAATGAGGAGGTTCGATGTGCATGTATATGTTAAATGTACTTTGCATTGACCAAATCCTATGCGTCTGTTATGTTTGGTCAGGAAGCTGGTTGGCCAACTCGGAAGTGGTAGAAGAAAATTGAAAAAAATACTGTACGAGCTACGTCATTCGGCCCTAGTTGTAAACTTTATATGTACTACTAACAAAACATTAAGGGTGGTCTGCTCGATTTTTTTACAAACATGCATGAAAAAGAAGACGTTATTGCGGACAAGGCATACATCGACGGTTATTTTTTCGGTAGAAATATCCGTATGATAATTAGTGTCTACATCTAATCTAATTAAAAGTTTTTGGCCAGATTGGTTGAATCGATGATAAGGGAAATTAAACTGGTTTTGATTAATATTGTCTCTGGCACGTCCCTAACGCATCACGCGAAAGCAACCATTTGATAGGCCAGACATAATTCTTCAAGGGAAGCAAACCAATCATAGCGCAAGAATATCCGTGACGCGTTAAGGGGGGGACTGTAACTGCACAAACAATTTTGAAACTGTTTAATGTTAGGCATTACAATTAAAGTTTAGTTTCCATCAAGTATGTTTCAATCATGAACGGATTTTTCTTCCCCACATCGACGCGTTGGCTTTCGAGGGTTAACGATTTTTTGATACTAATGCATGTTTGGAGCCAAAAATATTTTAGAAGGCATTATTAATCAGTAAATCAGTATTGGCCTGTCATTAATTATAATTATGCTTAACTTGTGGAGTCATTAATACGGGCCCGGGAAATTATTTTTCAATTAAATCAGACTAAAAATATCACCAAACGGATATAAATGATAATGAGTTTTTGGGCAGACTTAACAACGGGTAAAATGGCCAATATACTTCTCGTTAAAATATTCGACCGATTAAGGGCACATATATAACAAGACATAATAGCCCAGAAGACACCAACTGTGGGACTCATTTGAGGCGACCTAAACCAGATTTTCCGTTCAGATGATGCAAAATAGTGAGGTCATGACCCTCAGCGACCAATCAGGTGGCAGTCATTTGTTTGTACGTAGACATACTTTTTCTAGATTTGAGTGGGTTATTCCCACTCTTAAGTTATACGACCGAATAAACGCATTTGTATATTCGCAGTCAAAAATCTAAAATCTAGCTAAAAGTTAGTCGGAAATTTTATGACCCGAAAAAAGTGATTAGAAAATTTCGTAAAAATAATCAAGTCAAATCATAGATTTGTTTAATGCTGTTAAGATTGATTAGTTATAATTGATAATTCACCAGTTTTTTTTTTGTCTTCTAAAATTTTATCTCAACAGAAAAATAATCCGCGGAGTACACGATAAGTTAATTCGACTCACGTTTTTTTTTTCAATTTGAAATCGTACTAGATAAATAAATGCCCATTCCATGACGTATAAACATTATAAATCGAAAACTAAACGACCGAAAAAACGTTTTTTGGTCAATTTTCGGGCGGGAAGGAAGTGGTTCCCCTACAAAACGTCCGTTGGAAAAATTTTGGCGTCGTAAAAAAAATCAACTTTTTTTTTCAATTTCTCTTTTTTTTTGTGGAATTTGCGAGCAATTATTTATGCCATTTCTTTATTTTATCTGATATTATCTTTTCCATAACGAGCCGGAATGGCAAAAATAATATTTGATAGTACTTTGAGGTCTTTAGGTTCAAACGTTATTGACGGGCGACATTCAAGAACTTCATATTGTACGATTCATATTGCGTTTTTTTATTGAAAAAATTGCAATTAATATTGGCAGTACGTAATTAACTGTTAAAATGTCAGCGGTTAAAAACAAACCATATACTTAACCACTATTTCCGAAATGAATAAAGAATGACAATTGTCCGAGATGGTGAAACTTAGGACTAAGAGAGTAAATATAAGCCATAAATTATTATACTTTTTTACAAAAAAAATGGTGATTAAGACCCATAATCACCATTTTTTTCGAAAAAAAGTAATTTGACCGTTCGATGAAAAATTAAAAAGTGGATTGTATTGGGTTAATTCAGTTTTGGCTCAAGTCACCCTGTCACGTGATAAATTTGATACGGTGTTGTCAAAAAAAAATCAGGCAGAGCAAATTTTTACACGCTCTTTTTCATGATGAATTTGCCTCAAAATCTTTTTGACTGCGAGAATTGGGCTTTGGTTTTCTTTTATCTTTTAAAACCGTCCCGCAAATGGATTCGAAATATTTTTTCCTGGAATAAAAACGTGGGTTCTTGAATTATAATTTTTTCAAAACCATACCAGAACTGGCTCACGTCTGTATATCATAGGCAAAATTGACGCTTAGAATGCCAACGTTTTATTTGTATATATATTGTGAGTTCACTGAACCTATCTTGAATAATCCAATGTGCTAATATCATCTAATATTTTAACCCTAACCCCCACCGGCCCTGTGCTAGATATCATCGTCAGGCGAATCAATGATTCTCAAGAGGGTGACTTTAACTTGAACTCACATTGATAACGCCAAAAAAAAAATTGCACAAAAAAAAGAAAAAAAAATCCTTCGGAATCGACTTGCGAGATAATCTAATGGCATTTTTTTTCGCTGTCGCCAGTGGCGGTATGCAAATTTGCCTTCCTTATTTTACTTTTTATTTCTGCCTCTCTCTCTCTCTCCATTTCTTTTTCTGCCAGGCAACCAGATTTCGGAAAACTGAGAAATCAACCGGCCGTGTTCCAAACGAACGTTACTTTACTGTACGAGGTAAAATAACGTGCTACTCGCTTTCTCAAATTTTGTATTCTAATAGGCTTAAAAACTAGAAAAGCGAGAAGCGCGTTATTATACCTCGTATTGTAGATGAAATTGCGCCTAAGAATGATCCATGATTCAATTGACAATTTCTTTGTACACCCCCTGCGCCGCTATGTTGGAACTTGCGCATGAAAAAGAACCGCAAGATAATGAAGCAAACGGGTGCGTGCAGAAACTTGCTATGGCTGAGTTATTGTTGGACCACTCGGTATGTCAAGATATGGGACTGTTTGTGACGATATGATGCATATCAGCCTCAACCTTATTAGCCTCCTTAGGTAAACACAGGCTTCAAAAAAAAACTTATGAGTAACGTTTATGATAATCGCATGTTTTCATAAAATACTTTCCCTTCGGAAAAATGATTGGCAATGCCGTGGCTAGACACACGTGTGTCACGTGACCTTATAAGCAACAAAAATAAATGATCACATTTTTTTTGCGAATTATTTACCGTAAAAACGGCTTAGACGTTTTTTTGCATATATTTTAGAAATTTTCCAGAAAGTAAGGCCTTAACTCTTAGGGGAAGGAGTTTTAGGGAACCCGTAGGGGGAAATGTGTGTAAATAAACCCACACTTCAAAAATTCACAATAATTCGCAATAAAACTGGTAAAGCCAAGTTGTAGAGCTGGTCAAACTACGTCGATTTGACTATTCAGAAATTGATTTGAGCCACCAGGGACTCCTACAGAGCTGTTTAAAATCTCCAATCTACGGAAAAAACACCGTCAATCGAACTTTCTCGAAAAGTTGAGTGGGGGGTCAGCATTACCCGTTTTGCCCTTCGGGGCCTCCATATGCCTTAAATCGACGAAAAAAGCAAGTTGCGTGTTTATAGACTCGCACTTCCCCCTGGGAGTTAACAAAAACAATGTTTGGGGGTTGGTTGGCTTAAACCGGTTTACCGCGGTTATTGAAAATTACGATGTTATGAAATAACATATTAACATATTGTTTCAACGTTTTTTTTTGTGCAAACAAAGAAAAATGGCGAAAAAAAAACTGATGACTGTAAACGATATCGTTATCTATTAGGCAAATGGGCGTTAATCCGTTCAGCTGCAACGTGCCATTAGTAATGTTTGTCTTTTCGTTAACGAGCAGACGTTGACAGAAAAAAAGCCGAATTCGTTTATGTGACCCTGACCTGCTAGGCGGGTTTTGGCGATTGAGGGGCGGGGTCAGGTCTAGTAATTACCGACGTTGTGTAAACGAGCTTTTCGTGCGAAGGGCATGTTAGCCGAGCGCATAGGGGTTCATTAGTGCTACATCTGGCTTAACCCATACGCGTAACTGTGTGACCTTACTAGAAAAAACAACGTGGAGGTATATTTCTTTAACGCTAGAAACGGCCTCGACGTATATTTATCTTGAAAGTCGGGTTTTATTTGTAAACAACGAAATTGTTCCGTCCTTAAGAGTATTTTTTATGATTACGGTATAGCGTAACATAAGGTGATTCTCGCTTTCTCAAATTTCGTATTATGTTACAAAATTAGGCATAAAAACCGGTTGCATACAAATGTCGACATTTGTTATATTCGACATTTGTTATATTCGACATTTGTTTTTTTTTCGACATTTGTTACATTCGACATTTGTTACTTTTTTTGACATTTGTTATTTTTTTCGACATTTGTTATTTTTTTCGACATTTGTTACATTCGACAATTGTTACTTTATTCGACATTTGTTACATTCCAAATTTGTTACATTTGACATTTGTGATATTACCTTTAAAACCAGCAAAGCGAGAAGCGCGTTATTATACCTTATACAGTATAAGTTATATTGTACCAAAAATATTTTATAAGGCTGAACAGAAAAAAACAATACTGTGGGATGAAAATTATTTCGAATCAATTTTTCAAGCATTTGACCTTGATCGCGTGAGAATTGCGAGAAAAAAAATATTAAATTAATCATTTGATCGTAATAAAAAAAAACGACATGTTGAAATTACCATTTTAAATGAAAGATATTTGGAATTTTGTTTCATATCCAGAGCTGTCAAAGTGCGGTTCAAATGTCCGACTTCCCAATAACGCACGTCTGATCACCTCCAACCACATAGGTGTCAAATGAAAATAAAATAAATTTTGAAAAAAAAGATTAAAATTGAGGAAAGAAAAAATTATAGAAAAGTAAAACGATTTGAGCGTCGTGAGTCACATTTGAATATCTGGTTAGAAGGGGCCTCGCTGGCAAACAGGCTACCGGACTTGATTACGCAGCTTTAATTTTTTAGGTAAAAAAAAACTAGGTCAGAACTAAATAGAGGGGTGAAAAGTACCCAGAATGGTCGCGAAAAAAAACCCGTTTATGAGTACTTTCGCGACCACACATTTTGTAGCGAATTGTTGTCAAAAATATGGTTTCGCGACAAAATGGTCGCGAAATGCTGTTTTTAACAAGGTTTCGCGACCATTTTTTCCACCTTAAATCATTGGTCACGAAACCTCACCCAGAACACCATTTCGCGACCATATTGTGAACAACAATTCGCGACCACACAACTCATCAACGGGCTTATTTCGCGACCACAAATGGTCGCGAAAGTAGCCCAGTCCAATAGAGGGGGTAGTCCGTTTGTGTAACCTCTATGATTTAGACTCATATACATCATAAAATAACTGAAAACCGTCCCGTAAATGGACTGCCTCTCCAAAAATTGACGCTTTTTCTCAAGAACATAAAGAGTGAGGGCAATCTCTCGATCAGTTTACTGAAACAACGTCCATGCCCTAAGCATCCTTGTTAACATATTGAAGAAATTAACCATCGTTTATTAATTTTGTAACAATTGTTACAAATGAGAAAAAAAAATGCACCCCGTTTTTGCGCGTTAACATTAATGACAAGGAAGCTGGCCGGCAATTTGTATAATGTCGTAACTATTTAACGAAACATAATCCTTTGTTTTTGAACACGATTATTGTGTTATTATGTTTTTTAAACTCCGCAATTAGTAACACCACGCAAATGGTACATATGTTACAAATCAGTAAGCCAAGTAAGCAAAACGCTGAAAATCTAGTTCATCATTATTTCAAATTAAATTTCATTAATATCCGAAATCGTTATAAAATAAAGAAAAATACGCAATAACCACAAACATTTGACAAAGAAAGTAATTTTGCCATTCACCGTAAAATTGAAAAGTGGATTGTAGTTTGCTCATCCAGTTTTGTCTCAAGTTCAATCATTCACGTGATAAATTAGATTTAAGGCTTAAAAAGTTACTAAAGGCACTTCTCAGGTGGAACAAAGAAAGGCTCTTTTCGAAGCCTTGAATCTAATTTCTCACGTGACTGGTCGAACTTGGGCCCAAATTGAATTAGCCCACTACATTCCATTTTAAATTTTACATCGAATGGTCAATTTTACCAAAGTACAGGGTGAGGTAATAAAAATGCTAAACCGTTTTCGGTTCGCGAGTGCGCTGAGCGAATTTAAGTCACCAAAAAACGGCTTAGCATCTTTATTACCTCACCCTGTAAATCACAAATTTGGGACATATTCTAATATCATCCAAAGCAATTATATATTTTACTACTTTTACTGTTTTTTAGATTTATTAGACATATCGCATATAATTGAGAACGCTGGCCGTTAACTTAGAGGTTATAAGGTAACAATTCAATCAAACGTAACCCTCCCCCCAACGACTTCTGATTTTCTGTTCTGTATAATCAGATTTAGAAACACGTTGTAAATGACCCTGGAAAATAAAAGCGAGTTCCTTTTTGTGATTTGTCCAACTTTGTAAGTCGGTTCCGATGTGGAAAATTTATCCTAATCACACTTTGTTTGTATACACTACGAAAAGCTTTAGCGGAAATCGAAGGGGTGAAACTAAAAAAAATATATATCAAATTAGAGTGTCTACGGCCAAAATTCGGAGTTGCTACAGGGTGAGGTAATATAGGTGCTAAGCCGTTTTTTGGTGATTTATATTCGCTCAGGGCACTCGCGAACAAAAAACGGTTAAGCATCTATATTACCTCACCCTGTAGATCAATTGTAAATCATGTGAACTCCTGTTTTTTCTGGACTTTTTAAGCCCCAAACACGACCCTCGGACGTTTGTCCGGCCCCCGTGAACATCAAATGAAGTGACACTAAAAACCAACATAGAATAAACGATTAAAAAGTCTGACAACGGAAAAAAATACAATTTTATTTCGGTTATCAAGATTGTTTTGTCATACAGAGTGAGGTAATATAGAAGCTAAGCCGTTTTTTGGTGATTTATATGCGCTCTGCGCACTCGCGAACCAAAAACGGCTCAGCATCTATATTACCTCACCCTGTAGATTGCACTCAGGAAACCCGGGGTTAAGGAGAAATTTATCACAAATACCATTACGGAAAAAATGTTTTCAAGTCGTAAACGTTATCAAGGTTTAAAATGTTAACTAACAAAGTGTTAACTTTAGTTTAATTCGCGGACACCCTATATCAAATAAGCTTTATTATACATCTATATTTCGGCGACATCGTTGACATTTTTTGCCATCCTTAATATCTAAACATTGAATAACATTACAATTTTTCGCACCAAACATTTATCGTAATTGAGGCGGAGAGGGGGGGTTATGTTTAGTGACGTGTAATCCCGGCTTCCGAATTCGCTAGCCGTTTTTTTTATTTTTTTTTCTCTGGCAAGGGGGGTTGAAGTTGTAACACGTAGATTTAGCCCCGTGATAAACTTCCGTAGTAAACACCACAGGGTTCACAAATCATGTCACGACTTGAGACAAACGAACGACCGCTAACATATTTGGTGTCAGAAGGGAATTACCAAGTGCGTCAATTTTTACCGTTTATCGACCGTTTTGACAAATAAACAAATTCAATGCAATTAAACTGCTGCAGGTAGGCTGACCGAACCGAATTTTGACGTTTCACCAACTAGCTGCAAGCCCATTTTTATTCTCTAGAATTAAAAATTTATCACGAGACTATTATATGTCAACGTTACAAAATTTGTCATTTTATTATCTAGAAAATTAATAGAAGGAGAAAACTGTGCCGAATTATTTTCTAGAATAAAAAACGGAAACTTTACGAGTTTGACATATAATAGGTCACCACGTACTCCTAGCCTACAGTCCATTCCTTCATTCGGGGTCAAAACTACGTTTTTTGAATAATATTTTTGGTTATGATTTATTGTAATGCGCGTTAGCGTCATAACCACACTTGGTTAATTGATAATTTCGATCTGAAATGGTAATTTGAAAAGGGTTCGTTTTGTTTTACTAATAATGCTAAGTAAGCCCCTTTTCTACTTTACATCAGTTAAAGTTAACTAATGTAAAATTGAAATTGTAATGGTACCAATGTTAAGCACCGTTTGCAATTTTCTTTTTATTATTTTTTCTCTTTTCTTTGTTTCTTGAGCCGGAAGACAAAAGTTCTTGTCAATGTTCGATTTACGTGGTCCGTATCAGTTAACTCGCCGCCGCCGCGCCTGACCTATTTATTCTAATACTATCGATCAAATAAACCCGTGTCACCGAAATTCCTTGATATCTCGAAAAAAAAAATAATAAAGACGAATACCAAATACGACTTGGCTCCGTGGAACCGAGTCGTACTTCCGAATTCGAAATCGCTAACCCAAAATAGTAACCAGAAAAATAATATTCTTGTCAATAATGTTAAGGACTGTACCGACCGTTTTCTCGAAAAAAATGCCTGCCCAATTTGTATTTTTGCTGTTTCATGGATCATATAGAACAATGCACCACTAGTTCATGCTTATTTTTTCAGGTTAATTGTCGACTAATGATTTAAAATTATGATTCAAGATTTAATATGATCATTTATGATTTCTTTATGATTTATCCTTCTTTATGATTTTTTTATAATATGATTATTTATGATTTGATATGATTATTTATGATTCGATATGATTATTTGTGATTTAATATGATTATCTATGATTGAATATCGTTATTCATCATTTAAATGATTATTTATGATTTGAAATGATTATTTATGATTTAATATTATTGTTTATTATTTAAAATGATTATTTATTTTTTACAATCCATGAATTAATATGATTACTAATTATTTACAATGATAATTTATGATTTGATATCATTATTAATTATTTAGATTGATCATTTATTGTTTACAATGAATATTTATGAGATAATATCATTATTTATTATTTAAAACGACTATTTGGGATTTAATATGATTATTTATGATTTAATATAATTATTCATGATTAAATATATTTATTAATGATCAAGTCTAACATTAACGCAAACGGCAAATTGGCCATTTACCGGGGCAAGTAGTTGAAGTCCTGAGTACTGTGGTGACCAAAAAATGTGAAAAATATTTCATTTGAAAAAAGAAACGCCGTTCGTTTGAAACCGGCTTGTTCTTGAAAATATATTCCGTGAAAGGTATGAACAAATGCGCCTAATTTATCATAATGAACTTGACAATTAGCTGTGAACCAAAAAAGATGGATCAGGCAGATTTTGGATATAATGTAATTGATAGGAAGAACGGTTCCAGTAAGAAAATCTCGAATTATAAAGATACTGATTATCTCGTCACTAATTGGTTATTGGCTACCGGAAAAAAGATGCCAAAGTTCATTTAAAGTACAGGGTAGGTAATATAGATGCTAAGCCGTTTTTTGTTCGCGAGTGCCCTGAGCGAATATAAGTCACCCAAAAAGGGCTTAGCATCTTTATTACCTCACCCTGTACTTTAAATAAATAGTGGAAATCCCAAGACTCTCAATTTTTGCTTTTTTTATCGAAAAAGTGATGAAATGGGGAAAAAGACCATTTTTCATCAGAGAACGGACTCTGGAAATCTAAGTTGAGAAGGCCTAACCCCCTAACCAGTTATCTAAACACCAGCTAATTAAAAACGGCTCGCTAATTAAAAACGGCTTAGTATATCTATTACCTCACCCTGTATGGATCAGAAAAAATTCTTTTGAGACAAAGTTTTTTTGCCCTTCCCACCCTATACTAGCCCTTGTAATGATGCATATTGACCCGGCGATTTTGTACTTTGAGCGAACACTCTGTGGCGGACGCTATTACGCAAATAAATACTCGAGTCCTCAACTCAATCGACCTTAAAACCACAAATCACCTTAGGTACGTAGTAAATGATAGATTATACAAGACCCTCTATTTTCTCAAGTTCGATAAAAGCACGTTTTAATGGATAACAATTAAAATCGTAACGATACAGTTTTATTTTCAACTCGGAAGTTACGATTCGTGTTGCTCTTTCGATCAAATTGAGTCGTCTTTACAACTTTTTTATCTTTTTTTTTCAAATTAAATAATAGATTTAAGAGTTTTTCGAAAGGTTTGGCAGAAATGTACAAATTGTTCAAAAATTTTCCAGAACCAAATTAGGAAGTTGGTCAGACTCCGTCAATTTGCTAATAAGAAAACTGACCACAAGGGCGCTCTGAAGAGCTGTTTGAAACTGTCAACCTACGCGAGATTGCAAAAATTCGCAATTTCCACATTTCCCCAAAAACTACCCGTAGTTGAAAGTTCAGGACTTCTGAAACCTTCATACATTTTACATAAATTTTGCAAAGTTTCATAAATTTTCATAAATTTTTCATAAATTTTCATAAATTTTCATAAATTTTCATAAATTTTCTAAAATTAAAAAATAAAAAAAAAATATATGGAAAAAAATTAGCTTAATCGCTAAAGGAACTCCTAGGAGACTTGTTATTTTGAGTACGAAAAAAGTAAAACAATTTACTAACGGGTTAATGCAGAAGTCGCTTTTTTGAGTTTTTTTTTTTGAGCTTTTTTGAGTTTTTTTTTTTGAGCTTTTTTGAGTTTTTGCAAATTTTTTTTTAGCGTGAACCCTTCTTTTTGTCTACCAATCTCACCTTGAGCCATCAAATTCTCAAAAAACCCTATTCAAAAAAATGATTGAAAAACGGGACTTTTATTGTTTATTGCGGACAGCCCAGACGCAGAGGTTGTTCAATAGAGCTTCGGCCAGTTGAAGAATTTGAGGCCGATTATGTTGTCAGATCAGATGTACATAATGTGTCAGATTAAGTTCATTGAGCAGTTAAGCGTCAACTTTGTTAATCTGAGCAGGATGAAGCTTCCGAGCCCGAGTGACTTTATGCCAGCTTAAGTCAACATACTAGGGCCACATGACGTAAAAAAATCATTTTAGCGCTTCCAAAAAATATCAAAAATTTGGTGAATTTGTTTTTATTGGCCCCTCTGTATGCGTTTTGTTAACTCTCAGGGTCAGAAGTCGGATTGCACTGAAAGTATACAGTCCCTGCCCATAATAAGAACCATTTTCGTCTCATGGAAAAGTGGCCCTAATTATGTGACAAAAATGCCCATTTTTTTAGCCTTTTTTGACCGTTATTATAAGAAAAAAAAACAGTTTCCGTCAAAAAATGGTGCCTACAGGTTATTTAAATCAGCGTCCAAGAAGCGCGCCAAATTGACGGTAAGTTTAACGATATAGAAACAATCCATCGTATTATGAAAAAGTGGCCCTTATCTTGGGAGTCCTTATTATGGGAGGAGACTGTACACCTTATACAATCTGCCCGTTCAACATTACAGTATTCTGGCGAACATACAGGGTGAGGTAATATAGATGCAAAGCCGTTTTTGGTGACTTATATTCGCTCAGCGCACTCGCGAACCAAAAAACGGCTTAGCATCTATATTACGTCACCCTGTATTTGCTGTTGAAGTCACAAACAACTACATTTTTTAAACCCGCTTATTACAGTTAAATTATGCGATACGGCGTAAAGGTGATTTACTCTTATGTTAAATAAGGCACAATAGAAGTACGCAACATATTTGAAAAATGCTTATTTTTTCTACTTTATTGAAAAATAAGAAAATCACCGGACTGAAATGAAATACTTGCTAAATACCGGTATTATAATCATCTTTTTCAACTATTTACCCAATCGGCATCTGTCAAGAGGGTTTTGATTACGCCAATTTTAAGTGAAAATACCAAGGTCTCGGTAAAAACTAAAAGAAAAAAAAGTTTACTTAAATTGTATACATTTCTTCAAAGGACCCATTTTGTCTCACCATTTTAGATATCGATATAAATAGTGCCAAATCTTGACCCCAAAAATGTTCGTTTCTATACATAGGGTGAGCACTTAAGTGCCAACAAGAAGATTATGAAAAAGTACGGTTTTTCAAGAAAATTGCGATAATTGGTCAATGGAGAATTTGCGTAGGCGTTCAAACGATGTCAAGGCGGTTAAATGAGCACCTTATGTATTTTAAACTTGTTAAACTTTTGAAGAATCAAATTCGAAAAATATCGAGTTTCACTTTTTTTGAAAGTCACGTTTTTCAAACTGAAAGAAGTTAGTATAATACTACAATTTAGTATGATACTACAATTTGTCATATTTGATCATATTTGATCACGAATGGGAAAATATGAAATTTGAAAGATCTCAAATTTTGTTAACGCCAATTTCAACAAAAATGTCAATTTTGACAAATATGGCAAATTGATGTTAACACATCTGTTAATTACAAGCTTTTTTGATAGAAATAGTCTTCATGATAAAAGTAAATATAAAAGACTTGAAACTGTGTTAACTTCGCAATAATTCGGTAACTTTGGGAAGGTATGTTTAACGCGTACCGGGACTCCACGTTAAGGTCGGACCTAAGCCTTACTTGGCGGCGCATTTGTAGCACAAATTTTATATTTGATCAGGACGGTATACGGGCGAGATATTAAAAGAGCAAAAAAAGTTGAACGAAAAGGGACGGACTGGAAACGAAAGTGCCTTGCGGTCATATCGCTTACAGTAGTTACAAAATCATCGATTCTTTTTTTCATGTAATCGTCTTACTCCTAAAACGCCACTGGCACTTTTTATTTTTTGCCTCCGAGTACTTTTTTTTGCCCTCTATCGCGAGCAGTGTGTCTTGGTAACTAACTTTTTAAGCCTATTCGAATATCTTCATGGACACAATCTCGGACTAAATTTTTTTTTTCGGTGAGCATACTGTATTTAATTATTGTGGGCCTATAGGGCCTATTGATTAAAAAAATGTTCTGACCATATTGTAGAACTCAATAAGTTTGAAAGAAAAAGTGTAAAAATGAAATTCATAAAATGTCTGTAGACGGCTCTAGAATTTTTCAAAGGTCAAAATAAAATTATAATTATGATTTGAGCCACCAAAGCCCTCTAGAGAGCTGTTTGAAATATCCAACCTACGCAAAAAAAACAACGTCAATCGAAAAGTTGAGGGGGGTCACCAATACCCGTTTTGCCCTACGGGTCCTCCATATGCCTTAAATCGACGAAAAAACACGTTGCGTGTCTATTTACACGCACTTCCCCCTGGGTGTTAACAATCAACTTTTTTTGATTATTTAGTTACCAAATCATAAATGTCTTTAAATTTCATGTTTTTCATCGCCGTACTCCTAAAACACCCGAGGCATTTTTTTTTGGCTTGATGAACAAGAGGGAAATAAAAAAACCATACTTACCAGAACCACGTTGTTAACACACCATGCTAACAAAGGTAGAAAAAAAATACATTTGGATTTGCACTTTGCCCGTATGTTTTGTGGTCTTGAGTTAATTACCGTACGTTAGAGTTCGACAATAAAATTAAACGGACAAATGAGACAACATACTTTCAATTCATAATGACTTGACAATTTGAAAATTTTAGTAAAATTGAAAAAAACGCTTCTCGGAGAGACTTACATAACATGACTCATCATTTCGTGATTTCACGATTTCACACAAAAGACCTATACTCGGCGTTCAACATAAATTTTCGCCATCTTTTCTCCCACATTTTTCTGGATAGCCATATTCGCGTTTTTCACGTGCGGAAAAAATATCTAGAAAATACGGAAAAATTGGCGGAAATTTATGTAAAAAAGGTAGAACAGGGGAGTCGCCAAATAAGGGCCCCTAAAAAAGGGTCGCTTTCGCCAAATAAGGGTCGTAATTATTCCGAGAAAATTATTATTGCGCCAAATAAGGGTCGCGTATTTTATCATTAATTCTTACGGATATTTTTTACTATTTTTTTGTCCGCTTATCGAAATAACTAATTTAAATTGTTTTTTAACTCTAATTTAGTCTAAAAATTAATTAATTAAAAATAAAACGCAAAAAAACATATTTTCATAAAGTATCAACATTAAAATTAGCTTATCCTGGCTTCGCCAAATAAGCGTCGGGTCGTCATATAAAGGTCGGTTTTTAAAAACACGAAAACGACCCTTATTTGGCGAGCCCCCTATATGCAAAAATGGAAACAGCGGTATGGGAAAATGATTTGGTAAATCCCCTTATTCAATTAGCGGACGTTTTTTGGCTAGGAGGTGTTCGAAAATGAACAATTCCTGTCAAATTTTCAGAATTCTGCAGAATTAAAAACACCCTTATTGGCGGTCAGGACTGTACATTTAATCAAAAATGTCCGAACCTTGGAAAAATTGCTATTCTGGTTGTTCAGAATCCGTGTACTGACGTTTGGCTTCTAAGCGTTTGACTCTTGAATCGTTACAAACGGCATTTAGAACGTTAATAGTGAAATATTTAGTGAAAAATTCGGTGCACAAATAATTTGCGAAGATGTTCCAAATTGTTCCAAACTTGTTCGCTAATTGCCACACTTAGTGGGCCCTTTTACTTGTCGCCGCTAAGGCCACGTTCTTTTCAGGTCAGATTTCTAAGTAATGGTAGCAGTTGGTTAAGCATGACGGGCATCGGTTAACATATGTGCCACAACGCCCCCCATTTCGATCTAAGCTTCCACACGGTATACAACAGAAATATTCAACTCTCAGGGGGAACTCGTTTTTGGGAACTCGTAAGGAGAAAATGTAAATAAACATGCACTTAAAAAATTCATAATAATTCGCAATAGTTAAAATTGATTTGGGCCACAAGGGCCCCCTAGAGGGCTGTTTGAAATATCCAACCTACGCAAAAAACACCGTCAATCGAATTTTCTGGAAAAGTTGAGGGGAATCAGCAATACCCGCTTTGCCCTACGGAGCCTTCATATGCCTTAAATCGACCAAGAAAACAAGTTGCGTGTCTATATACACGCACTTTCCCCTGGGAGTTAAGCATGTTTTTCATTGGCGGTTATATACTTTTGTGTGGTTTTGGACACCACGTGGATTAAGCTGGAAGAGGGATTAAATAAAACAACAATTCGTTCTACAAATTGACGAAATGGACAGTACGGGGTAATATAACGTGTTTCTCGCTTTCTCAAGTTTTGTATTCTGATAGCCTTAAAAATTAGAAAAGCGAGAAGATCGTCAGTACACTTATACTGTAAAACTTTACAAACGTCGCTCAATTTTTTTTTTTTGAAAGTATAGACCTAGATTCAAAAAGTTTAAAATTATGCAGTCGAACTTAATTTTTATGTCTCTCCATTGATCGTAAATTTTCGTGATCTGCAAAATTAATACCCATTTTATTCAATTTGTTTTGGTCGAAACGTGTTTTAGTAAGAAAACGAAGATTAAAAGTCAAATATTAGAACAAAAAAAAATCGAACAAGTTTGGATTATTTTGCTACGGCGTTAAATATTTTATGATTAATTTTGTAACCGAGGCTTGTAATATTTCGATAATAGCCATCCATCTTTTTTTTCTGGCGAACAAAGAATTATCCAATGAAAACAGTTATGTAAACTCAAAAAAAAAAAATCGAACTCAGAAAACTCAGAAAAAACTCAGAAAAGTCGAAAAAAAATTGCATTGTATAATGTCAAAATTATATTGCGGCCTTTTTTAATTTTATTTTACTTTTTTTTCGGTACAGTTGTGAAAGCATGACGCTAACGAGATAGACGACACTTCAACTACGTGTGTGTAATATAATAATAGAAAGTGGCCGCTATGGATATATACATATATTATCGAACATTGGCGGTTATATGAAAAAAAAACCGAAAATCGTATAATGCAATTTTCGCCGCAGACATCGGGTACATTGTTTAAGGTCCGAACCATGTTGAGGTGCCACGAAAAATGTAACCGAAATATACAATTGACTGGACGGATTACACAATTTTCGGTTTGCTGCTAAAATTAGATTCTTTTAGAGAAAGAAAAAATAAGCAATAAACAAGAATTTTTTCGAAGAAAAAGTAATTTAGCCATTTGACGTAAAATTGAAAAGTGGATTGTAGTTGGCAAATCTGGTTTTAGCTCAAGTTCAACCAGTCACGTGATAAATAAGGTTTAAGGCCCAATATAGATTGACGCAAAAAATTTCTATCCTGGCATAAAACCGTCGGATTACATGATTCGTAATCTGTTATATGTCAAAGCATGATATTTCGGCGCACAAAAAAGGTCGACATTTTTTTTTGCGAGAATTTTTTTACGCAATAATAAAAAAACGAAAGCAGCAGATTATCCGTCGACACCTGTAAGTCGTTTATAGCATACATGATTTGATACAAACTTTCAACATAATCGGTTGAACTGATCAAGAAGTTCCGTTCGGCAAAAGTTTGGGTGTGGTGGGTTTACATAAAGAAAAATAAGAGAAAAAACACCCTACGTCATAATCAGATAAGAATTTTGTCGTGACATTCTAAAGATGCTATAAGGAACAACAGCTCTCGGGTCGGGTGCCATCTCGGAGACGAAGATCAATAAACGAAAAAAAAAAGACAGAAAAAATAGCAAATTAACTCTCAGGGGGAAGGAGTTTATGGGAACCCGTAGGGGGAAAATGCGTGTAAATAAACACGCACTTTAAAAATTCACAATAATTTGCAATAATTCAAAAAACTGTTAAAACCAAGTTGAAGAGCTCGTGAAACTACGTCGATCTGATTATTCAAAAATTGATTTGGGCCACCAGGGCTCCCTAGAGACCTGTTTGAAATCTTCAACCTACGCAAAAAACCACCGTCAATCGAATTTTCTCGAAAAGTTGAGAGGGGGGTCAGCAAAACCCGTTTTGCCCTACGAGGTCTCCACATGCCTTAAATCAACGGAAAAAATACATTGCTTGACTATATACACGCAGTTTCCCCTGGGAGTTAACAATTTGTTAATGACCTGTGCCAAATAGTGGAGGTAAAATTATATTTGAAAATAGGGCCCTTTTTAAAATGCCACGAAAACCCCTTCGAAGGCCTTTTTGGACCTTCAAAAAACTAGACTCCAAAAAATGAACGCCCTGTTAACCGGTTTTGAATTTGAGTTATTGTGGTCAAATCGACCAAAAAGTGTCCAAGGGTGGTCGGAGAGCTTTCGAGAGTATGCTCATTCGATTCAAGACCATCGATGTGGCCACAGCGAGTCCGGCCCCGTGCTCAGGGATGCGCTTAATAATCGTGCTGGGGGTTAATGTTGAAAAACGGTTTAAATTCGCTGATCAAACCTAATAGAAATACTAGTTTACGTGACCGCCAGTAGTTAGACGAAAAATTCTATCATATAAAAAAGCCATTTCTCTCAAACTCGATTTTTGACTGTGTCGAGTTTGGAGAAAAAAAATATGAATAAACATATTTAAAATGAAAAAAATGAAGTTAATGAGGAAAAATTAAATTAAAAAATACTGTAGTTTAGGCCAAATCCGCAACGTAAACCTCACCCGACCGCATTTGTGTGTGAAATGAGCTGTTATAAATCAATTTCGGGGGTTAAAAAACGAGTCGGCCAATGGTAGAACGGCATTCGGGTTGACAATTTGGTTTTTGTCTGGTTAAAACCCAAGCATGATATCACAATTTATCTAACATGATGATCTACACTGACCGATCTATTATATTTAAAATTAAAAAAAAAATTTTTTTTGCTTAGTTTTGGATAAGGGCCCTTGAACGTTGAAATGATAATGAGGTTTTAATTATCAAATTCTATTCAATTAACCAATCGGCAACGTCTAATCGAGTAGACATCCAAATCGAATTAAACCAACGTTTCCTGCATAAAACAATTTTCATGAAAGTTCACGATTTTTCGTATTGATTTAGGGAATTTTTTATGATTTACATAGCAGTTTTGAGGCTTGAGAGAATTTATCACGATATTTTGTAAAAAATAATTTCAGAACCAAAAACGTCACTTATGGGAGTCCGGACTGTAATATATATATAAAAATGGAGAAAATTTTTTGTGTATGTCAAATTGAATAAGGAGTAAGAATTCCGAGAAATTTCAAAAAAAGGTATTAACGAACGTTCAAGATTTCATTAATTACGCTTTATTAGTCATAAGCGTAGGTTGTAAATTTTAAATAGTTCTCTAGAACGCCTTTGTGGTTCAAATACATATATTTACTACAGTGTCCAAGTGTTTTTATACAAAAATTTCGATCATGACTACCATTATTTTGTTATAACGTCATTCCGCGTTCAAAATGAACCAGTTGATATCCTCAAAACAAGTTGAGATATTGTTATTAGAATGGGCCATACGGTATGAGCCATACCTTACTGGTTGAATAATCAAGTCAAATAAAAGGCCTATAGTTTCTCTATTTTTGGGTAAATTTCGTGTAATATCACGTTCGAAATTGTTTTGAGAATCTCAGCTGGTTCATTTTCAGCGCGGAATTACCATATTTTTCAGGTCTTTCAGCGAGACAGCCAAAATAGGGCTATGAACGTTGAAATGATAATGATGTTTTAATTCTAGAATTCTATTCAATTAATCAATCGAAGCGTCTAATCGAGCCTGAACCGGAATAAAATTAAACCAACATTTCGTGCATAAAACAATTTCACAACCGTTTTTCTCCGGGCGTATTTAAACTTTCACCGGGGATCGCTGATTAACATAACCCGCGCACGTGCCAGTTATATCTGGACACCAAAACGAAAAAAAATGATATAGACCCCCCACAGCGCCTTGGCATGGACGAGTGAAAAATCTAATTATTCCTTTGGTTTTTCTTTCACTGATTTTTTTATTAGTTTGGCGTTGGGAATTGCTAATTATGGTCCCAGTTAGAGGTTCAAGGTCAGTCGAAAACTAGCCCCGTGAGCATATTTCTTTTTCTTGGCTGAATTCTAATGTGATTTCAAGTTTTAGAACTTAGGGTACGAACGGTTTAACTTTAGGGTCTTCAGATCACCTTGAAACGTCACGCATCAAATCCAGCATCTTCAAATGAGCAAAAAATGTCTAAACATAAAATTCTAGAACTCTCAGGGGGTACAATCTGGCTTTTAAAAAATAATTTTTCTGAAAATTTAGGCTTCGGAGTCTCTAATCTAAACCAGGGGCATCCAGGATAATTAAGAACCGTCCAGTTAACCGGACCAAAATAATTATTGAAAAGCGACATGTAAAAATTCGGTTCTGTTAGAACGGTTCTGACGAACTCGAGAACGAAACAAAACGCAAGGACGCTCTTTTGGACTCTAATAATTTTTCTCAATTTTTGGTTTTTCAAACATAAACCAATGCATTTTTTATGTCTGGTATATATGCCCGAAATTAATAGTGAACGTTCTACAAAACTGATTTTAACTCCTGGGCAAAAATAAGGCAATTTAATGATGAATTCGGTCTCCAATCAACGTCATTGGCCAACTTTGAAAGTGCATTTTTAAAAAGTTGAATGGAGAAAGAATTCATTATTCAAAGAGTTTATATACATTTTGTAATTATCCGAAAATACTTGTTAATTAAAGAGAACTTTTCAAAACGATACCCGAGAAAACTACCTATCATTAAAAGTGAAGTGGAAGATCTGATACTACATAATTCAACATAAATATACCATGATAATATTTAAGAATAATATCTAATTTGAATATCTAATAATAATATTTGATAATAATATGTAAAATAAGTCACATTAAAAAACGTGCTATTTTTGCTTTTCCTTTACCCAAAATTGTGAAAGGTTTACAATTCAACTCTTACAAACGGACATTAAATATTGCTTGTACAGAGTGAGGTAATATAGATGCTGAGCTGTTTTTGGTTCGCGAGCGCGCTGAGCGAATATAACTCACCAAAAAACGGCTTAGCATCTATATTACCTCACCCTGTATTCACAATGTACCGTATGGGCAAGCGGTTTGGTTTCAGAACTCATTTTTTTTCTTTGTTTGAAAATGTGAATTATTTGTTTGTTTTGTCTAACCGAATCCGTGTGGTAAACCGGAGAAAAAAATGTAAATTTTCAGATCTCAAGTTATAACCAGTTAACCCCTAAACACTCGAGATAAACATAATTAACCATTTTTACTCAAAAACGAACCAGAGCTCATTTACATAATGAACATTTAAAACACAGATTACGTAAGTTAACAATTTTAATCTATATGCAAGAAATGCTAGTTGTTTTGGTTGACACTAACGGACAAAACATGATTAAGTGTTCGGTTCGGGAATCAAAACAAAAAATTACCGTGTGCCGGTTATTAAACGGGCAGGTTTGGGCAAATGTTGAACAGGGTGAAGTAATATAGATGCTAAGCCGTTTTTGGTGACTCAGCGCACTGGCGAATCAAAAACGGCTTAGCATCTATATTACCTCACCCTGTATCATTGTAACGCTATTTTGAATCAGCGCCGACACATGGCAAGGATTTTGACCAGTATTTTAATTTAAAGGTTAAATATGATTTCATGTGGGGAGGGGTTAAAAATGATAGTTTCACACGTAAATACTTGAATAAATACGTGTTTTATTGCACGACCTGGCGCGCCGCGGGGTAATTAAGTTGGTCATGCGGTTACATACAGTTCTTACTCCTTTTTGGGACCTTTTCGGATCTCCAAAATAGCGTGCGAAAAAGAAATATCGTTACAAAAAGGATCCTTTTCCCTTTAGAATGGCCCATTTTGGCCGCAAAAGCGTCCTAAAAAGGAGCAATCATTCGAAAAAGAAGCCTCCTAATAAGGAGTAAGGACCGTAACTAAATAGTTTTTGTTAACTCTCAGGGGAAGTGCGTGTACTTTTTTCGTAGATTTTAGGCATATGGAGGCCCCGTAGGGCAAAACGGGTATTGGTGACCCCCCTGCAACTTTTCGAGAAAATTCGATTGACGTTTTCTTTTGCGTAGGTTGGAAATTTTAAACAGCTCTCTAGGGGGCCCTGGTTGCCCAAATCAATTTATGAATAGTCAGATCGACTTAGTTTGACGAGCCCTACAACTTGGCTATACAAGTTTTTTTGAATTATTGTGATTTTTAAAGTGCGTATTTATATACACGCAATTAGGACCTACGGGTTCCCAAAAACTCCTTCCCCTGAGAGTTAACGCTAGTAGACGACGACCTGATTTTTTATTCGATAATCGCTGCAAGAATTTTTTTTTGTTTTATTTTGGCATTGATTTCGGCTTGATGGTTTTCCAAATTTGACGGAGATTGAAATTAATGAAAAAACAATTTTGTATTATGAATTATTTGACGTTTTCGACAAGGGATTATTTTTACGGAAACCAAATGTTTGACATGACATGTATTTATCAATGTTGAACTTTAAATGCGATGTGGATGTTAATTTTTCGTCCAACTTTCAAAACTTAATGATAAAATTGCCAAAAAACTGATAATCAATTTGACTATTTTTTTTTTGACAATAAATATCTCAAATAGTGTTTTATGTTAACAATTCCAAAAAAAAACGTTAATTGATCTTAAACTTTTGTATAACATTTTTTGTTAAGAAACTAGTTTCAAATATTTCCATTACCTACCCAGTTATCTTTCAACTCCTGGTCTGTCAAAACTGAAATATTTTGTCATATTTTTATAATACAGTCCGAACTCTCAATGGGGACTCACTCAATACGGACGATTTTTTTCCAATACGGACGCTTTTTGTGAAAAATGTTGAAAAATGGACAATTTATGACGATTCACCCTAAAACGGACGCTATTTTAGAGAACCAAAAACGTCCGTATCGGAAGTCAGAACTGTACGCCATTCTTTTTTTCACCCACGCAGTTACAGGGTAACGTAATATAGATGCTAAGCTGTGTTTTGTTCGCGAGTGCGCTGAGCGAATATAAGTCACCAAAAAACGGCTTAGCATCTATATTACCTCACCCTGTATCTCAATTATTTTGCAGAAGTGAAATATTTGATCATTTTTACGAACAATGCGCACAGTCTGAGCAGTTATCCGTCATTTTTTAATGCTGGCATTAGGCATAATTGAAGTCCATTTTTTTCATTCTACTGTGGGTTAAAGCAGGCGACCTTGGACCCATAATTTTGAATCAAAGCGTTCCTTCGTCAAAACTAATAGAAAATCAGCGGCCGCAAAACCAAAAAAATAGAATAATTAGATTTTGATGTTTATGTTAATAAATGATACCGAAGTTGAAGTTTTGAAATCTAATCGAAAACGGAAATGAAGTGAAAGCAGAGGTTGCTCAATGTTTCAAGGAAATTTGACCAGAGTCGCTAATTAACGCTTTCAAACCAGTCTTAGTTAGAAAAAAAATCGGATAAAAATGAGACCAGTTCATTAGAGGCTAATAAAAAAATTATGACGTTACAGGGTGAACTCGGGGAAAAACTGAATTAGCCCACTTCGATCCACTTGAAAAAAATGTTGTTCATGGCTTTTTTTCTCTTAGAAAGTTAACAAAAACGATGGGGAAAATAATTCGGAATAATTCAAAAAAAATGGTAAAGCCAAGTTCTAGAGCTGGTCAAACTACGTCGATCTGACTAATGAGAAATTGATTTGGGCCACCAGGGCCCCCTAGAAAGCTGTTTGAAATATCCAACCTACGCAAAAAAACACCGTCAATCGAATTTTCTCGAAAAGTTGAGGGGGGGGTCATCAATACCCGTTTTGCCCTACGGCCCCTCCATATAACTTAAATCGACGAAAAACAAGTTGCTTGTCTATTTACACGCATTTCCCCCTCCGAGTTAAGAATACCGAATTAAACTGATAAAATAAAGTGCAGAATATTAAGTGTATACACAACCTGTCTACCAAAGTTATCAAAACGATTTGATGAAAAGGTGTAAGATGAATTTCGTAAACATGTAGGAATTTGTTGTTTAATTTTTGTTGACAGAATGTCAACTTGAAAAGTGGCAAAGTTGACTGATATTTTTCATGATATATTTTTGTAACTTTCGGGTTTTTTGTTAACCTTAGGGGCGTTAACTTCCGTAGACAGGCGGTGTGGTATCAAATTAAATTATTGAGAAATATTTTGTTGCGTATGCCGAAAACCACATGTAACGTTTTAGATAGCCAGATGAAGCGTTTTATTTTGCTCGATATAAACAAGTATAAACTTTAGACCAAATTGTGTTTTATCATTTTGTAACTTTCTAATTGTAAGGTACATTTTTTTTCTGCTGTTTTATTTTAGATAAATGAACAACATTTTTTTTTCTCTACAAATTGAATCAGTGACATTATCGTGTGGTCAACGCCCAAAAGGCAGTTAGATTTGCTAACGCGATAAATCATCTTAATAGCTTTATTTTTGGTTTGATTCTGTAATTTTAACCGCGGTTAAAGAATGTGAATTGGACAAAACACTGAGCAAAAACTGTTTGACAGAAAATAGAATTCGTTTACAAAATTGACAGATGAAATACAGGTTGAGTGTCATGAAAACCGGCCGAGTGTTTCTAGTCTAGCGTGTCGGCAGATTTTAAGGTGATATAAAGACCAATTTTCCCCCTTTTTT